>CM058239.1:148981-213981 GCA_030180135.1 Orychophragmus violaceus
GATATCTAACCGCTTCATCGTATGTTGTAGGATCTTGTAAGGCAGTGATAACCTACAGAACTTGATCATCCAACAGATAGCTATCACAGAAGTTTGCAGTTATCTCTTCATCAGACATTACGTGACCGCATTCATACTCCGATAAATAGCTTGGAGGTCCTCTAACCCGTGTTGGTCTGCCCTGCTCTGCAACTGCATCCGGTTCAGGCACAGCTGTATCAGTTTCTTCTGCGTTTTCATCACCAGCATTGTCTGTATTTTTTACTTCATCTTCTGCGTTTTCAGCCCCTTCTCCATGATCATTGTCCGCATTTTCTTCCTGCAAGTATTCATCTTCTCCAGTCATGCTTTCTCCATCGTTTTCCCAAGTGAGAATCGGTGATGACTCTCCTGCTCCTTCCACGTTCATCCTTCCCCAATCCCAACTCTCATCTTCTTCAAAAATCACGTCCCTACTCACTGTGATCTTTCTTGAGATGGGATTGTACATTCGAAAGGCTTTTGATTCTTCACTTACTCCAAGAAACACACACTTGCAGCTCTTGTTGTACAATTATCTCCAAAGCAGTCATGGATGCAAAAGCTTGGAAATTGCAGTGTTGCAGGTTAAAGCAACCAACAGAAGACGAATTCCTCCCCCACCAACCCGTGATCCGACCATCCCAACCCTCTCGGCGGATGGCGTTTGGCATTTTGATTCGATGCGAGGAGGTATGGGCTGGAACATCTCTCTGCCGTCATCGATCTCTCCTATCCAAGGCTCTTCAGCCATATGTTTTGTCAACTTTGCCTTGACATCTGAAGCTCTTGCCGTCAAATATGGTCTCCTCTTTGCTATTGAAGCAGATCTTCACCACATCAAAGTTTGCTCGGACTCTAGTGTCCTCATTACCGCCTTTCGTAATGGGCTGGAGATTGCGGAAATTGCAGGCATTCTACATGATATTAAAAACCTTGCTCTATCCTTTTCTTCTCTATCTTTTATTGTGTTTTCTCGTTCTGAAAATTCAGTGTGTGATAAACTATTAAAGAAGCTCTGTCTTCTCTTAATGTAGCGTTTGTAACAGAAACCTTTTAAGTTATGAATGAAACACCTTTGACCAAAAAAAAACTGCCAACAATTAATCTTTGGCGGCTTCATCTCCCTTAACTTACCTCTTCTTCTTGCTGCTTGCTTTGGCTGCGCTGGACTTGGACGGTGTAGCTACGAAGAGAGGCAACAAACAAGATCATCGAAACGAGGGATCCCTATTTAGCCACCCAACCTCTGGGACAGATCAACAACAGGTAAGAATAGCTATGACATCTGAATGGATTTAGTTAATACTTAGAGAAATGAGGCTAAAAAAACATACACAGTCATAAGCCGTCCTAGAGCAGCGGCATTCATGATTATTGATTAATACTTGACACAGTCAATCAATTTTTTTTTTTTTTTATCAATCAATGGTTCCCTCAGTCAATCAATGTCAGATCAGACAATAAATTCTTTAAATAGACAATAGTGTATCCAATGCATGTAGATTTGAATTGTTTTAATACTCCGGAGCTTCGGTCGGGCACCATGTGCGTGTGACCGTGAGAGATGGAGAGACCGTTAAGTCATGAGATGTTCGTTTAGCCTGGAAAACAGTCAAATCTTTTCGTTTAAATTCATGGAGGACCACAGCTATAGCTTCTTCTTCCTTTCCTTTCGATTCCATGGCGGCCACCGTATTTCACATGCTCTCTGCTGTCGGCTTACGCAACGGAGAGAAGCACAAGCTCTCCGCCCTACCCCCGGCACGCCGATTCTCCGTTTCTTTTAGCTCGGACCAGTGGAGAATTCGGGACTACCTCGAGGCCGCTAGGGATTTCATCAGACCGGAAGACAACAGCCCGTCTCGCTGGTTCTCTCCCATGGAAAGCAAGGGCAAGGCTCGATGTGAACGCGCCCCGCTCCTTCTCTTCCTACCTGGTTAGTCTTCAAATGTGCAATTGCTTGCTATTTCAGTTTAAGCTTAGAAACCCTGATTATGACTAGTGTAGGTATCGACGGAAATGGACTCGGGCTAATGAGACAGCACCAGAAACTTGGACAGTGAGTGCCTTGTTTCTGTCTCATAGTTTTTCATTTTTTGTTTTTGTTTTTTTTGCGATGGGCTGAGACAGGCTTCCTATTTCAAGGATGTTTGATATCTGGTGCCTTCACATACCACCGAGTAACCGTACTGCATTCACAGGTATTGCTGTCTGTCTACCCTTGGCATTATTGTTTTGTGCTACATCATTTTCTCAGCACTTGTTGAATGCTTCAGATCTAGTCGGGATGGTTGAAACAACTGTCAAAACTGAAAGTCAACGGTCTCCCGGTAAACCCATATATCTTGTTGGAGAATCTCTCGGCGCCTGCATAGCGCTCGCCGTTGCAGCCTGCAACCCTGATATTGATCTCGTCTTGATTCTTTCAAACCCAGGTGACGTTAATATATGGTTGTCTTCTTTAGCATCTTTGAGGTGATGAATCAATCTCCATTTCACGTAGATGGATGTTTAAACTCATACACTGGTTACATGGTTTTATGTCTACTGTGAGTGACCTTGGCGGCTTATTATATCCCCAGTTCGTGTAGAAACTCAACTGACTTATTAGAAAAAAAGAAATGAAAGACAATTCCTAAGAGTATTGTTGCATTTGCAGCTACATCATTTGGAAACTCTTTGCTGCAACATCTTATTCCCCTGCTTAAAGTCTTGCCTGACCAACTTGATCTTGCATTTCCTTCCCTCTTAAGCTTGATTCCAGGTTTGCTTCCATTCACATATTTTGGATCATTTATATTATGCCACAGAATCTGGTTCAAGTGTATACTTTGATCCGATAACATGTGTATTTTGGTGATATAAGACAAGCTCTATTGGAATTTTAAGGTGGCCCTTTAAAAAGGATGATTGCTCACTGGGTCAGGGGACTTCCGGAGAACGAAACGGCTGCAAACATTTATCAAGATCTAGTGACAGCATCGACATTTACTTCTGTGGGTTACTATCACTTTTATGGTAGGACGTTGGTTGTCCAATATTGGTTAAGAAAGAATTTGACTGTGCAGATCCTAGCTGATACATTTCGGAGACCAACACTTGTGTGGAAGCTCAAGTTGCTTGATGCCGCTGCTCTGTTCGCCAATGCACATCTTCATCTAGTAAAAGCTCAGACTCTAATTCTATCCAGGTTTGTGGTATCCATCATCACTTCACTGTTTCCTGCTCCAAGTAGGTTGAGCTAACTTGTTTGCCAATTACAGCGGAAATGACCAAATACTACCCAGCACATGTGAAGGCAAACGACTTCGCAAAAAACTGCCTAAATGTGAAGTCCGTTCATTCAAAGACAACGGCCATTGCCTTTTTCTGGTATATATATATATCACGGTGCTTTCATTCAAATACAATGGCCAAACACTCATTCGGATATGACAGGAGGACGGCATTGATCTGGTTAGTATCATAAAGGCCACTTCTTTTTACCGGCGTGGGTCTCATCAGGATTACATCTCCGACTTTATCCCACCAACCTTGTCTGAATTTAACAAATGTTACGGGGTCAACAGGTAATGTCCCAACAAGTGTCTTGCATGATTAGTAAAAAGGCTGATGTTGATGATATCTTTTGTAACGAGATAGGCTCCTTGAGGTGATCATGGGCCCTGTGTTTCTGTCGACCACAGAAGATGGGAAAGTGGTGAGGGGGCTTGCGGGAATACGATCAGAGGGACCTGTACTGTTGGTGGGCAATCATATGCTACTGGCGAGTGACAAAATATCACTCCCAGGTCAATTTGTTCACGAGAGGAACATCAATTTGCGGCCATTAGTGCATCCCATGATGTTTACAAGACTGAGAGACGGATTGTTACCTGATGTCTCTGTTTACGACACCCTCAGGATGATGGGGTCGGTTCCCATCTCAGCCACTCACCTTCATAATCTCTTATCTGCAAAATCCCATATTCTCTTGTTTCCTGGAGGTATCCGGGAAGCTCTACACCGCAAGGTGAGTGGGAGGCATCAGATACTGAATATATCAGGATTGTGTTGTATCATTGTTGTTGTTGTGATAACAGGGAGAAGAATACAAGCTGATGTGGCCAGAGAAAACGGAGTTTGTGAGAGCAGCAGCCAAATTCGGAGCCAAAATAGTACCCTTTTGTGGGGTTGGAGAAGATGATTTCTTAAAAGTAAGTAAGCACATTTTGTTGTGGAATGTATAGCTGGTGTGACTGTGTAACGAACGAATGCAGGTAGTTGTGGACTACAATGACCAGATAAAGGTTCCGCTAGTTAGAGAGGTGCTGAAAAGAGTGACAGCGGAAGGCCCGGAGGTGAGGTAATGAGAGCAGCGTACGTTGGTAATACTGATTGATTAATTGTAGAAATGGTGACATGGTTTGTTATGTTTCAAAGGGGAAGCGTGGAAGGAGAGGAGGGGAACCAAGATTTCCACATGCCAGGAGTGATTCCAAAGTGTCCAGGGAGATACTATTACTACTTTGGTAAGGAGATTGAGACCGGAGAGGAAGAACTGAGGGACAGGGGGAAGGCAAATGAAGTGTACGCAGAGGTGAAGAAGGAGGTTGAGAGATGCATTAAGTTTGTGAAGCAGAGAAGGGAGCAGGATCCTTACAGACCTCTCTTGCCTCGTCTCCACTATCACCTGCAGCACGGTCTCCTCGCCCAAGTCCCCACTTTCCCCTTTTAACACAATTACATTCACCCATTTGGTGATGCTACTCATACCTCATATATTAATCATATTACATAACATTTGAGCTCTCATCTCATGAATCATTATCGCACATACAATTGTCAGATTTTTCCTGTACTAACATTTGCCACTTTTGTGGATCCTCACTAACTAAAGGAGTTAAAGAGTTTAGTGCTGTATCAACTCAGGAATGAGCTTGAGAAGAAAGGAGAGCTCTCTCTCAGAGAAGTTTGGCTTTGGCTTAGTATCATCAGCATCTCTGTTCATCATCTCCCTCACAGCCTCTGTCATCTCTTCCACATGATCCACTATGACTCCTTGTATTCCCATCAAATGCTGCATATACACAGCCTCGGCTACGTTGTTGAGCTTGCCGTATGTCATCAGAGAAAGCTTGGATTCTTTTATCCTGTTTACAGCGGCTGGGTTCCGGAAGACACCCTTCACCTCCGAGACAATCCCTTGAAGGCCTCCCTCTAAGCATACTTTGATTGCTTCCTCCAGCGAATTCCTTCTCACGTCGTAGTACATCTCTGTTCCTCCGTTTGTCAGGAAGAATACCTGTTTTGTTCACATTCATAAGTTAGTTAAGTGGGAACTGTGGACCAAAGATGAAGGATACTTACAGGGTAGGTGCTTTGCAACTTCCTGGCGAGAAGAGCAGCATCAGGGTGAAAGCTGGAGAAGATGATGGGTCTGTCTTTTCCATAATCACACACCACCTGTAAGATCGGGAGGAGAATACGGGAGAGGTGGTCGGAGGAATAGACGAGGTTGTCGTCAAGCTTGAGCTCGATGTTGAAACCCAGCTTGGGATCAACTTTCTCGAAAGCCTCGTGGAGAGTACAGAGAGAGTCGTCTCCTTGGACGCACCAGTTGAGGATCGTTCCTTCCTTTGACTTCCTCAAGAGTGGTTTCCCTCTCTTCCCTGCTTCCCGCTGTGGCCCGTATGACATGAACTCCGACAAGCTAACCTCCGAGACCCTCTTCTCGTAGACCACCCCCTGTTTCATTTCTTGTTTCAGTCTCGGGGGCATCAAGAATCCATAAGCTACTAAAACAGGGACTTACGTTATCATCGGAGTAGATGAAGTCGTCGTGGAAAATGACTGGGCAGCCGTCTCTTGTGACCTGTGTTTCCAGAGCAAAAAAAGATAGGTCAACGATGTACTTAACCCCCACGTGGTATGGCCGGCGGTCACGTGAGAAAGAAAAAAATAATAAACGTGAGAAAAACCTGAACATCGAATTCGATAAAGTCAAGAGGGAGTTTTGAAGCGGCATTGAAGGAAAGGATGGAGTTTTCCTTGAGGGCAGAGAACCTTGGATCCGGCGACTGCAACATGTTCATGCCGTGACCTCTATGTCCCACCACCAGAAACTTTGAGGCCAGGCCACCAGGCGTGAAACGAGAGGCGCATAGGGAGGGCTTCTCAGGGAAGTGGTCGAGGCTCGGCACTTCCGATACATGAATGGCTTTCAGAGACATTTTTAGAGCTAAGCCAAGATTGAACATCTGTGGGATGAATTGAATTCATTAATATTGAGGCAAGAAGATGGAATATTCCCGAGGATCATCCTAATAACAGTCAAATTATCCATTTTGGATATTCTCTTTCCTGGTTGGCTCCCTCGCTCTGGGCTCGTGGGCCTTCTTCTAGATAAAGGGTAGGCATCGGATGCATGTCGACACCTTCCTAGTTTTCTACTAATCTAATCTTTGCGAATATTCCATAGCATATTATCCTCCAAACCATTAAACTCTCTCCAGATCTAATGTCAGTGCATAGATTATGTGCCCATCTTTGGTCATCTCCATCTGTTAAGCACATGTCCAATTCTGTAACACTTTCAAAATATTTTATGTATCTCTTAACCATTATTGTTGATTAATATATGACACATGTCCACTTTTTGTGATTAGTAAGACAGAAATATCTAAAACGTTTTGTAAACAATTACTAACAACAAGAAAATATTTACATCAAGAAAAACAAATTAATTAACCGTTGTCCAAGTCTCAAAAACTATTATATAACTTTATATTAAACAATTTAATATATTATTTAATACATACTAGTTTGTACCATTAATATCTTTTATTTACTATTTACTGAAAATAAAAATAAAACTAAGTAAATAAATAATAAATAGCATTAATTGAATTTTAAAATAAAAATAAAACAGTATTATATATGACATTTTGAAATATTTTATTAAAAACTATAATATATGCAATTAACTTTACAATCAAAATTTATTTTTAGGGTTTATTTTTAAATATTGGAATGTGTTTATGAGTTTTAAAATGTAAGAAACATATTAACTAAATTCACAAAGTATATCTTAAAATTTAAAGACAAAATTTGAAGCTTAAACTATTTTTAAAGCTTATTTAATTTTAAATATAACAATTCATATAAAAAGAAAAACAGAATTTAAATATAAAACAAAATAGTTTACGCCACAAAAAAACAAATATATTAATTAGATAAAGAAATAAAATATATTATAAACAAATATTTATTTAAAATATATTATGAACAGATATTTAAAAAATAATTATTTAAATTATATAAGACATTTTAATAGAAATGGATCATAAAAAACTAAAACGTTTAATTTTCATAAAAATAAAATACTTAAATAAAAATGTATAAAATAATTAAGAATTTTTATTTAACTAATTGGATAAAAAAACAGTTGGAGTAGTATTACAATACTAAAATAAACACACAAAATATAAAATATAAAAATGCCAAATTAAAGAAGCAACAATTAAAAAAAAAAAACGTAAAATGAATTTTTGCGCGGAAATATCAACCCTGGTCTACATAGATTTGGGAATGAGAGGTTTCTTATTCGCCAGTTTGAGAACGTGAAGCCCTTTACCAAACTGAGGAATTAGAGTTCTAAACGGGCCAGCCAGAGCCTCTTCTGGGTTTGAATTCAATCTACATTTGGGATGTAGTCGAAGCCCATTAAAATTCACGGGCCTAGTTTATTCTGCCCATTACCAAACTTGAGGAATTAGAGTTCCAAACGGGCCAGCCAGAGCTCTTCTGGGTTGAATTCAATCTACATTTGGGATGTAGTAAAAGCCCATTAAAATTCACGGGCCTAGTTTATTCTGCCCATTATAAAACTGAGGAATTAGGGTTCCAAACGGGCCAGCAAGAGCCTCTTCTGGGTTTGAATTCAATCTACATTTGGGATGTAGTAAAAGCCCATTAAAATTCACGGGCCTAATTTATTCTGCCCTACCAAACTGAGGAATTAGGGTTTCAAACGGGCCAGCCAGAGCCTCTTTTGGATTTGAATTCAATGTACATTTGGGATGTAGTCAAAGCCCATTAAAATTCACGGGCCTACTTTATTCTGCCACATGACGTGACCTTCAGGCGGAGAGATCTGAGAGATGGTGGGTTGAACGGAGGACCTACCACCGTGTTGTTTTTTTTTCTTTTCTTAATAATGTGCAATTGACATTTTCATCAGTTGTCTTCTGGGGGGACTCATTGGTCTGAAATTATTTTATGCTTTTTGGATGTCGGCAGGGAAATACAACTCTCTACTCCTACCCAAAAATAAATAATAAGGAAACAGAGGAAGATAAAATGTCGTCTGCAATTTTGAGTTATTTTATGGTTCAGAATTAGTCAATTAGGGAAGATATCGACCAAAAAAAACAGGGGAAAACTGATTAAAAAAAAAACCAAAATAGGAAAGCAGGGCAGATCCGTTGGTCGAGTTACTACTCAACCCAACGACATTAATTCATAGTTAGGAACAACGCTTCTGTTGTTGTCTTGTTTAATAGAAGGGCGTTACGCTTCTTCTTCTCATCTCGTCTCTTCCTAAAATCGATCTTTTGGATTTCAAAGAAATGGCGGAACGGAAAAAGGATACGATTCGTCTGGAGCCCGAATCCGTCATCCCTATCCTCAAACCTAAGCTCATCATGACCTTGGCTAATCTCATTGGTCAGTCTCTCCTTTCCCTTTTGCTATTTGGATAGGTCTTCCTCATCCTCGGATTTTGATTCCAGAAACTTTTTGAGGGTTTGTTGAAATCGATCATCAGTTCCAAGTTTTCTTTTTCAACCTCCACAATTCATGTTTTTGCAGAACATAGCAATGATAGACAAGAGTTTCTCAAGCTCTGCAAGAGAATTGAATACACTGTCCGAGCTTGGTATAATCTACAGTTTGAAGATTTGATGGTGTTAACCCACCCCGCTCCTATTTTTTTTTCTCCTTCCTTCTTAGAAACGTGTTTGCATATTGTTCTCATGTCTTTTGCATCTGCAGCAACTCTACTCTCTTTTTGATCCTGTACACGGCGCTCAGAAACTCCAGCAGCAGAACCTAACTTCTCAGGAAATTGATGTGCTTGAACAGAATTTCCTCGCTTACTTGTTTCAGGTAATTAGCTTGTTTCGTCCTTGTGTTATGTACGTCAGTGTTCTTGAATGTGCTCTTTTTCCTTTCACAAGGTTATGGAGAAGAGCAATTTTAAAATAACAACAGATGATGAGATCGAGGTTGCACACTCTGGGCAGTATCTTCTGAATCTTCCCATCAAAGTCGATGAGTCAAAGGTTTAATCAGAGAGCAATTAGTCACTGACATATCTTTACTCCTCCCTCTAAACCAGTTTTCTTGCTTTGGTAAATGAAGCTTGACAAGAAGCTACTGAAGAGATATTTTGAGGAGCACCCGCATGAAAATCTCCCAGACTTTTCTGATAATGTATAGTTTGAGTTTGTAGATTAAAAATCTCAAGATAATAGGCTTTCTTGACTGGCCGATGTGCTGACAATACGTAATTGTATTTTACCCAACTTTGTAGTATGTCATCTTCAGGCGTGGTATTGGGATGGATAGAACCACCGATTTCTTTTTCATGGAGAAATTGGATGTGATCATATCACGTTTTTGGTCCTATCTCCTGAGAATCACTAGGTAAGTTTCCCAGTGTAACCTTTCTTAAAGTTCCCAAATTTTTTATTTATAACACTTTGGGTTTTACATCCTTCTTGTTGTCACTGTTTACCATTGGATCACAGGTTAGAGAAGTTACGCGCCAATAGGTCAAGCAGACATCAAAAGAAAGATCCCAAAAAAGATGATGAGACAAACCCTGAAGCAGATAGTGAGGACTTGTATGTGGAGCGTATTCGCCTTGAGAATACACAGTTGAGGTTGTCCCCAGTACCCCTTGCTTGTTGTGATTCACTTTCCACCCAACTTGGGAAATTGTATACATATAATAATGACTTTTCTCTTGATGAAATCCAGCTTCAAGAGTTTCTTGAGCAAGCTCACCATACAAGAGCCTACATTCGATAGAATCATTGTTGTTTATAGGTAAGGTTTATGTATGTTCTTGTTTCAGCTATTTTTCCCTTTGTGAACTTGTGGTTCAAGAAGCATGTGGTTGATGATGTTGTAGGCGAGCCAGCTCTAAAACAAATCTAGAACGAGGAATTTACGTCAAGCATTTCAAAAACATTCCTATGGCCGACATGGAGATTGTGCTTGTAAGTTTCTGTTCCTGCCTTTCTTTTACATAGCCAAAAAATAAAATGGAAACTAGCTGCATTAACATTTACTTGCTTTGCAGCCTGAGAAAAGAAATCCTGGACTGACGCCAATGGATTGGGTCAAATTTCTGATATCTGCCGTAGTTGGTCTGGTTGGTCTCCTTGGCAGATTCCTATTGTTTGTCTTTCTTGGTTATCAATCAATCATAGACTCTCTCTCTCTCCCACAGGTTGCCGTGCTTACTTCAGTTGAGATGCCGAAAGCAGACCCATGGGTAATTTTTGCAGTTCTCTCCACAGTGGTCGGTTATTGCGCGAAAACATACTTCACGTTAAGTGCTTTCCCCTGCCTTTCATTCTTGTTTGGTAAGGAAATAGTTACTTATGGCAAAGTTGTTTTTACTTCAGTTTCCAGCAGAACATGGCGACGTACCAGAACTTGATAACGCAGTCAATGTATGATAAACAACTAGACAGCGGGAAGGGAACGCTATTACATTTGTGTGATGACGTAATTCAGCAAGAAGTAAAAGAGGTGATGATTTCCTTCTACATACTAATGGAGCAGGGGAAAGCTACCTTGGAGGTACCTAATATTTTAAATTTACTCTTTGGTATTGTCTGTTATCATGACATGGAATGTGTGGGGGGGGGGAATTAGGATCTGGATCTGAGATGCGAGGAATTGATCAAGGAAGAGTTTGGTGAGAGGTGTAACTTTGATGTGGACGATGCAGTCCAGAAGCTAGAGAAGTTGGGGATCGTTGCCCGGGACACCATTGGAAGGTACTACTGCGTAGGGCTGAAGCGAGCAAACGAGATCATAGGGACCACCACGGAGGAGCTTGTCCTCAAGGCCAAACAGGGCGTCACCCCTTCTTGAATTTCTTCTTTTCTTTCACATTTTCATTTCACTAAAACTCCACTGTATCGTCGCTTGTTACAATTTCCAAATGCAACTAATCACCGAAAATAATTGTCTGATTTTTTTTTTTTTGGTCAAAGAAGAATTGTCTGATATGAAGCATAAAATATTGAACGTGTATTATATTGTTAAGACAGGTAAGTCTATTAACAAATCCGAAAGAAGACCTACAAAAAGTCTCTATTCTCAGCGTCTATGAATATATATCACCTTGGCACTCTTGTCCTCTCCCATAAGCTCAGGCTACTGTAGAAACCAAATACATGTGGGTCGACAAATGAAGTCAAATAACCCAAAGCAAATAGATTGCCTCCTAAACAACTGCAACCAACCTCACGATACACACGACCTACGTCTCTTCATCAGATTGAAACAAAGGCATATCCACATAGACTCCAGCAGTATCAGGCCCACTAAAACAAGATATACTCATGTAGTTAGTCCAACTATCTAGACATATGATATTATGTTTCTGCTAAAAAATGCAACCGACCTTGTAATCTTGATTGGTTTTGATTAGAACTGGCAGAAATTTGTTCCCTCTAAACTCTAAAGACTACCAACGTAAGAAATTAGGCAGTGACCAACTAACAAGCATCGGAAAACTGATAGAGGAAGTCGAGGAGCTTACATTCGGGGAAGATGGATCTCTTCAAGGAGCAACGATCTAGCTTTGTTAACGTTAGTGAACCAAAGGCAAATATGATCCTCAAGATCCTTGAGTTGATGGGTGAGGTTGAGGTGGCTCTTGCGAAGCTGTTTCAAGATCTCTTGAACTGAATACACGTCCCTCCCCCTCTCCAATCCAAGCCGAATGAACAGCTTGTCGTATTCAATCCCCGTGTGCAGGCGGGAGACAAGACGGTCAATGGTATCGAGATCTTTGTTGAGCACAAAAGTTCCTTTGGCAGCAGCATTGAGCTGAGAAATGTTAGTTAACTCCTTCTTTTTGAAACTGTGAGGGAGGTAGGGACTGCACAGGGGACCTGCAACAACAAGGGTGGGAAGTGCATGAGAGGCAATAAAAGCCGCGAAAGCAGCAACCCCAACAACAGCAGCAACAAGACATAAGGCAGAACCAGCTGTGGCATGGTGGAGGAGGCGGACCCGTGACCTAGACTTACGGAGACGGGTGTCCAGCTTGTGCTTGAGCTGCGAGAAGCATAACTGAGTCTCTCGGAAGCTGTGAGATTCAGGAGATGAAAAAGGGTTTTCAAAAGTGTCGAGCTTGAGGAAGACTTCGAATGCCAAGTTACAAAGGGAGTCGTCGATGGCGTGGGAATCACCGGGGAGGATGTGGAAGAGGTCAAAGAGGGGTGTGTAGAGGTGGCGAGCGCTGTGGACGCGTTGGTAAAGATTCAAGCAAAGGCGTGTGGCGCTTTCGCTGTGTTGGAAGTAAGTGGAGATGAGATGGGTGAGTGTAGTTGGCTTGGCGTGGCTAAGAGCTTCTTGGACGCATTCCTTGTTTGGTTGGAGAACATGAGAGAGAAGCAGCTCGATGTCCGGTTGGATGAGCAGATGATGTTGGGCAGCAGGGTCAATCACGTGAACCCGTGAACGTATGTCGTGGTAGGAGGGGGTCTGAAAAGCGTGAGCCAACTCGCGGCTGAGATTAAAGGTGGAAGCATTGTTTCTGGAAGAGGAGGCTACAACCGACGAAACTCGTTTAGGCATTTCAACAAACATGTGGTGTGCAGTTTACAGATAAATGAAAAAGAAAAGCGCGATACCTAGGGATGATGGATGGGGAAGAGGGTCGTCCTCCGGAGAGGCTGGGTTGAAGGAGAGACAGTGAGGCATCTAGAAAGGGGAGGTGAAGATCAACTTAAGGCGCTGCCGTCGCCATCGCACACTTACCGGGCTTGGACGACGGCAAGTTTCCCTCCTCAACGTGGACCCACTAGTTCCGTACAATCCAACAAACAACTTGATGCTCCTCTCCTGTGCTGTTAGTAAACCACTCTTAAACTAATAAGCAATCTCTCTCTCTCTCTCTCTCTTCATTATCCCCATTTCTTACTAAACCTCTGCGGAGAATTCTTGTTAAAGATGACTTCTTTGCTCCCAAATCCCGACCTAATTACTACTACACCCCTCCTCTCCAAGCTCTGCTCCTTCCCTCCGCCATGGAGGTTCTTCTCTCTCAGGCTCAGGCGCTCTTCCTTGGCCCGAAACTCACCATCTCTTCCACTAGTCGCTGTTTCCTCTCTCTCCTCAACTGCCGCAAAACCCACCAGATGGAGAGACAAGCATGAGTTAGCTGAAAGCGATTCAATTTCCCTCCTCAACGAGAGGATTCGGCGCGACCTCGGCAAGAGAGAGACTGCTAGACCGGCCATGGACTCTGAGGAGGCCGAAAAGTACATTCAGATGGTGAAGGAACAACAAGAGAGGGGTCTGCAGAAGCTAAAAGGATTTAGGCAAGGTACAGAGGCTGGTTCCGGTGGTTTCAGCTACAAGGTTGACCCTTACAGTCTCCTTTCCGGTGATTATGTGGTGCACAAGAAAGTTGGGATTGGCCGTTTTGTTGGCATTAAGTTTGATGTCCCCAAGGATTCTTCACAGCCCCTCGAATATGTCTTTATAGAGTATGCTGACGGCATGGCCAAGCTTCCCCTCAAGCAGGCCTCGCGTCTGCTCTACCGATACAATCTGTACGTTTTCTCCCTCCAACTCCCTGTCTTCGTCTCTTGTTCTATGTTGATGTCATATTATGTTGTGTTCCAGTCCAAATGAGACCAAACGGCCTCGGACTTTGAGTCGGCTGAGTGACACTAGTGTTTGGGAAAGAAGAAAGACCAAAGGAAAAGTTGCAATTCAGAAAATGGTCGTTGACTTGATGGAGCTATATCTACATAGGCTTAGACAGAAGAGATGTCCATATCCAAAAAACCCCATCATGTCTGATTTTGCAGCTCAGTTTCCTTACAACGCTACACCTGACCAAAAGCAGGTGTTCCTGCTATCTCTTTGTTCTCATCATTCATATTCCTTCACTAAAGCTGACTTCTCCTTGCAGGCTTTCCTTGATGTTGACAAGGACTTGACAGAGAGAGAAACACCAATGGACCGATTGATATGTGGAGACGTTGGGTTTGGTAAAACAGAGGTTGCTCTACGGGCCATCTTTTGTGTAGTATCAGCTGGAAAACAAGCTATGGTTTTAGCACCGACTATTGTATTGGCGAAGCAACATTACGATGTAATCTCAGAGCGGTTTTCCTTGTATCCACAAATCAAAGTCGGTCTTTTAAGTCGGTTTCAGGTATACAGATCACTGTTTTCTGATGATATGAATTTGCCTCAATGCAATGCCGTACAGTTCAATGCAGAACACTCAGTTGTTTTAGTTCATAGAGACCCCTGCTGTCTGCTGAGTGTAAGTTTTTCATGATTTTACATGCAATTGACCACAGTCTTACCTTCAACATCGTGCAGACCAAAGCAGAGAAGGAGGAGTATCTGGAAATGATAAAAAATGGACATCTCAATATCATTGTAGGTACTCACTCACTTCTCGGAAGCCGTGTTGTGTACAGCAATCTAGGCCTTCTTGTGGTCGATGAGGAACAGGTTCGTTGAAAATTAGTTGTTATGGTCTCTGAAAGATTAGTTAGTGAAAATCTCTCTTTTTTACATTACAGAGATTTGGGGTCAAGCAGAAAGAAAAGATTGCATCTTTCAAAACGTCAGTGGATGTGCTTACCCTATCCGCAACACCCATACCAAGGACACTATACTTAGCTTTGACTGGATTTCGGGATGCCAGGTTGCAACAGGATGTGTTTCAGATTATATGCTCACTGATAGAATTTGATGAGACTAACGACCCTTTGTTTCCACCTTGTTTTTAGTTTAATCTCCACACCGCCTCCGGAGAGGATTCCAATAAAAACTCATCTTTCATCATTCCGCAAGGAAAAGGTGATCGAAGCAATAAAAAATGAGTTGGATCGTGGTGGCCAAGTTTTCTATGTCTTGCCTCGGATTAAAGGTTTATAAAATTTACAAGCTTTTTCTTTCTCTATATTACCTCTTAATATGACTACCTCTGGTCTTGGTCAACTTAGACACAAGTAGAATCAGAAACCATGGGATATTTTTTGTCATTGCCAGCCGTTACATTTTCCATTATCAATTTACCACTTTAATTTTCCTTATCAGGACTAGAGGAAGTGATGGATTTTCTTGAAGAAGCATTTCCAGAGATTGACATTGCTATGGCACATGGAAAGGTATGTTATGGCCTTTCTTAGCGTTACTAGATATCTCGATGCTCATTCATAAGATACAACACATTTCATGGAATTCTCCTAAGCTACCCTAACGTTAATTATTTTGCTACGCTCATGTATTCATAGCAATACTCAAAACAACTAGAGGAAACCATGGAGAGATTTGCGCAAGGAAAGATCAAAATCCTCATATGTACTAATATCGTTGAAAGCGGACTTGATATTCAAAATGCAAATACCATAATCATTCAGGATGTTCAACAGTTTGGGCTCGCTCAGTTGTACCAGGTGCCAAAGTTATTTGTTTTGCTTTATATTTTCATCATAGCTGTTGTAGTTAGCTTTGGCCTTTGGAAAAGAAAGGTGAGTAGCTTCTTAGATATCTCCCTCTTGTTGTTTTCGACAGTTGCGTGGAAGGGTTGGCCGGGCTGATAAAGAAGCTCATGCCTACCTGTTTTATCCTGATAAATCGCTGCTCTCTGATCAAGCACTGGTATTGGGGGTGACTTTATTCGTTTTATTCCCTTGGCCGACTCTGGCATGTAATGTACAAGCTAACTGTGCAGGAAAGGCTTAGTGCTCTTGAAGAGTGCCGTGAGCTTGGACAAGGTTTCCAACTTGCGGAGAGGGATATGGGTATAAGGGGTTTTGGGACAATCTTTGGTGAACAACAGACAGGAGATGTTGGAAATGTCGGCATTGATCTCTTCTTTGAAATGCTTTTTGAGAGTCTATCCAGGGTAATTTATGATACTTAGTTCTCTCTGATTATGACATTGATCATTGATGAGCATTTTGTTTTTCCTTTAAAAAAAAGGGCTTGGTTATTGACCTATGATTCAATCTTTTTGGCATTTTCTAGGTGGAGGAACTCCGTATTTTTTCTGTTCCATACAACCTGGTGAAGGTATTTTCCATTTCAAACTTGTAAAAACGGTTTAATGCAAAAATGACACAATATCAGAATGTCTCCAGGTGTATAATGAAGGCAGATTTGATAGCTATTAGGTCTGTAGTTTGTGCACGAGTAACTGAGGAGGGAATGCAATTGTTACCGTAGCAATTCTAATTCCATTTTTTTTTTTTTTTCTGCTCAGATCGACATAAATATAAATTCTCGGCTTCCGTCGGAATATGTAAAGTACCTGGAAAATCCGATGGAGATCATCAATGAAGCTGAAAAAGCAGCTGAGAAAGATATGTGGAGTCTAATGCAATTCACAGAGAACCTGCGTCGCCAATATGGGAAAGAACCTTACTCCATGGAGATCATTTTAAAGAAGCTGTATGTGAGACGCATGGCGGCTGATCTTGGAGTAAACAGAATTTATGCATCAGGGAAGGTGGTTGTGATGAAAACAAATATGAGTAAGAAGGTGTTCAAGCTGATCACGGATTCGATGACTTGTGACGTTTACCGAAGCTCCTTGATATATGAAGGAGATCAAATAATGGTAGTAAACTAACTAGTAGTGCCTGAATTTGTGTAATCTATTTCATAAACTCATCTACATGATATGTGCAGGCGGAACTTCTGTTGGAGCTACCAAGAGAACAGTTACTGAACTGGATGTTCCAGTGCTTGTCAGAACTTCATGCATCACTTCCTGCTCTTATCAAATATTAGTTCCCCCGCGTGTAGGATGTGCTAGAAGAAGATGGACTCCTCAGCACAAACACAATTATGTTGCATTTTGAATCAGGTACGTACGTCTCATCAACCTACCTGATTGTTAAGTGTCAACAACAATGGCCTTCTTCTCTTCTCCTGCTCATCTATTCCATTGCAACAGGAGAGGGAAGAGTCTCTCTGGCCGTTGGGATCATCAACCAATTACGAGTTGGTAAAGTTTTGGATACGTATATCGTGGCAATGAATGTATTTTCTGGTTTTTTGTTTGTACGCTACCAAAATCATCATTTTTGTGGCCCAGTAATAAAGCCCATTTATGTGCTGTAAATATATTCCCGGGCCCAATAATTTGTCCGGTTCTTGTTCTTCCTCGCGCCGTCCACATTGCGATTACAATTTTCCTGCTCAATTGCTGTGTCGTACAAGCGGTTTCATGTGTTAGGTTTTATCGTTTCGTTAGATTCTTAATTTGTTGATTGGTGCAGAAGCTGGTTTCTCCGAATGAATAATCTGAAAGAAGAAGGCTGCGTCCCGCACCTCTCTGGTTAGTCTTCACGATGTCTATATCTTTTAGTAATCTGTAATTCTTACCGACAACACTTAGTGCCTTAACCCTCTACAGAGCTTAATTAATCATCCACCTTTCTTCTTTGTAGATGGTATCAAACAAAAGTCTATAGATCAAAGATCTCCTCTTCCCGGGGAGCCTAAATGTGTTATCTGCGGTCGTTACGGTGAATACATTTGTGACAAGACCAATGATGACATCTGCAGTCTCGACTGTAAGCAAACACTCTTGAGAAACAATAGAGTGTTTCTTGCCACAGATGAGTGCTTCTATGTTAGAGACCCAGGATCTACTTCCACCGATTCTCAACTGCTTAGAAGCAAGCTTGAGATTCATGTCCAAGGAGCAGCAGTCCCTCCTCCTGTCTTGACTTTCACTTCATGTGGACTTCCTCCTAAGCTTCTTCTTAACTTAGAATCGGCTGGATATGACTTTCCCACTCCTATCCAGATGCAAGCAATTCCAACTGCTTTAAGCGGCAAAAGTCTGCTCGCTTCAGCTGACACCGGCTCCGGGAAGACAGCATCTTTTCTTGTTCCTATTGTTTCTCGTTGCACAAGGTATCGCTCTGAGCATCCCTCAGACCACAGAAGCCCCTTGGCTATGGTTTTGGCTCCAACTAGAGAGCTCTGCGTCCAAATTGAAGATCAGGCAAAGATGCTCGGAAAGGGACTGCCATTTAAGACTGCACTCGTTGTAGGTGGTGATCCCATGCCTGGACAACTCTACCGCATTCAACAAGGTGTGGAGTTGGTCATTGGTACCCCAGGTCGGCTTGTGGACCTTCTAGCAAAGCACACCGTTGAACTTGATGATATTATGATGTTTGTTCTGGATGAGGTCGACTGCATGCTTCAGAGAGGCTTCAGGGATCAGGTGATGGAGATATTTTTGGCCTTGTCACAACCGCAGGTATTGCTGTTCTCAGCGACAGTCTCAAGAGAGGTGGAGAAGGTGGGAGGGTCTCTGGCCAAGGAAATGATTTTGGTATCCATAGGTAAACCCAACAGACCTAACAAGGCTGTCAACCAATTGGCTATCTGGGTTGATGCAAAGCAAAAGAAACAGAAGCTCTTTGAGATACTGACGAGTCAAAACCATTTCAAGCCCCCAGCTGTTGTTTATGTGAGCTCGAGAGTTGGAGCAGATCTCTTGGCTAATGCTATAACTGTGGTCACGGGGATAAAAGCTCTATCGATCCATGGGGAGAAGCCAATGAAGGAGAGGAGAGATGTAATGGGTTCGTTTTTGGGTGGAGAGGTGCCTGTTCTTGTATCAACTGGAGTTCTAGGCCGAGGAGTTGACCTCTTGGTGGTAAGGCAGGTAATTGTGTTTGACATGCCTAATACTATCAAGGAGTACATACATATAATTGGCAGGGCCTCTAGGATGGGCAGTGCCATTTTGTTTGTGAATGAGGACAGCAGAAATCTATTCCCTGATTTGGTTGCGGCATTAAAAAGTTGTGGAGCAGCCATACCTAAGCAACTTATCAATTTGAGGGAAATGCATAACAAGAAGAAAATGAGGGTTGGATACTGAAGTGTATGATCTGGATCCGAATGTATGTTGTAGTGAAATTAAAGAAAGAAGTGAAGATATGAGACATTAAGAATATAGCCATGGTTGACTTTGTTAAGATTCAGAAATAATTTCTTGTTGAACGAACACAAAAAGTTAAATACTTTTTGACTTATGGGTAGGAGAGACAGAAGAACGCGGTTTTGCTCCCGCCAGCCAACAGCCTATGTCTTAATTAAGTGGTGAAAGAAAAAGTTTTGTTCCATTGACCACCAAAAGAAACCTTGAGGATCGTCGCACCGAAAGGTATCAACTTTTCTCTTCTTTAGAATCCTTATCCTTTCCATTTGTTTAAGATCCGATCGTCCCGATGGTGGGTGATGATTGGCTTATTCCCAGATGGCCAGATCCGATCGATTTGTGCATTTCCTCTCCTCTTTCCAATTTCAAGCTCTGTCATCTTTTCGCGGATGTCTTGACCTCTTCAATTTTCCCTCGCGAGGAATAAAGTCATGTTCATAAGTTAGATCAATGAAAAATTCCTTGATAATGCTTCCTTTTGTAGGACTACAAGAGTTTCTTTCTTTCATCAACTACTTCACATGGGAGACTCTTCGAGTTCAACCTCTTGGAGCAGTCAAAAGAACACGGAAGATGATCGGATGATTGCTCTTATCTTATCTGAAGAGTACACTAAACTAGATGGTGCAGTAGGCAGACGCCTCTCGAATCTTGCTCCCGTGCCCGTAAGTTTGGTTCTAGTCCCTTCGAATCGTACAACACAATTGTATCGCTAGAGGTTTTATTGTACAGAATGAAAACTTTCTCTATATATATGTGTGTTCTTGCTTTGCAGCATGTTCCACGGATAAATTCTTATATTCCCAACTTAAATGATGCCACCTTGGATCACCAACGCCTTCTTCAAAGGTTTTTCCTATGCTCTCTTCTTTCCTATTTCTCAATATACACTCGTTGTTGCGAATATGTTAGTGTAATCATTATATAATGTTTACTCCTAGAAAAGTCAAACTGAGAGTAATCGCCTAGGATGCTTTCTTTCAGAGTGGACTGTTAATTCTTAAGTTTGATCTTCCTTGCAGGCTAAATGTTTATGGTCTGTGTGAGTTGAAGGTCTCTGGTGATGGAAACTGCCAGGTGAATGGAGGCTAGATCTCTCTCTCTCTCTCTCTCTCTCTCAAGGAGGGTACTCTTATCTTATTAAGAAATTTGAGTGTCTTTTCAGTTCCGAGCACTTTCTGACCAGTTGTACCGATCTTCAGAGTACCACAAGCAAGTTAGAGGAGAAGTTGTTAAACAGGTGAGTTGTTTTCTGAGTTATGACGTTGGACAAAGGGAGTGACCATCTATATGACTTTGTCCTATGGTTATCATTCAACCATTGTTGCAGTTGGACAAATTATTTTACAAGATTGATATCTGTTTGAATAGTACATGCACACATCCTTTTCGAACCTCATTTCCTAGTTGTTCTATTGTTTTGTCTTGCCGCTACAGCTCAAGGACAATCGCTCTATGTACGAAAGTTATGTTCCGATGAAATACAAACGATATTACAAGAGGATGGCAAAGTATGTTATGCAAACATTTTCATTTCTCATTAGTGTTCTAAGCTATACTTGTTTTGATCTTTCTGTTTCACATTCAAAGTTACATAAATGACAGACTTGGAGAATGGGGAGACCATGTTACCCTACAAGCTGCGGCAGATAGGGTAAGGTTCCTTTTTTGTCTCAGTATTCACAGCACTCGAACTACTGTTTTAAATGTCCCTAAATAATTATCTTCACTTTGTTCGCATATGCTCTAATTCTCAAGAAGACAATTTGTGTTTCTTTTTTCCTATCTAGTCTTCTTCATGTCCCTTTTTTCTTTCATATGGATGTTAAATTAAATAGGTAACACTTAACACATCCTCGAGAAGCCATGTAATTCCTTTTTTTGGCATTAGGCACTATGACCAATTCCTCTGAGAAAATAGTTTTCGTTCCTTTTTCTTACAATGTTTCCATTGTATCTCTCTTTGAATAGTTTGCAGCAAAGATATGCCTGCTGACATCCTTCAGAGACACTTGTTTCGTAGAAATTATGCCCCAGTACCAAGCACCTAAGCGTGGTGAGACTCGGAAAATATTTCCTTTCACCTTCACTCATCGCTACTTGATCATGAAGTAGCATCAGTCTTATAACGTTGTGGCTTTACATGTTTGGAATGGTGCAGAGTTATGGTTAAGTTTCTGGTCAGAGGTGCATTATAACTCTTTATACGACATTCAAGGTTTGTTTTGTGCTTACGAGATGTAACAAAATGGTGGCTTTGTGCTTGAGGGCACTGATTATGATCTTCTTTCTGAATGCAGCGGCTCCAGTTCAGCAGAAGCAAAAGAGAAAACATTGGTTGTTCTAGAAAGCTGGCACATTTTCAGACACCGTAACTCTTCCTTCATACTTATGTATACACGCGAACTAGCTTGAACTGTACCATTTTTAAGGCCAGTAGAACATTACCCAATAAGACATGTTATTTCTTGCTCTTCGGACGAATTTGTTTCCCAAAAGCTCAAAACTTTATTTTCCTATGTTTTTGTTATGTGAAATTAAACAGATACATGAAACTCTTTTATGGAATCTCTCACTTTTCCCTTGCCTTATGATCACTCAAATCCATGAATTATTTATTCTCACAAATCCACTTCTCGCCAATCACTCTTCACATGAGTTATAGCTCACCCATATGCAAAAGATCCCTACAATTCTACAAACATCATTCACACCTTCATTATCACAAAACACATGCACTCACATTTCTTTATTCTATCCATCATGACATTCCACCAAGGTATTCCCCATTTTCTTGTCTTTATCCATAATGTTGCTGAGATACTGATGATCTTATCTTATACTCCCTATTATTCTTGTTACGCTTCAGCGGCTCCAATATATGCATTTTTGGATTCCACCATCAACGAGACCTAGAGGGGAAAAAAACAACAAGCATCAATCAACGATAAACTTACGCCATACTCAAATGCAAGTGCTTATCCTTTGAGTTTAATATATGCCACCAGAAAATGTGAGTACCACACACCACTGTCATTAACATCACTTTCCACCTTTTTGAACACGGATGTAGTTAGGTATTTTTATAATAGAGTATAGGAGATCAAACTAAATATTTACAAAATTTACCGAGTTTTCGTAAGGGTTAGTCCACTGATTATGAGATAATTTTTGAAAATTTTCACGTATTTGTTTTAATGCATAGTAGTATCCATTATAGATATAGAAACTTGATGAAAGAGGTTTCGGCCCCTAATTGTCCTTAGTTATTCAAAAAATGAAGGTGTCATTAGAACCAAACAACCGATTTAGGGAGTATCTAAATATTTGTTACATTACTTGTTAAAAACTAAGAAATATTCATTATGAACATCAAAACTATTTTACATAACATTAGTATAGAGTTATGATGTAGTTAGGTATTTTTTATAATGGAGTATATGAGATCAAACTAAATATTTACAAATTTTACCGAGTTTTCGTAGGGTTAGTCCACTGATTACAGGATAATTTTGAAAATTTTCACGTCCTTATTTTAATGCATAGTAGTATCCATTATAGATATAGAAACTTGATGAAAGAGGTTTCGGCCCCTAATTGTCCTTAGTTATCCAAAAAATGAAGGTGTCATTAGAACCATACAACCGATTTAGAGAGTATCTAAATATTTGTTAAATTACTTGTTAAAAACTAAAATAATATGCATTATGAACATCAAAACTATTTTACATAACATTAATATAGAGTTAGTATATAGTTAGTTATTTTTATAATGGAGTATAGGAGATCAAACTAAATATTTACAAATTTTACCGAGTTTTCATAGGGGTTAGTCCACTGATTACAGGATAATTTTGAAAATTTTCACGTCCTTATTTTAATGCATAGTCGTATCCACTATAGATATAGAAACTTGATAAAAGAGGTTTCGACTTTTAAATGTCCTCAATTATCCAAAAAATGAAGTCTCATTAGAACCATACAACCGATTTAGGGAGTATCTAAATATTTGTTAAATTACTTGTTAAAAACTAAGAAATATGCATTATGAACATCAAAAATATTTTACTGAACATTAATATAGATTTAGGATGTAGTTAGGTATTTTTATAATGGAGTATAGAAGATCAAACTAAAGAGTAATACTTGGGTTCACCCCTAGAGGTGAACCCTTTTGTTCACCTCCACATTTTCTAACCAATCAAATAATTCCACATAATCTAATATTAAAAATAGATAAAATTTTAAAAATGTTTTAAAAATAAAAAAAAAATAAAAAACGAAAAAAAGAAAATATATTTTATTTCAAACAAAACTTTAAAATAAATTTTTTTATTAAAAATACTAAAACCTAAATCTTAATCTCTAAACCCTAAATTCTAAACCCTAAACGATAATTTGAACCTAAAATATTAAAATTAAAACTAAATCCTAATCCCTAAATCCAATATGTAAATCTTAAAAAATAAAAAACTAAACCCTAATCCCTAAACCCTAAACCCTAACCCAAAGAGCTTAAACCCTAAACCCAAAGAGCTTAAACCCTATACCATAAACCCTAATCCCTAAACCCAATATGTAAATTTTAAAAAAATAAAAACTAAACCCTAATCCCTAAACCCTAAACCCTAACCCAAAGAGCTTAAACCCTAATCCCTAAACCCTAAACCCAAAGAGCTTAAACTCTATACCATAAACCCTAATCTCTAAACCTTAATTTTAATTTTATAAATTTATTTAAAAATAATATTACATGGCATATTTTGATTGGTTAATAAAGAGGGGGTGAACAAATGGGTTCACCTCTAGGGGTGAACCTAAGTATTTTCCCAAACTAAATATTTACAAAATTTACCGAGTTTTCGTAGGGGGTTAGTCCACTGATTATGAGATAATTTTTGAAAATTTTCACGTATTTGTTTTAATGCATAGTAGTATCCATTATAGATATAGAAACTTGATGAAAGAGGTTTCGGCCCCTAATTGTCTTTAGTTATTCAAAAAATGAAGGTGTCATTAGAACCATACAACCGATTTAGAGAGTATTCAAATATTTGTTAAATTACTTGTTAAAAACTAAAATAATATGCATTATGAACATCAAAACTATTTTACATAACATTAATATAGAGTTAGGATGTAGTTATGTATTTTTATAATGGAGTATAGGAGATCAAACTAAATATTTACAAATTTTACCGAGTTTTCGTAGGGGTTAGTCCACTAATTATGAGATAATTTTTGAAAATTTTCACGTACTTGTTTTAATGCATAGTAGTATCCATTATAGATATAGAAACTTGATGAAAGAGGTTTCGACTTTTAATTGTCCTCAATTATCCAAAAAAATGAAGTCTCATTAGAACCATACAACCGATTTAGGGAGTATCTAAATATTTGATAAATTACTTGTTAAAAACTAAGAAATATGCATTATGAACATCAAAACTATTTTACTGAACATTAATATAGATTTAGGATGTAGTTAGGTATTTTTATAATGTAGTGTAGAAGATCAAACTAAATATTTACAAAATTTACCAAGTTTTCGCTGATTATGAGATAATTTTTGAAAATTTTCACGTATTTGTTTTAATGCATAGTAATATCCATTATAGATATAGAAACTTTATGAAATAGGTTTCGGCCCCTAATTGTCCTTAGTTATTCAAAAAATGAAGGTGTCATTAGAACCAAACAACCGATTTAGGGAGTATCTAAATATTTGTTAAATTACTTGTTAAAAACTAATAAATATGCATTATGAACATCAAAAATATTTTACATAACATTAATATAGAGTTATGATGTAGTTAGGTATTTTTATAATGGAGTATAGGAGATCAAACTAAATATTTACAAATTTTACCGAGTTTTCGTAGGGGTTAGTCCACTGATTACAAGATAATTTTGAAAAAATTTACGTCCTTATTTTAATGCATATTCGTATCCACTATAGATATAGAAAATTGATATAAAGGTTTCGACTTCTAATTGTCCTCAGATATCCAAAAAAATAAAGGTGTAATTAGAACCATACAACCGATTTAGGGAGTATCTAAATATTTGTTAAATTACTTGTTAAAAACTAAGAAATATGCATTATGAACATAAAAACTATTTTACATAACATGAATATAGAGTTAGGATGTAGTTAGGTATTTTATAATGGAGTATAGGAGATCAAACTAATTATTTACAAATTTTACCGAGTTTTCATAGGGGTTAGTCCACTGATTACAGGATAATTTTGAAAATTTTCACGTCCTTATTTTAATGCATATTCGTATCCACTATAGATATAGAAACTTGATAAAAGAGGTTTCGACTTCTAATTGTCCTCAGTTATCCAAAAAATGAAAGTGTCATTAGAACCATAGAACCGATTTAGGGAGTATCTAAATATTTGTTAAATTACTTGTTAAAAACTAAAAATATGCATTATGAACATCAAAACTTTTTTATAAAACATTAATATATAATTAGAATGTAGTTAGGTATTTTATAATGGACTATAGAAGATCAAACTAAATATTTACAAAAATTTACCCGAGTTTTCATAGGGATTAAACCCACATATTCATGAGATAATTTTGCGAGTTTTTACCGAGTATTCATAGGGGTTAGTCCACTGATTACACGATAATTTTGAAAATTTTCACGTACTTTTTTAATGCATAGTAGTATCTATTATAGATATAGAAACTTGATGAAAGAGGTTTCGGCCCCTAATTGTCCTTAGTTATTGAAAAAATGAAGGTGTCATTAGAACCAAACAACCGATTTAGGGAGTATATAAATATTTGTTAAATTACTTGTTAAAAACTAAGAAATATGCATTATGAACATCAAAACTATTTTACATAACATTGATATAGAGTTAGGATGTAGTTAGGTATTTTTATAATAGAGTATAGGAGATCAAACTAAATATTTACAAAATTTACCGAGTTTTCGTAGGGGTTAGTCCACTGATTATGAGATAATTTTTGAAAATTTTCACGTATTTGTTTTAATGCATAGTAGTATCCATTATAGATATAGAAACTTGATGAAAGAGGTTTCGGCCCCTATTTGTCCTTAGTTATTCAAAAAATGAAGGTGTCATTAGAACCAAACAACCGATTTAGGGAGTATATAAATATTTGTTAAATTACTTGTTAAAAACTAAGAAATATGCATTATGAACATCAAAACTATTTTACATAACATTGATATAGAGTTAGGATGTAGTTAGGTATTTTTATAATAGAGTATAGGAGATCAAACTAAATATTTACAAAATTTACCGAGTTTTCGTAGGGGTTAGTCCACTGATTATGAGATAATTTTTGAAAATTTTCACGTATTTGTTTTAATGCATAGTAGTATCCATTATAGATATAGAAACTTGATGAAAGAGGTTTCGGCCCCTAATTGTCTTTAGTTATTCAAAAAATGAAGGTGTCATTAGAACCATACAACCGATTTAGGGAGTATCTAAATATTTGTTAAATTACTTGTTAAAAACTAAGTAATATGCATTATGAACATCAAAACTATTTTACATAACATTAATATAGAGTTAGGATGTAGTTAGGTATTTTTATAATGGAGTATAGAAGATCAAACTAAATATTTAAAAATTTTACCGAGTTTTCGTAGGGGTTAGTCCACTAATTATGAGATAATTTTTGAAAATTTTCACGTACTTGTTTTAATGCATAGTAGTATCCATTATAGATATAGAAACTTGATGAAAGAGGTTTCGACTTTTAATTGTCCTCAATTATCCAAAAAAATGAAGTCTCATTAGAACCATACAACCGATTTAGGGAGTATCTAAATATTTGTTAAATTACTTGTTAAAAACTAAGAAATATGCATTATGAACATCAAAACTATTTTACTGAACATTAATATAGATTTAGGATGTAGTTAGGTATTTTTATAATGTAGTGTAGAAGATCAAACTAAATATTTACAAAATTTACCAAGTTTTCGTAGGGGTTAGTCCACTGATTATGAGATAATTTTTGAAAATTTTCACGTATTTGTTTTAATGCATAGTAATATCCATTATAGATATAGAAACTTGATGAAAGAGGTTTCGACTTTTAATTGTCCTCAATTATCCAAAAAAATGAAGTCTCATTAGAACCATACAACCGATTTAGGGAAAATCTAAATATTTGTTAAATTACTTGTTAAAACTAAGAAATATGCATTATGAACATCAAAACTATTTTACTGAACATTAATATAGAGTTAGGATGTAGTTAGGTATTTTTATAATAGAGTATAGGAGATCAAACTAAATATTTACAAAATTTACCGAGTTTTCGTAGGGGTTAGTCCACTGATTATGAGATAATTTTTGAAAATTTTCACGTATTTGTTTTAATGCATAGTAGTATCCATTATAGATATAGAAACTTGATGAAAGAGGTTTCGGCCCCTAATTGTCCTTAGTTATTGAAAAAATGAAGGTGTCATTAGAACCAAACAACCGATTTAGGGAGTATCTAAATATTTGTTAAATTACTTGTTAAAAACTAAGAAATATGCATTATGAACATCAAAACTATTTTACATAACATTAATATAGAGTTAGGATGTAGTTAGGTATTTTTATAATAGAGTATAGGAGATCAAACTAAATATTTACAAAATTTACCGAGTTTTCGTAGGGGTTAGTCACTGATTATGAGATAATTTTTGAAAATTTTCACGTGAAGGAATTTCTAGCAGATCCTAATCCAATTAGGCAATCCTGGTCTGAATTCCAAGCCTAGGATCTAGGGTTCATGTAATCGAATCATTGGGATCTCAGAATTACCTGGTGATTAGCAGCGGAAGATTTGCAGATAATCGAGATCTAGAGCGCCTCAAATGCTGCGCCTCTACTGGTATCCACACGCACACAAACTGAACAGGAGGGATGCTAGTTCCTGTAGAGATCCAATCTCTTCAGAGGTTTCTCTTCAAGTTCTGGTGGCTGTGTATTAGGTTAGGAATCAGTTTAGGTTGACCATATATCTTATATATGTCGACTTAAACCATAACGGAATTAACCAACGATTAAACCGAATTAATCTGATTAATCCGCGAGTGCATCGATCGATGCACTATCTGCATCGATCGACACTGCCCCAGAATATTGATATCGAATGCATATCAAATATGCATTCACTGGATCATTACATTAATGATCAACCTCGTCTTTAACGTCCAGTTTGCTTAGGTGTGTGACCCTGTAGGATCATATAACACTAGCAATGAGTTCTCAACTCATTGATCATAAGTGGCTTCTAGCAAAGCATTATGACTACCTAGTATTATATGATTGTCTCATCTCGACAATACAACTATCACTTAGAGCAAGTACAATAGATTTCAGGACATTCCCAACAATCTCCCACTTGTACTGGAATCATCTATTCCCATAATCCCTTCGTCACTATATCTCGATCTGGCATAAGGCAAGATCTGTGTCACCCTTATTTAGCCAAGATCATGTTCATCGAAATCCGATTTATACTGACAAGACAAACGACTGACAATCACCTCGTTTGAGTGTGGCCACACATTTCTCAGTATCAAATCTTCGATGGGCCCTGAGATATTTATCTCCTGTTATATAGGAGGGACAAATCCCATCTTGTTCCATCCCTGTCTCTTCACACGCTTCATGATACGCCCAATCAATGCCTTTATAGTCACCAGTTACGGCTGACGTTTGACAAGGTTAAAGCGGACCAATTCACATGTAAGAAAACATGATGAACTCAGGTCTAAGGACTATACTCTATAGTCGTAATGAAAACTCTCATGACACTTATATAACTATCCCGTAGAGTTCTCATCAGTGGGTCATGTCCGATTCTGTGTTCTCCAACACATATCTATGTGATTGACTTTAATACTCTTATTAATGACTCCATGAAACTTAGTCATCAGTCACCTCACATACTAGTCTCACGCGGTTGTTAATGTCCCACTTTAACAACCTCGACCAGGGACCAACATAATTTATGTCATTTATTACATATAGGGTTTCAGATCAAGTCACATACTTGATGACCTATAAAATGTCATAAATTACTTTGGGACTATTATTTAATAACCATTATTAAATAATAAAGATGTCAGATTTCAATAACATAATCAAATTATGTTTATACGAACATCATATCATAACTAAAATTAATAACAATGACTCCCACTAAAATTAAGATCACATCTTAAGACATCTAATGCCTTTAGCAGTAGCCTGACCCTCATTCGCCCTTGCTCAGCGTGTGTCGAAAGACACTGCGTCTTGCTAAGAGTAATACCAAGAGTCATTTGTACGAAGCCCTTCTTGGAATCCTGCATATTGGACATGTGCAAGGCCTTATCACTATAAGTATCTTGACACAATCCAATTAGCTCATCCAATCTATCTCTATAGATTCTTATTCCAAGAATGTATACGGTTTCTCCCATAATTTTATCGAAAAACAACTTTCGAATCAAGTCTTAACAGACTGAAACAATGGAACTTCATTTCCGAGAAGTAGTATGTTATCAACATACAATACTATAAATGCAACTGCGCTCCCACTAGTCCTCTTGTAAACACACGATTCCCTTTCGTTCATGATGAAGTCAAACCTTTTGACTGCTTCATCAAAACGAAGATTCCAACTCCGAGATGCTTGCTTCAATCCATAAATAGATCGATGAAGCTTGCATATCTTCCTAGCTTCATTAATTTCAATGAAAACTTCAGGTTGTGTCACGTACACATCCCTTTCCAGAATTCCATTAAGGAAAACTGTTTTCACATCCATCTGCCAGATCTCATAGCCATTATGAGTGGCGATTGCTAGGAGAATCCGAATGAACATAAGCACGGTGTCTGGGATTAGGTTTCTTCACAGTCAATACCATGAATTTACTTGAAACCTTTTGCCACCAACCTAGCTTTGTACATCTGAATATAACCATCCATGTCAACTTTTCTTCTTGAAAATCCATTTACTCACAATGGCTTCTACACCATCGGGTAAATCAATCCAAGTCATACTTGGTTCTGTGACATGGATCCCATTTCGGATTCAGCGGCTTTCAGCCACTTTCGGAGTCAAGGCCCATCATTGCTTCTTCAAAATTAGCAGGCCCGTCACTTTCAATGATCAGTAGATCACGGCAATGAAGGAATTTCTAGCTGTTCTAATCAGGATTAGCAACCCTAGTCTGAATTCCGAGCCTAGGATCTAAGGTTCATGTAATTGAATCTAACAGATCTCGAGATTACCTGATGAATATGCAGCGGAAGTGTTTGCAGATAATCGAGATCACGAAGCGCCTCAAATGCTGCGCCTCTACTGGTATCCACACGCACACAAACTGGACCGCAGGGATGCTAGTGCCTTACAGAGATCTAATCTCCAGAGAGGTTTGTTTTTGTGTTCTGGTGGCTGTGTATTAGGTTAGTTTCAAGTTTAGGTCGACCATATATCTTATATATGTCGGCTTAAACCACAACGGAGTTAACCAACGATTAAACCAAATTAATCTGATTAATCCGCGAGTGCATCGATCGATGCATTATCTGCAACGATCGATGCTCCCCAGAACATTGATATCGAATGCATATCACATATGCATTTACTGGATCATTACATTAATGATCAACCTCGTCTTTAACGCCCAGTTTGCTTAGGTGTGTGACCCTGTAGGATCATATAACACTAGCAATGAGTTCTCAACTCATTGATCATAAGTGGCTTCTAGCAAAGCGTTATGACTACCTAGTGTTAGGTGATTGTCTCATCTCGACTATACGGCTTTCACTTAGAGCAAGTACAATAGATTTCAGGACATTCCCAACAATCTCCCACTTGTACTGGAATCATCTATTCCTTTAATCCCTTTGTAGCTATATCTCAATCTAGCATAAGGCAAGCACTGTGTCATCCTTATTCAACCAGATTACGTTTATCGAATCCCGATTTGTACTGATGAAAAACAAACGACTGATAATCACCTCGTTTGAGCGCGGCCACGCATTTCCAGTATCAAATCTTCGATAGGCCCAGAGATATTTAACTCCTGTTATATAGGAGGTACAAATCCCATCTTGTTCCATCCATGTCTCTTTTATATTTCATGATACGCCTAATCAGTGTCTTTATGATCACCAGTTACGGCTGACGTTTGACAAAGTCAAGACGAACCAATCCATATAAGAGAGGACATGATGAACTCAGGTCTAAGGACTACTCTCTTTAGTCGTAATGAGAAACTCTTATGACACTCATATAACATCTTGTAGAGTTCTCATTAACGGGTCAAGTCCGATCATGTGTTCTCTAACACATATCTATGTGATTGACTTTAATACACTTATTAATGACTCAATGAAACATGGTCATCAGTCACCTCACATACTAGTCTCACGTGGTTGTTAATGTCCCACGTTAACAACCTCGACCAGGGACCATTATAATTTATGTCATTTATTGCTTATAGGGTTTCATGATCAAGTCACATACTTGATGGCCTATAAAAATGTCATAAATTACTTTGGGACAATATATATATATATATATATATATATTTAATTAACACAATTAAATAATGCTGAAACAATTTCATTAAAATAACATAACTATTATGTCTCTGTGAACATCATGTCATAACTAAAACAAATACAACTCCCACTGAAATCAAGATCATATCTTAAGAAATCTAATGCCTACAGCAGTTGTATGAAACTCATGCTTAGGCCTTGGGAGAGGCTTAGTCAGTGGATCAGCTACATTCTCGTCCGTCGGGACCCTGTTGATCTTCACATCTCCTCTATTCACAATATCACGGATAAGGTGATATCGCCTTTCTATGTGTTTGGATTTCTGGTGTGATCTAGGTTCCTTTGCTTGCGCAATGGCTCCATTGTTGTCACAATACAGAGCCACTGGCTCAGAAATACTAGGAATCACACCAAGTTCAGTGATGAACTTCTTGATCCAAACAGCTTCCTTTGCCGCTTCAGAAGCAGCAATGTACTCAGCTTCAGTTGTGGAATCTGCTACAGTGTCCTGCTTGGAACTCTTCCAGCTGACTGCACCGCCATTCAGGCAGAAGATGTAACCAGATTGCGATCGGAAATCATCTTGGTCTGTCTGAAAACTTGCGTCTGTGTAACCACTTACTACCAGCTCATCACTTCCTCCGTACACCAAGAATTTATCCTTAGTATTTCTCAAATACTTCAGAATATTCTTGACTGCTGTCCAGTGACTCTCACCTGGATCCGATTGGTATCTACTCGTCATGCTTAGAGCACAAGCAACATCTGGACGAGTACAGAGCATTGCATACATGATGGATCCCAACGCCGAGGTATAGGGAATCCGACTCATGCGATCTCGCTCAGCAGGTGTCTCAGGACACTGCTTCTTGCTGAGACTTATGCCATAAGACATTGGTATAAAGCCCTTCTTGGAATCTTGCATTCTGAACCTGTGTAAGACTTTATCGATATAAGTGTCTTGACACAGTCCAATCAACTTGTTTGATCTATCTCTATAGATTCTTATTCCAAAAATATACGTGGCTTCTCCCATGTCTTTCATTGAAAAACAACTTCCGAGCCAAGTCTTAACAGACTGTAACAACGGAACGTCATTTCCGAGAAGAAGTATGTCATCTACATACAACACGAGAAATGCAACTGCGCTCCCACTAGTCTTCTTGTAAACACATGGTTCTTCTTCGCTTCTGATGAAATCAAACTTTTTTACTGCTTCATCAAAACGAAGATTCCAACTCCGAGATGCTTGCTTCAATCCATAAATGGATCGATGAAGTTTGCATACTTTCCTAGCTGCATTTGGATCTATGAAACCTTCGGGTTGTGTCATGTACACATCCTCTTCCAGAATTCCATTAAGGAAAGCTGTTTTCACGTCCATTTGCCAGATCTCATAATCATAATGAGCAGCTGTTGCTAGGAGAATCCGAATGGATTTAAGCATGGCGACAGGTGAATAGGTTTCTTCATAGTCAATACCATGAATTTGTTTGAAACCTTTTGCCACTAGCCTTGCTTTATATATCTGAATATTTCCATCCACATCAATTTTCTTCTTGAAAATCCATTTACACTCAATGGGTCTTGCACCATCGGGTAAATCAACCAAAGTCCATACTTGGTTCTGTGTCATGGATCCCATTTCGGATTCAGCGGCTTTCAGCCACTTTGCGGAGTCAGGGCTCATCATTGCTTCTTCAAAATTCGCTGGTTCGTCACTGTCAATGATTAACAAATCATGACAATTGGTTACGAGAAATCCATATCTCTCGGGTTCGTGACGGATCCTTTCGGATCGGCGAATTTCAGGCTCCACAGGCGCCGTCTCTACAACTCTTTGTAGATCCAACTGTTGCTCTTCCTCTACGGGTTGGGCATTTTCCTGCGGTTCTCGAACTTCTTCGAGTTGTACTTTACTCCCACTGTTTCTCTTGGAAAGAAACTCTCTTTCAAGAAAAACGCAGTTCCGAGCAACAAACACTTTGTTCTCGGATTGGTTGTAAAAGTAGTATGCCTTGGTTTCCTTAGGATAACCAACGAAGTAGCATTTATCAGATTTGGGCTCGAGCTTATCTGTAATTAATCTCTTAACATAAGCTTCACAACCCCAAATCTTCAGGAAAGACACATTCGGAACATTTCCAGTCCACATCTCATGTGGTGTCCTTGCAACTGATTTTGACGGAACCCTATTTAGTGTAAACGCAAACGTTTCTAGAGCGTATCCCCAAAAGGATAATGGAAGAGTTGAGAGACTCATCATTGATCGAACCATATCTAATAAAGTCCGATTCCTCCTCTCAGACACGCCATTCCATTGTGGTGTTCCAGGAGGAGTGAGTTGTGAAACAATTCCACAATCTCTCAAATGATCACTGAATTCTTGGCTCAAGTATTCTCCTCCACGATCTGATCGAAGAGCCTTAATACTTTTGCCAAGTTGATTATGTACTTCATTTTGGAATTCTTTGAACTTTTCAAAGGATTCCGACTTGTGTCTCATTAAATAGACATAGCCATACCTGCTGAAATCATCAGTGAAGGTAATGAAGTATCGAAAATTTCCTCTAGCACTTGTGCTCATTGGGCCGCATACATCTGTATGTATAAGGCCCAACAGGTCACTGGCCCTTTCATTTTGTTTGTTGAAAGGCGCCTTTGCCATTTTGCCTAGTAAACAAGATTCACATTTCTCACATGATTCATAATCAAATGAGCCCAAAAGCCCATCACTATGGAGCTTTTGAATCCGTTTCTCGTTTATGTGGCCCAAACGACAATGCCATAGAAAAGTCTGATTCGTGTCATTTGATTTGAATCTCTTGGTGTTAATGTTATAGATTTCTGTGCTTTGGTTTAGAACATAAAGCCCATTCTCTAATGGGCTGCTACCATAATACATATCATTGTAATCAAAAGAACAACATTTATTCTTAATTGAAAACTGATATCCTTCCAAATCCAAAACAGGAATAGAAATAATATTTCTGCTTATAGCAGGTACATAGTAGCAATTATGAAGTTCTAAAACCAAACCAGAAGGTAAAGACAAGTTAAATGTTCCTACGGCTAATGCAGCAACTCTTGCTCCATTCCCCACACGCAGGTCCACTTGTCCCCTTTCCAACGTCCTACTGTTGCTTAGGCCCTGCATATTTGTACAAATATGAGCACCACAGCTGGTATCCAATACCCAAGAAGTAGAACCAGAAGTAGTAACATTTACTTCTATAACATAAATACCTGAAGATGAAGTCTCGAAAGTCTTCTTCTTCTTCTTCTTCTTCTTCTCTTCCAAGAATTTGTTGCAATTTCTCTTCCAATGTCCAGGCTCTTTACAGTAATGGCACTTATCAGTCTCAGATGGGCCCGGCTTGGGCTTCGGGGCTGGCGCAGGCGTGTCCTGGTTCTCAACCGGGACTGCCTTGCCCTTTCCCTTGCCTTTGCCTAGTTTCTTAAACTTCTTACCCCCTTGTACCATAAGTACATTAGGAGTGCCCTTCCTGATATTAGGCTCAGCTGTCTTGAGCATGCCATGCAGTTCAGTCAACGTCTTCGTCAAGTTGTTCATGTTATAGTTCATAACAAACTGATCATAACTTGACGGCAGTGACTGCAAAATGATGTCAGTAGCCAACTCTTGGCTAATGGGACAATCCAGTCTCCCCAGGTTATCAATATAACCCATCATCTTAATGACATGAGGACTGACCGGACTGTCCTTTGGTAGCTTGCATTCAATGAGAGATTTAACCGTCTGGTATCTCTCAGTTCGTGCTTACTCCTGAAACATGCTTTTCAGGCTAGTAATCATCTCCACTGGCGACTCCACGTTCTCGTATTGCTTCTGCAAGTCCGAGTTCATGGTAGCCAACATGAGACAATTCACATCGACCACATCATTGGAATGCTTGTCCCAAGCACTCCTTTCTGCATGTGCAGCATTGGATCTCGGTTTTTCTGGGAGAACATTTTCAAGGACATAGTCCCGCTTCTCCTGCTTGAGAACAATTCTCAAGTTCCGATACCATTCGAGAAAATTCGATCCATTTAACTTGTCCTTCTCAAGGACGGATCGCAGGGAGAAAGAATTATTATGAGTAGTAGTCATAGCTGAGAACATAGAAAAGAAAAAAAAAAGGTTTAGTTATGATGTTCAAGAATTGAGAAATCTTAACTTTTAAGAAAACTCGCATTATATTCATTCAATGCTTCCTCAGATGAATATAATGATCCAAGATCCATACTTCACTAAACTTGAGTGAGCCACTGGCTATCACCCAAATTTAGCTATATAGGTAAGCAACAACTTTGCTAGTTATATCCAATATAACTCTTGGTTGTGGATCGACATCTCATGTCCAATCCACCTGATGTCTCTGGGCCCAAAACGATTTTGATAGCCCAGTCAAGCAAACCAATCTCTTCAGTCATGTAATTGTTGATGCTTTGCACTGCAAGCCCATTAAAACGATTACTTCCTGCCTTACTCATGTAATTGTTGACACCTTGCACTGCAAGCCTATCGTACAATGAAATGAGTCTTGACAGTTGACAAGATTGGAAAGACATCAAGTATCACTTGATATTTGGTTGAGGAACGGAACCATTTAAAACGTTCAGTTTTACTGTGTTTTAATTCTTATAATTAATTAATCCGCGATAACCGATCAATCCAATTGATCCAGTTTTGAATACCGGTAAGCATCGATCGATGCTACGTTAGCATCGGTCGATGCCAATCTAATCAAAACAATCGCCATCAAACCATTCACAGTGTTCGACCATTATTAACCAAGCTCGATAACCGGTCCAATCCAATTGAACCGATCCAACAATCTCGCGAGGCTGTGTCGATCGATGCAACAATTGCATCGATCGACACTAGGCGAAAACTAGGTTTATTCGGGTTTTCGCCCTGCATCGATCGTTGCCGGATTGACAACGATCGACACCATGCGAAAATCCCTAAGTTTATTCGGGTTTTCGCTCTGTGTCGATCGATGCCCGATTGGCAACGATCGACACTATGCGAAAAACCTTAAAACGTTTTCGAACAAAACCCTAAACTAGGTTACTTTGATCAAAACGAGTTTTAGCATGCTTGTATCATTTATACAAAGATCTAGATTCAACTAATCTAATCATCATGCTACAGATTCAATGGAACCCTAAAGCTCTGATACCACTGAAGGAATTTCTAGCTGTTCTAATCAGGATTAGCAACCCTAGTATGAATTCCGAGCCTAGGATCTAAGGTTCATGTAATTGAATCTAACAGATCTCGAGATTACCTGATGAATATACAGCGGAAGTGTTTGCAGATAATCGAGATCACGAAGCGCCTCAAATGCTGCGCCTCTACTGGTATCCACACGCACACAAACTGGACCGCAGGGATGCTAGTGCCTTACAGAGATCTAATCTCCAGAGAGGTTTGTTTTTGTGTTCTGGTGGCTGTGTATTAGGTTAGTTTCAAGTTTAGGTCGACCATATATCTTATATATGTCGGCTTAAACCACAACGGAGTTAACCAACGATTAAACCGAATTAATCTGATTAATCCGCGAGTGCATCGATCGATGCATTATCTGCAACGATCGATGCTCCCCAGAACATTGATATCGAATGCATATCACATATGCATTTACTGGATCATTACATTAATGATCAACCTCGTCTTTAACACCCAGTTTGCTTAGGTGTGTGACCCTGTAGGATCATATAAAACTAGCAATGAGTTCTCAACTCATTGATCATAAGTGGCTTCTAGCAAAGCGTTATGACTACCTAGTGTTAGGTGATTGTCTCATCTCGACTATACGACTTTCACTTAGAGCAAGTACAATAGATTTCAGGACATTCCCAACAGGCAATTGGTTACGAGAAATCCATATTTCTCGGGTTCGTGACGGATCCTTTCGGATCTGCGAGCTTCAGTTTTCTGTAAAAGTCGCGCACACATATCTCATATGTATACTTTTACCACGACCTAATTAACCAAGATTTAAACCGTAGTTAATTAAGTCATAAACCAAAATAAATATTTGGTTCGCGATCTGTGTCGATCGATGCAACTTTTGTGTCGATCGACACTTCTTCAGAAACTCGCCATTTAAATGTATATCGAATATACATTCACCAGATCCTTTATAAACTCTAGGCACCACAGGTGCAGGTTCTACAACTCTTTGTACATCCAACTGCTGCTCTTCCTCACCAGGTTGAGCAGTCTCCTGTGATTTTCGAATTTCTTCGAGTTGTACTTTTACTCCCACTGTTCTTCTTGGAACGAAAGTCTTTCTCAAGAAAACATAGTTCCGAGCAACAACCAATTTGTTCTCGAACTGGTTGTAAAAGCAACATGCCTTGGTTTTGTTAGGACAACCAATGAAGTAGCACTTATCAGATTTGGGTGTGAGCTTATCAGAGATTAAACGTTTTATATAAGTCTCGCAACTCCAAATATCCATGATGGATAAATCAGAAACATTTACATTCCACATCCCATGTGGTATCTCTGTAACTGATTTTGATGGAACTTTATATAAAGTAAACTCAGACATTTCTAGAGCGTATTCTTAGAAGGATAATGGAAGATCTAAGTGACTCATCATTAATCGAACCATATCTAATAAAGTCCGATTCAGAAGGAGTGAATTGTGAAACACTTTCACAATCTCTCAGATGATCACTAAATTCTTGACTTGAGTATTCACCTCCATGATCTCATCGTAGAGTTTTAATACCTTTGCCAAATTGATTCTGTACTTCATTTTGGAACTCTTTGAACTTTTCAAAGATTCTGACTTATGCCTTATAAATAAGGCATAACCGTACCTTCTGAAAATATCAGTAAAGGTAATGAAGTACTGAAATTTTCTTCTAGCACTAGTGCTCATCGGTCCATATACATCCGTATGTATAAAGCCCAATAAGCTTCTGGCCCTTTCATTTTGATCGTTCGCAACCTGTATCGACCGACGCACCGTTTGTGTCGATCGACACTACCTCTGTTGAAAGGAGCCTTTGTCGTTTTACTTAATAAACAAGATCCACTTTACTCATTTTGATTCTCAATCAGATGAGCCCAAAAGCCCATCACTATGGAGCTTCTGAATCTATTTCTCATTTATGTAGCCCAAAATGACAATGCTAGAGAGAAGTTTGACTCGTATCATTTGACTTGAATCTCTTGGTATTAATGTTATAGTTAGGCACATTCTTGTTTAGAACATAAAGTCCATTCTCTAATGGATTGCTACTATAAAATATATCACTGTAATCAAATGAATAACACTATTCTTAACTTGAAAACTGATATCCTTCCATATCCAAACAAGGAATAGAAATAATCTTTCTGCTCATAGCATGTACATAGTAGCAGTTTTAAGTTCAAAACATGCCATAAAAGAAAAAAAAAAATGAAATACTCCTACGGTTAATGCAGCAACTCTTGCTCCATTCCCACTCATAGGTCCACTTGTCCTTTCTCCGTAGTCCTACTTTTGCTCAGGCCCTGCACATTTTCACAAAATATGAGTACCACAGCTGGTATCCAATACCCAATAAGTAGGACTATAAGAAGTAACATTTACTTCTATAACATAATACCTGAAGAAGAAGTCTCGTACGTCTTCTTCAGCTTCTCATAATCTTCCAAGAATTTATTGCAGTTTCTTTTCAAATGCCCATAACCATTACAATAACGGCACTTAACATCTTCAGAAGGACTGGTTTTAACCTTAGGAACATGGCCAGACTCGCTTGGATTCACAATCGAGCTCGTCTTGCCATCACCTTTGTTCTTACCAAGTTTCTTAAACCTTTTACCCTTTTGTACCATAAGGACATTTGGGGTGTCCTTCTTGATGTTAGGTTCAGCAGTCTTAAGCATCCCATGCAATTCAGTCAACGTCTTCGTCAAGTTGTTCATGTTATAGTTCATAACAAATTGATCATAGCTTGACGGCAGTGACTGTAGAATGATGTCAGTAGCCAACTCTTGGCTAATGGGACAATCCAGTTTCCCCAGGTTATCAATATAACCCATCATCTTAATGACATGAGGACTAACTGGTTCGCCCTTTGGTAGCTTGCACTCAATCAAAGACCTAACCGTCTGGTATCTCTGAGTTCGTGCCTGCTCCTGAAACATACTTTTCAGGCCAGTGATCATCTCTTTTGGCGACTCCACGTACTCATATTGCTTCTGCAATTCCGAATTCATGGTAGCCAACATGAGACAACTCACATCCACCGCATCATTAGAATGCTTATCCCAAGCATCCTTATCTGACTGCCAGGCATTGGCTCGGTACTTCTTGGGGAGAACTTTCTCAAGGACATAGTCCTTTTTCTCCTGTTTGAGAACAATTCTCAAGTTCCGATACCATTCAAGAAAGTTGGATCCATTTAACTTGTCCTTCTCAAGGACGGATCGCAGGGAGAAATTGTTACGATGGTTTGTGCTAGACATAGCTGAAAAACAAGGGAGGTTTTAGTTATGATGTTCAAGAAATGAGAATTCTTAACAATTAAGAAACTCGCATTATATTCAAACAATGTTTCCTCAGATGAATATAATGATCCAAGACCCATACTTCACTAAATTCAAGTGAGCCACTGGCTATCACTCAACTTTAGCTATCTAGGTAAGCAACAACTTTGCTAGTTATATCCAATATAACTCTTGGTTGTGGATTGACATCTTTATGTCCAATCCACCTGATGTCTCTGAGCCCAAAACGATTTTGATGGCCCAGTCAAGTAAACCAATCTTTTCAGTCATGTAATTGTTGACGTCTTGCACTGCAAGTCCATCAACACGATTACCTCTGTCTTACTCATGAAATTGTGGACATCTTGCACTGCAAGTCTATCGCACAATTAAATGGGTCTTGACATTTGACAAGATTGGAAAGACATCAAGTGTCACTTGATATTTGATTGAGGAACGGAATCATTTAAAACGTTCAGTTTTTATGATGTTTTAATTCTTATAATTAATTGATTCATCTTGCTTCGGTTCTGTGATTTCAGGTTCAATAACCTAATCAACAAGTCTGGTGTCGACCGACACTACTATAGTGTCGATCGATACAGGATAACCAAAAGCAATCCGCGATAACCGATCAATCCAATTGATCCGGTTTTGAATACCGGTCAGCATCGATCGATGCTACATTAGCATCGGTCGATGCCAACCTAATCAAACCAGTCGCAATTAAACCATTCACAGAGTTCAACCATTATTAACCAAGATCGATAATCGGTCCAATCCAATTGAACCGATTCATCAATCTCGCGAGGTTTGGGTCGACCGACACAACATTTGTGTCGATCGACACTAGGCGAAAACTGAGTTTTATTCGGGTTTTCGCCCTGTGTCGATCGATGCCGGATTGGCAACGATCGACACCATGCGAAAAACCCTATATTTTAATCGGGTTTTCGCCCTGTGTCGATAGATGCCGGATTGGCATCGATCGACACCATGCGAAAAGACCCTAAATCGTTTTCGAACAGAACCCTAAACTAGGTTTTCAGGAAAACGAATTTTAGCAAGTTTGTATCAACTATACACAGATTCAGATTCAACCAATCTAATCAACATGCTACAGATTCAATGGAACCCTAAAGCTCTGATACCACTGAAGGAATTTCTAGCAGATCCTAATCCAATTAGGCAATCCTGGTCTGAATTCCAAGCCTAGGATCTAGGGTTCATGTAATCGAATCATTGGGATCTCAGAATTACCTGGTGATTAGCAGCGGAAGATTTGCAGATAATCGAGATCTAGAGCGCCTCAAATGCTGCACCTCTACTGGTATCCACACGCACACAAACTGAACAGGAGGGATGCTAGTGCCTGTAGAGATCCAATCTCTTCAGAGGTTTCTCTTCAAGTTCTGGTGGCTGTGTATTAGGTTAGGAATCAGTTTAGGTCGACCATATATCTTATATATGTCGACTTAAACCATAACGGAATTAACCAACGATTAAACCGAATTAATCTGATTAATCCGCGAGTGCATCGATCGATGCACTATCTGCATCGATCGACACTGCCCCAGAATATTGATTTCGAATGCATATCAAATATGCATTCACTGGATCATTACATTAATGATCAACCTCGTCTTTAACGTCCAGTTTGCTTAGGTGTGTGACCCTGTAGGATCATATAACACTAGCAATGAGTTCTCAACTCATTGATCATAAGTGGCTTCTAGCAAAGCATTATGACTACCTAGTATTATATGATTGTCTCATCTCGACAATACAACTATCACTTAGAGCAAGTACAATAGATTTCAGGACATTCCCAACATCACGTACTTGTTTTAATGCATAGTAGTATCCATTATAGATATAGAAACTTGATGAAAGAGGTTTCGGCCCCTAATTGTCCTTAGTTATTCAAAAAATGAAGGTGTCATTAGAACCAAACAACCGATTTAGGGAGTATCTAAATATTTGTTACATTACTTGTTAAAAACTAAGAAATATTCATTATGAACATCAAAACTATTTTACATAACATTAGTATAGAGTTATGATGTAGTTAGGTATTTTTTATAATGGAGTATATGAGATCAAACTAAATATTTACAAATTTTACCGAGTTTTCGTAGGGTTAGTCCACTGATTACAGGATAATTTGAAAATTTTCACGTCCTTATTTTAATGCATAGTAGTATCCATTATAGATATAGAAACTTGATGAAAGAGGTTTCGGCCCCTAATTGTCCTTAGTTATCCAAAAAATGAAGGTGTCATTAGAACCATACAACCGATTTAGAGAGTATCTAAATATTTGTTAAATTACTTGTTAAAAACTAAGAAATATGCATTATGAACATCAAAACTATTTTACATAACATTGATATAGAGTTAGGATGTAGTTAGGTATTTTTATAATAGAGTATAGGAGATCAAACTAAATATTTACAAAATTTATCGAGTTTTCGTAGGGGTTAGTCCACTGATTATGAGATAATTTTTGAAAATTTTCACGTATTTGTTTTAATGCATAGTAGTATCCATTATAGATATAGAAACATGATAAAAGAGGTTTCGGCCCCTAATTGTCCTTAGTTATTCAAAAAATAAAGGTGTCATTAGAACCAAACAACCGATTTAGGGAGTATCTAAATATTTGTTAAATTACTTGTTAAAAACTAAAATAATATGCATTATGAACATCAAAACTATTTTACATAACATTAATATAGAGTTAGGATGTAGTTAGGTATTTTTATAATGGAGTATAGGAGATCAAACTAAATATTTACAAATTTTACCGAGTTTTCATAGGGTAGTCCACTGATTACAGGATAATTTTTGAAAAATTTCACGTACTAGTTTTAATGCATAGTAATATCCATTATAGATATAGAAACTTGATGAAAGAGGTTTCGGCCCCTAATTGTCCTTAGTTATTCAAAAAATGAAGTTGTCATTAGAACCAAACAACCGATTTAAGGAGTATCTAAATATTCGTTAAATTACTTGTTAAAAACTAAGAAATATGCATTACGAACATCAAAACTATTTTACATAACATTAATATAGAGTTATGATGTAGTTAGGTATTTTTATAATGGAGTATAGGAGATCAAACTAAATATTTACAAATTTTACCGAGTTTTCGTAGGAGTTAGTCCACTTATTACAAGATAATTTTGAAAATTTTCACGTTCTTATTTTAATGCATATTCGTATCCACTATAGATATAGAAACTTGATAAAAGAGTTTTCGACTTTTAATTGTCCTCGGTTATCCAAAAAATGAAGGTGTCATTAGAACCATACAACCGATTTAGGGAGTATCTAAATAGTTGTTAAATTACTTGTTAAAAACTAAGAAATATGCATTATGAACATCAAAACTATTTTACTGAACATTAATATAGAGTTAGGATGTAGTTAGGTATTTTTATAATGGAGTATAGGAGATCAAACTAAATATTTACAAAATTTACCGAGTTTTCGTAGGGGTTAGTCCACTGATTATGAGATAATTTTTGAAAATTTTCATGTACTTGTTTTAATGCATAGTAGTATCCATTATAGATATAGAAACTTGATGAAAGAGGTTTCGACTTTTAATTGTCCTCAATTATCCAAAAAAATGAAGTCTCATTAGAACCATACAACCGATTTAGGGAGTATCTAAATATTTGTTAAATTACTTGTTAAAACTAAAAAATATGCATTATGAACATCAAAACTATTTTACTGAACATTAATATAGAGTTAGGATGTAGTTAGGTATTTTTATAATAGAGTATAGGAGATCAAACTAAATATTTACAAAATTTACCGAGTTTTCGTAGGGGTTAGTCCACTGATTATGAGATAATTTTTGAAAATTTTCACGTATTTGTTTTAATGCATAGTAGTATCCATTATAGATATAGAAACTTGATGAAAGAGGTTTCGGCCCCTAATTGTCCTTAGTTATTGAAAAAATGAAGGTGTCATTAGAACCAAACAACCGATTTAGGGAGTATCTAAATATTTGTTAAATTACTTGTTAAAAACTAAGAAATATGCATTATGAACATCAAAACTATTTTACATAACATTAATATAGAGTTAGGATGTATTTAGGTATTTTTATAATAGAGTATAGGAGATCAAACTAAATATTTACAAAATTTACCGAGTTTTCGTAGGGGTTAGTCCACTGATTATGAGATAATTTTTGAAAATTTTTACGTACTTGTTTTAATGCATAGTAGTATCCATTATAGATATAGAAACTTGATGAAAGAGGTTTCGGCCCCTAATTGTCCTTAGTTATTCAAAAAATGAAGGTGTCATTAGAACCAAACAACCGATTTAGGGAGTATCTAAATATTTGTTACATTACTTGTTAAAAACTAAGAAATATTTATTATGAACATCAAAACTATTTTACATAACATTAGTATAGAGTTATGATGTAGTTAGGTATTTTTTATAATGGAGTATATGAGATCAAACTAAATATTTACAAATTTTACCGAGTTTTCGTTGGGTTAGTCCACTGATTACAGGATAATTTTGAAAATTTTCACGTCCTTATTTTAATGCATAGTGGTATCCATTATAGATATAGAAACTTGATGAAAGAGGTTTCGGCCCCTAATTGTCCTTAGTTATCCAAAAAATGAAGGTGTCATTAGAACCATACAACCGATTTAGAGAGTATCTAAATATTTGTTAAATTACTTGTTAAAAACTAAAATAATATGCATTATGAACATCAAAACTATTTTACATAACATTAATATAGAGTTAGGATGTAGTTAGGTATTTTTATAATGGAGTATAGGAGATCAAACTAAATATTTACAAATTTTACCGAGTTTTCGTAGGGGTTAGTCCACTAATTATGAGATAATTTTTGAAAATTTTCACGTACTTGTTTTAATGCATAGTAGTATCCATTATTGATATAGAAACTTGATGAAAGAGGTTTCGACTTTTAATTGTCCTCAGTTATCCAAAAAATGAAGTCTCATTAGAATCATACAACCGATTTAGGGAGTATCTAAATATTTGTTAAATTACTTGTTAAAAACTAAGAAATATGCATTATGAACATCAAAACTATTTTACTGAACATTAATATAGATTTAGGATGTAGTTAGGTATTTTTATAATGGAGTATAGAAGATCAAACTAAATATTTACAAAATTTACCGAGTTTTCGTAGGGGTTAGTCCACTGATTATGAGATAATTTTTGAAAATTTTCACGTATTTGTTTTAATGCATAGTAATATCCATTATAGATATAGAAACTTGATGAAAGAGGTTTCGGCCCCTAATTGTCTTTAGTTATTCAAAAAATGAAGGTGTCATTAGAACCATACAACCAATTTAGAGAGTATCTAAATATTTGTTAAATTACTTGTTAAAAACTAAAATAATATGCATTATGAACATCAAAACTATTTTACATAACATTAATATAGAGTTAGGATGTAGTTAGGTATTTTTATAATGGAGTATAGGAGATCAAACTAAATATTTACAAAATTTACCGAGTTTTCGTAGGGGTTAGTCCACTAATTATGAGATAATTTTTGAAAATTTTAACGTACTTGTTTTAATGCATAGTAGTATCCATTATAGATATAAAAACTTGATGAAAGAGGTTTTGACTTTTAATTGTCCTCAATTATCCAAAAAATGAAGTCTCATTAGAACCATACAACCGATTTAGGGAGTATCTAAATTTTTGTTAAATTACTTGTTAAAAACTAAGAAATATGCATTATGAACATCAAAACTATTTTACTGAACATTAATATAGATTTAGGATGTAGTTAGGTATTTTTATAATGTAGTGTAGAAGATCAAACTAAATATTTACAAAATTTACCAAGTTTTAGTAGGGGTTAGTCCACTGATTATGAGATAATTTTTGAAAATTTTCACGTATTTGTTTTAATGCATAGTAATATCCATTATAGATATAGAAACTTGATGAAATAGGTTTCGGCCCCTAATTGTCCTTAGTTATTCAAAAAATGAAGGTGTCATTAGAACCAAACAACCGATTTAGGGAGTATCTAAATATTTGTTAAATTACTTGTTAAAAACTAAGAAATATGCATTATGAACATCAAAACTATTTTACATAACATTGATATAGAGTTAGGATGTAGTTAGGTATTTTTATAATAGAGAATAGGAGATCAAACTAAATATTTACAAAATTTACCGAGTTTTCGTAGGGGTTAGTCCACTAATTATGAGATAATTTTTGAAAATTTTCACGTACTTGTTTTAATGCATAGTAGTATCCATTATAGATATAGAAACTTGATGAAAGAGGTTTCGACTTTTAATTGTCCTCAGTTATCCAAAAAATGAAGTCTCATTAGAACCATACAACCGATTTAGGGAGTATCTAAATATTTGTTAAATTACTTGTTAAAAACTAAGAAATATGCATTATGAACATCAAAACTATTTTACTGAACATTAATATAGATTTAGGATGTAGTTAGGTATTTTTATAATGGAGTATAGAAGATCAAACTAAATATTTACAAAATTTACCGAGTTTTCGTAGGGGTTAGTCCACTGATTATGAGATAATTTTTGAAAATTTTCACGTATTTGTTTTAATGCATAGTAGTATCCATTATAGATATAGAAACTTGATGAAAGAGGTTTCGGCCCCTAATTGTCTTTAGTTATTCAAAAAATGAAGGTGTCATTAGAACCATACAACCGATTTAGAGAGTATCTAAATATTTTTTAAATTACTTGTTAAAAACTAAAATAATATGCATTATGAACATCAAAACTATTTTACATAACATTAATATAGAGTTAGGATGTAGTTAGGTATTTTTATAATGGAGTATAGGAGATCAAACTAAATATTTACAAAATTTACCGAGTTTTCGTAGGGGTTAGTCCACTAATTATGAGATAATTTTTGAAAATTTTCACGTACTTGTTTTAATGCATAGTAGTATCCATTATAGATATAGAAACTTGATGAAAGAGGTTTCGACTTTTAATTGTCCTCAGTTATCCAAAAAATGAAGTCTCATTAGAACCATACAACCGATTTAGGGAGTCTCTAAATATTTGTAAAATTACTTGTTAAAAACTAAGAAATATGCATTATGAACATCAAAACTATTTTACTGAACATTAATATAGATTTAGGATGTAGTTAGGTATTTTTATAATGGAGTATAGAAGATCAAACTAAATATTTACAAAATTTACCGAGTTTTCGTAGGGGTTAGTCCACTGATTATGAGATAATTTTTGAAAATTTTCACGTATTTGTTTTAATGTATAGTAGTATCCATTATAGATATAGAAACTTGATGAAAGAGGTTTCGGCCCCTAATTGTCTTTAGTTATTCAAAAAATGAAGGTGTCATTAGAACCATACAACCGATTTAGAGAGTATCTAAATATTTGTTAAATTACTTGTTAAAAACTAAAATAATATGCATTATGAACATCAAAAATATTTTACATAACATTAATATAGAGTTAGGATGTAGTTAGGTATTTTTATAATGGAGAAAAGAAAACCAAACTAAATATTTACAAAATTTACCGAATTACCGAGTCCACTAATTATGAGATAATTTTTGAAAATTTTCACGTACTTGTTTTAATGCATAGTAGTATCCATTATAGATATAGAAACTTGATGAAAGAGGTTTCGACTTTTAATTGTCCTCAATTATCCAAAAAAATGAAGTCTCATTAGAACCATACAACCGATTTAGGGAGTATCTAAATATTTGTTAAATTACTTGTTAAAAACTAAGAAATAAGCATTATGAACATCAAAACTATTTTACTGAACATTAATATAGATTTAGGATGTAGTTAGGTATTTTTATAATGTAGTGTAGAAGATCAAACTAAATATTTACAAAATTTACCAAGTTTTCGTAGGGGTTAGTCCACTGATTATGAGATAATTTTTGAAAATTTTCACGTATTTGTTTTAATGCATAGTAATATCCATTATAGATATAGAAACTTGATGAAATAGGTTTCGGCCCCTAATTGTCCTTAGTTATTCAAAAAATGAAGGTGTCATTAGAACCAAACAACCGATTTAGGGAGTATCTAAATATTTGTTAAATTACTTGTTAAAAACTAAGTAATATGCATTATGAACATCAAAACTATTTTACATAACATTAATATAGAGTTAGGATGTAGTTAGGTAAGCATCGTGCCAAGGCTTATTGCCTGACAAGTTCAACGGCAAAAGCTGGAAGATGTGGTCGAACCAGATGAAGTTCTATCTCCATGCGATGCATCTCTCGCGGTACCTCGAGGAGGATCAACCCGAAATTGGAGAAGGAGTCGGCGATGTGTACACCGTCGGAACTCTGGATGCATGGAATCAAGGAGATTACATGACGAAAGGATGGATTCTTGGCCGTCTCGTTGAGCCGCTGTATGCGATTTACTGCGAGCAAAAGACCGCCAAATCCCTATGGGCCGCCTTGGTGAAAAAGTACAACGTCGATGATGCTGGATGCCAGAAGCACGCAACGGCAAAGTTCTTGGAGTTCCAGATGGTGGACGACAAACCCATCATAGAACAGGTGGAGAAGTTCCAGCGAATCTGTCAGGAAGTCGCTACAGAGGGAATGTCTATCTGTGAAATCTTCACGGTGAATAGTTTCATCGAGAAGCTTCCTCCAAGTTGGCTGACGTTCAAGAACTACCTCAAGCACAAGAGGAAGGCCATCTCACTGGAGGATTTGATCCAGAGGCTAAACACGGAAGACCGGAACCGTCAAGCAAACGGTGTCCAAGTACGTGAACACAATGTGAATGTGGCTACCACCCACAACAAGGAGAAGGGAAGTATGGACAAGGGAAAGGGCAAGGCAATTGCTACTTCTCCCTTGAAGACTAACGGGAAGAACTTCAAGAAGTATGGTTCTTCGTCTTCCCATGCCCCCACTGATGACAAGAAGAAATTCTTCAAAGGCAAATGTCACGCTTGTGGGAAGAATGGTCACAAGTCCAGTGAGTGCCGCTCCAAGCAGAAAGCGGCAAAGTATCAGGCAAATCTGACCGAGGAGGACCTCTGTGCTGTGGTGACAGAGGTTAACATGGTGGATGAGAAGACAAATGAGTGGTGGTACGACACTGGTGCCACAACCCACATCTGCAATGATAGGTCCATGTTCAGTACCTATCAGAAGAACAAGTCTGAGGAGGCACTCTTCATGGGTAATAAGGCTGTCTCCAAAATCGAAGGAAAGGGGTCGGTGGTGCTGAGAATGACCTCAGAAAAGGAGATCACGTTGAAAAACGTGAAACATGTGTCCGACATGAGGAAGAACCTGATTTCCGGTACGCTGCTGAGCAAGGCCGGTTTCTCGGTGATCTTCGAAGGTGACAACCTTACCCTCAAGAAGTGGGGCATGTATCTGGGAAGAGGATTCGTGAAGAATGGACTGGTCAAGATGTGTGTCATGACTGTCCTCAAGAAAGAAGAAGCAAGTACCTCCAAAACCAAGAATGAGATTGTTGTTAAGGATAATGTTGCAAATGTTTCAGCTGTTGTAACTGATTCCCCAATGAATAAGAATAAGTCCGTTGCTTACTTGCTTGAGTCTTTTAATATTTGGCATGAAAGATTAGGACATGTGAATTATAAATCAATACACCGATTAATGAATTCAAACCTAATCCTGAAATGCAAAATGAGTAAAGAAAAATGTGAAGTGTGCGTACAGGCTAAACTCACAAAAACACCATCGCCCAAAGTCGAAAGGACTACCGCACCTCTAGACTTAATTCACACGGATTTATGTGACTTAAAATATGCTCCTACTAGAGGCGGGAAAAAGTATTTCGTGACTTTTATCGATGATCATACGAAATATTGTTATGTATATCTATTACATAGCAAAGATGAGGCGTTGGATAAATTTAAGGAATATAAGCTGGAAGTTGAAAATCAACTTAGTAAGACTATTAAAATAGTCAGAAGTGATAGAGGAGGGGAATATGATGGCCGATTCAATACTTTCTGCATGGAACATGGAATTATCCATCAGACGACTGCCCCTTATTCACCGGAATCTAACGGAGTTGCGGAAAGAAAGAACCGAACTCTGAAAGAGATGATGAACGCAATGCTTCAAGATTCTGGGTTAGCCCAGAACATGTGGGGGGAAGCGTTGCTTACATCAAATTATATTCTTAACAAAATTCCGCACAAGGTCACCGGCAAGACACCCTATGAACTTTGGAAAGGTGTTGTACCTTCGTATAAATACCTGAAAGTGTGGGGGTGCCTAGCAAAAGTGGCAGTGCCTCCTCCGAAAAAGGTCACGATAGGACCGAAATCTGTGGACTGTATTTTCATCGGATATGCGCACAACAGTAGTGCTTATCGGTTTTTGGTTCATAAATCGGACATACCGGATATCCATGTAAATACCGTAATGGAATCTCGCAATGCATCCTTCTTTGAAACGGTGTTCCCGTGTAAAGATAAATCTAATCCTAAGCGGACACGTGAGCAAAGAGATGATAGTGAAGCTAGTACTTCGGATACTTCAGCTCCTGAAATTGTAGAAGTTGAACTTAGACGGAGCAAGAGAGCTCGTAAGGAAAAAGACTTTGGCGAGGATTTCATGATGGTCTTTCTTTTAGAGAATGAACCAAAGACGTTCACAGAAGCCATGACTACACCTAACGCACCTTTTTGGAAGGAAGCCGTTAATAGTGAAATTGATTCTATTATGCAGAATCACACTTGGGAGATAACTGATCTACCTCAAGGGTTTAAGCCACTAGGGTGTAAATGGATTTTCAAAACTAAGTTGAAAACCGATGGCTCGGTAGATAAGTACAAGGCTAGGCTTGTGGTTCAAGGATTTCGCCAAAAAGAAGGTTTGGATTTCTTTGACACTTATTCTCCAGTAACGAGAATAACCTCAATAAGAATGCTGATCGGCATAGCAGCATTAAGAGACCTAGAAATCCATTAAATGGATGTTAAAACTGCTTTTCTAAATGGAGAATTAGAAGAGGAGATTTATATGAAGCAACCCGAAGGGTTTATTGTCCCTGGACAAGAACACAAGGTATGTAGACTTGTGAAGTCATTGTACGGACTTAAGCAAGCTCCAAAACAATGGCATGAAAAGTTTGACAACGTAATGATGTCGAACGGTTTCAGAATAAACGAGTGTGACAAGTGTATCTATGTAAGAAGTACTCCACAAGGGTATGTACTGCTATGTTTATACGTAGATGACATGCTCATCATTGGCAGTACCAAAGATATGATCAATCAGACTAAGAACATGCTTAGCCAGAGATTTGATATGAAAGATATGGGACTTGCGGATGTAGTTTTAGGGATTAAGATCATTAGAACTACAGAAGGTATAATCTTATCCCAAGCACATTATGCTGAAAATATACTTGAGAGGTTTAAGGCTTACTCAAAAGGGACATCAAAAACTCCTGTTGATACTCAACTTCACTTGAAGAAAAATTCAGGTGAAGCAGTTTCACAATTGGAGTATGCAAGGGTGATCGGTAGTCTGATGTACTTAACAAATTGTACTAGACCCGATTTAGCGCACGCAGTAAACGTACTGAGTCGCTATACCAGTAATCCAGGACATAAACATTGGAAAGGTATAACTAGAGTATTGAATTACTTACGTCATACCAAAGATTATGGTCTGCACTATGGTAAAGAGCCGGCTATTTTGGAGGGATATAGCGATGCAAATTGGATATCTGACTCTCAAAACTCGAAATCCACAAGTGGATATGTCTTTACACTTGCGGGTGCAGCAGTGTCCTGGAGATCTTCCAAACAAACAATTCAAGCCAGATCCACGATGGAGTCAGAGCTAGTAGCTCTAGACACCGCGGCTGCTGAAGCAGAATGGCTTCGGAATTGGCTAGAAGATATCCCAGAGTGGGATAAACCTGTATCCGCTATCCGTATGCATTGTGATAGCCAATCAGCGATACTGCGGTCGAAAAGTACCTTGTATAATGGAAAGAACCGTCACATTAGGAGACGTCATAAATCCATTAGGAACTTTATAACCACGGGTATAATCCATGTAGATTATATCAGAACGAATGATAATCTAGCGGATCCCTTCAAAAAAGGACTGCCGCGAGATAAAGTTCTAAAATCATCAAGAGGAATGGGTTTGAAGCCTACGAATTAAGAGGAAATTTGATGGAAACCCTACTTACGTGACTGGAGATCCCAGGATGTAGGTTCAAAGGGAAAACTAATTCAAATGAAATCGAGCACAGCAAGACTTATGTCTTTACCCAATTCCTTGAATGATGAATAGTGCTACCTGTATGAGAATAAGGATAAGCATTGGCTTTTAATGATTCCATAGTTTCACAATAGTGGAGTATGACAGGATACTTCTGAAAAGAAACTAATGGCAGATCACCTAGTGAGTGTGAAATGGGGCCGTTTCTAGGAGAATGAAAGATAGGCTATATTCTCCAAGTTCACTCATGAAAACCAGGAATGTTCAAGGCCAAAATGAACAAAAACAGAGAACAAAGTTCTACGAGAAAATGTCGCTGCGCGATACCTGTTGTCTCGGTTTACATAAAAATCCGGTTGGTTCAAGACATCATGTTCACCTCCCGGCCAGTAAACCCGACAGATATTAAAAATGATTGGTTCAAAGCTGAAAAATGCTACCTATCAGACACAGTTACATTTTCGCATATACTCTCGAAAGTCTGTCTAGTCTAGTCAAGTCAGTGTCTAGTCTAGTAAAGTCTAGTATAGGTCTTTCGAGTCTGTCGAGTCTTCGTATGTTTAGAGTAATTTCTATTCATGTGGGGGATTGTTGGAACATATTTTGAAGTAAAATAAAGCTTGGGCTTTATAAAAATATGTGTGTGTGTGAATGAGAAATGAATGGGCTTTTGGCTCATAAAAGGCCATAACTTGTTGGCACATTTTAATGAGGAAGCAAGTGAAATTGTCCCACATTGCTTAGAAGGAAAACTTTTCACTAGTATAAATGAGAACACTCCCATGTCATTGTCCAAATAGCTTGGATACACTATGGAGTGTGAGAGAGAGGATGCAAAGACCACACGCGCGCGCGCGCCGCCATGCCGGGCCGGGCCGGGCCGGGCCGGGCCGGGCTTGGGTCTTGGGTCTTGGGTCTTGGGTCTTGGGTCTTGGGTCTTGGGTCTTGGGTCTTGGGTCTTGGTAATAGGCCCCAGAGGGGCCTCCGCGCGCGTATTATTTTTTGGGAAATTTTTTGTTAAACCAAATTCAATTGGTTTGATGGTTTGGTTTGGTGATTGGTGGTTTAATTTTAAAATTAAACCAGTTCGGTTATGTGGTTTGTAAAGGAGAGAAGATGCTCTCGACACATTGTCCCCACCTAGCCGAAAGTCTCCACTCAACCCGTGATTTGCGCGTCTCCAACGGCTCCTCTTCGTCTTCATCTTCTTCTTTGCTTTGCTCCATAAAAACAGAGCTTTAGCTCTCTGCAAAAACACTCACGCACAGAGAAACAAAAACTCGTTCCAAATTGTTCCATCTCTCCTTCATCTTTACGTAAGTTCTCGAGAGTATACGTAGTACTTTCGTTCGTTGGAAACGTTCTTCGAGTATTGCGAAAACGTTTCGATATCGGTTTTATCCTGGGATTCGATTATCACACAGAAACCGTCACACTAAGGGTGATAATTCGAGTTAAGGAAAGAGACATCATCGTCTCGACTCCGTTCGTCTTTCCTTAACGTATACACAAACCGCGATTCATTCACCGTTCGTATACAACCCGTAAACTCGGATCCTACAGTTTTTAGCAGAAAGACATCAAGAAAGCTCTGGAAGAGGCTTGAAACAGCAGATGGGATTTGCCTTTCATCCCAATAAAATCGCGTTTTTCTTTTCTTTTTAATTTACGGGCAGTTTGGTGTACATAGAAAAATAATCTCTCGCTTTGGAAGAATAGGTTGTTGTATTGCAAAAGTATTCTTCAGTTTCCGAAGTTATTATGGATTGATATTTGGATAGCTAAACAAACATCTCAACGAGAAATAAAAGACCCGAGTAATCTGTAATCCTTTTTTTTTTGGTCAACAAGAGCTGAGTAATCCAACACCGACAAGTTGGATAGATATTCGTTATATCGCATTTAAATTGGAAACATACGCGCCAGTGTTCATTGTGCCGGAGCCAGACATGCCGTTGTATCTTAACCGAAGAAAAATGACAAAAACAAAGCTTATCTTGTCTAGTTTCCCGTGGGTTATTGTTAAGGATCAAAGACTTGAGACACAAGTTTCATTAATTTCTTTTCTTTCCCTCGTTCAATAGGCTTTTGTCATGCTTAAATACACAACTAAAGGAGAATAAACTAACTACTAAATAAATCGTGGACAAAGAAACATATCCCCTAATCAAGGAAACACACTCCCACTAATTAATAATAACAAATACGTAAATAATAAAAACTCTTGACTTAATCCTACTAAAGATCATGGCACATCATCTTCTTCCTTAAATTGTATTTCATCAATACTCCCATCCTTCAAACAATCTTGTCCTCAAGGTTTGTCACAAAACATGGAAAGCTTGTCTAAACCTGTCATGTTTCTTCTCCATAGCTTCATGCAGAGCAAATACTTTCCGCATAATCAAACTTTCAGAGATCAAATGATTTTCTTGTCTCACACGCCAGCTTTGGAGGACTCGTTATGGTTCCATGAGAAGAATCGCATTGTGGCGGAGTGGAGAAAATTGGCTTGTCGTTGGAATTTCTTAGCTGAATACAGAGGAAGCAATGAGTTGTGTGAACTTCTTATCACGTAATGGTGGTGGTTTACGAGGAAGTGGTTGTTCTTCATCGAGCTTCTTTGGTGTTGAGGTCAGTGGTTCATGGCTTTAGATTTGAAGCGCCGGAGCAGAAATGGCACACCAATATGTTTTGTGAGCAACACTTCGGATCCAAAATTGTGTGATAAAGGCTTCAACATGAGATAGGTCAATGAATTTTTTGAATGATTCATTGTTCCTTTGTGAAGGAGCAAAGCTCGAATCATCCATAACACCATTGAACAAACGGATGTTTGTTGTGATCCTTGAATCCATTACTTGAATATTTTTCTCAAAATACTCAAATCCTAGAACCAGTGCCGGCTCTAAAGGTGTGCGGTGTGTGCAATTGCACTGGGTCCCTCATCTCTTTTTTCTAATTTCATTAATAATTAGGGCCCTTTTTCAAAACTAAGTGTAAATTAGAAACTTTTTTTTAATCAAAAGTGTAAATTAGAAACACAAAATTTATATTGGGCACAGGGCCTGGAAATTGTTTGAGACGGGCCTGCCTAGAACCACCGAGCCTCCATCACCATACATGTCAGGGACTGGATCCGCCTCACTGTAGACATCAAATATTGGCTCTTCTTCGTTGTAGACGTCAAAGATGGGGGCTCCATAGATCTCGTCGTAATGGTCCATGGATGACAGTGGTGGTGAAAAAGAAACAACATGATAGTTGCTTTGATACCAAATGATAGCACTAATGCTAATTTGGTCTCTCTTCAAAACCAAGAGAGTTGCTTTGATACCAATTGTTAAGGATCAAAAACTTGAGACACAAGTTTCATTAATTTCTTTTCTTTCCCTCGTTCAATAGGCTTTTGTCATGCTTAAATACACAACTAAAGGAGAATAAACTAACTACTAAATAAATCGTGGACAAAGAAACATATCCCCTAATCAAGGAAACACACTCCCGCTAATTAATAATAACAAATACGTAAATAATAAAAACTCTTGATTTAATCCTACTAAAGATCATGGCACATCATCTTCTTCCTTAAATTGTATCTCATCAGTTATGTCTAGCTACTTTCGGTGTTGCAATTTGAATAAGTTACCGAATCCAAAGAGACGTCTATGCCTTCGCGCTAAGTTGAGGCCTCGATATTTGTTTTGGTTATTTGACCGATAAAAAAAAATAACGAGTAACGTTATAATTTTAGATGAAGTAGCGAGTAAATATTTTCTAAGTCAGAGAGGAAGCGGTTTCTCGGCGATTGCACAGGCGATTGCACAGGCGATTGCCTGTCTTTGAAGTCTGAGTCCGATCAAATTAGAGATGGTCCCGGTGATGATTCTATGAATCCAAGTCCCACGTGATGATTTTGATGATGAATTTGGCCAAGGGTCTGGCCTTTGTTTCGCGATACATATATTGTGTTATGTTATGTCTCTTTCTTACAATGGAAGTTGTCATAAAATTTGTCTTAATGGTGGTGGTGGTGACTCAACTGCATCTGGTAATCATGGGACTGAGTCCAAACAATGCATCGTTAGAGGTAAGTAACGTATTTATGGCTGATTGGAAACCGTTAATGAAGATAGAGTATTCTGATTTTGATGCCGATGTGGAGCAATTCTACAATTGTTCAATGATGGTATCGTTTATGTCCGTGGTGGTAAAGGTCCACTGCGATTTCCTTATGACAAGAGATTACCAATGTGTTATTGCATTTGTGCATATTTCTCTTTGTAAATAGCGTCTTGGTCGTCGAATATGGGACCCCGGAAAATCAGATTTGTGGAGAAATTTGTGTAAAGAGATGATGATATCCGATCACTCATGGTCATTAGAGTACGATGTGAAAAGCTTAGAAGCCAAGAGTAGAAGACCGGTTTTTAAGACGAATGAAGAATCTTCTTTTGAAAGCTATACTTCGATACAATATATTTGGTATCGAATTATAGAAAAATCTGAACTATCGTTAGAACTATGGAAATCACCATGGACGAGACGACGGTTCAGAGTTGAAGATGTAATCCTTTTGTTGTATGGCGATATTCGTATAATCGTTGAAAATTGGTTGTCTCAATCTTTATATCTTACGGAAGAATCAATAGATTGGATTCTTTACCGAGGAAAATCTATAGAACTAGATTGGGATGTAACCAATGTAATACAACAAAGGAAACTGGTATTTATAATGCGACGAAGATTTGAAGTTCGCAAGAAAATTAATAGAGTTGATACTCTGTTAATAAAGAAGACCTCTCAAGAGAAAACATCTTCCAAATATACTTCATTTGATCTATTTTTATTCTCTCATCTTTTTAATTACATTCTTATTTGTTTTTTACTATTTTATGTATTATGTGCGTATGTATTCTCAGATTTTATATAAATAAAATTAGATGTTAAAAAAAAAAAGTAGCGAGTAAATCATATATGTATGTAATGAAAGTACCTGACAACACATATGTAAAGGTAATGGGTCCGATTGGTGAACAAAAGCGGAACGGTAAAACTAACGGTTAGCGGAAGTGGTAAGCGGTTGAATAGTCCAAAGCTGTAAGTGAAAGCTGTAAGCGAAAGCTGTTAGAGAAAGCGGTAACAAAAAGCTGAGAGTAACCGTTTTTACTGTAGCTTTTAAAACGTTTTCGTGATTGGTAACAAACAAAGCGGTAAGCCTCTAACGATTTCACTGTAGCGTCACCAATCGGACCCAATAATTTTGAATATGGAGACGCGCCGAGTGGCTTACAAAGTCAACAAAGCGAAGAGAAAAAAAAGTAAGGGAAGAAATGGACAAGTAGAATATTGAGCGAAGCTGCTGGGTTGCACCACCGGTCGAATTCCTTGTGTAGCTGTTGGGCCCATCGGTTCATCCACGGGAGCATCCGGTGCTGGTGCCGGTGCCGGTGCTGTTGCCGCTGCCTTAGACGCTAATCAAATTTGTCCAAAAATCAAACTCAAACGTTGACTCAAAAATGCATAATATAACATGATTGTGGTTGATTAATTACTCACATCCGGGGCTAAAAGCAGAAGCAGGTGGTGGTGGAGCCAGCAAAAACGGAACCGGACCTGCACAGTATATATTGGTTAAATAAATAATGCATGAAATCAACTGAACCATAAATGTACAATATGATAAGGATGAAAATATGTCTGCAAAACTACTTGGGAAGAAATACAGTACTCTCTGGAACAACATCATCGCTTATTAAACGACATATCTGAGGACAAGATACATCTTTTCCTGTGTAAAATATTGTACTTCAAGCAACATCGTACACATTGTGGCAACAAAAAGAACGGTCGTAAGCATGGTGAAAGCTCCTCCCGACAACAATTCTCATCAAATGAATCGACAAGCAAGTGAGAAATATAATTTCAGCCATTGCATTAATGGGAGATGCAAAGTTTTCAAAGGCAATGAGACTTTGGCTAGCTACAAGATAGTTTCCTTCATTTTGTTTTAATTTTTCTATTCTCTTTCTCAAAAACAGAACACATCCGATGTAAAAAAAAGTTTGGTTTTTAAATTAATTTAACATTTTTTCAAAAAAAAGAAAGAATGGGATGAACGGTTTTGAAAACAAACCTGGCGCTGGCAGAGGAGTCCCCGCCGCTGCGAATTAAGCAAAATGAGTCATTAATCATGGGACTAATAATGACAAGTTAATTAATAAATAGAGTAAAGCTAAAACCTTGACACTGAACAGGTACACCGCTCAGTTTGCAGGCACGAGGGAGAGCAAGCGAGAGAGTCCGATTGATGAAGCCAGTAGGCAGCGGGACATTAGCGGTGAGGATTAGGCAAGCGCAGTCCATGCCAGTGTTGGTCAACGACTTCAAGGAGTCGCAGCAGCCGGCGGTGGGAGTGACGGAGCCGCCACTGCTTCCGGTTATGAAGTTGAGACATGGAGTGAAGGTAGAGATCATGGAGGAGGTGCATGGCGTGTTAATTATCTGCTGACCTTTCCCTCCCAATATTAAGCTTGACATCATCACTACTATCAATGTTATGCCTTCCATTTTTGGCTTGGTTAATTCTCAGGTGAAGTTGGCTCATACTCATATCTTTTTTTTAATTATATATATACACATATTTAAGTGGGTGTATTGGAGTTCAACAACTTCCAGCTAATATATAATCATCTCTCTCAACCTCTTTACCAACACACAATCTCCTTAAAAAAAAAACTAGATTTTGACCCGCGCTTTCTAAGCGCGGCTTTTCTTTATAAATTTAAATTATATTTATTTTGTTATTAGTAATTAAAATTTTTAATTATGCAATCTAATTTTGTTTAAAAATAAATTAATAATTTAGATTTAAAAAAGAATTGTATCTTATTAGAGAAGAGGTATATCGTAAAGATAAAGAGATTGAAATAGCGATTTTGCATTATAAGTTTTAATATTGAATAATTTTGATATTTTTATTAAATTAAAATATATGATTTTGAATATATACATATATAATATTGTTATAAACTCGTGCAAAGTTCATTTTTAGAATTCAAAATTGGCTAATTTATTTTTTAACCCGCTCTTATAATAGTTTAAATATTTTGCAATATGATGTAATAACCCGCTAAAATGCAATCGTAAAAACAAATTCTTACGAAATAAATTAATTTAATATAATTTTAAAATTTTATTATAATATAAACATAAATATTTATATTTGAAATAAAAAATAAAAAGATATTAAAATATATTATATTTGAATTTTGAATATAATCATACTTAAAGAATATTATCTTATATATACAAAATAGTTGATGTTTAAATTATTTAGTTATATTTATCAATTGATTTAATAGTTTCTTGTTTATATATATATATATATATTTTAATTAATTAGAAAGGTGAAACCCATTATATTTAACTTGTGGACTGTTAACTCAGGATTCCCGTTAGGAACAGTCGAGAATACCTGATCCGGAGGTGCCGATGAACTTGCGATATCCTTCCCGTTAGGTTTTCCAGAAAAAGAATTCGCTTCCATTATTGCCAAGGTTTGTACAATCGACCTCATCTGCTTTTCGATCGTACCAATTCTACTGTTCGTCTTTTTACTGGAGTTCATCATTTGCAATTCCAGCCCTTGTAATCGCTTGTTAGCCTCTGCACTAGACGAAGATAGCAATTTACATCCTTGCGACAGAATCGAGATCTCGCTCTGTAAGTCCGCCAAATTCTGGTCCATCAACTCCATTTGTTCCGCCGACTCATCAATAGAACCCATCGCGATGTCCGATCGAGTTTCACCGCACCAGTTGTTAAGATCAAGAACCCCAATCCTCTGTATTGACCTTAACTATCTTCTGTAAAGAACTCCTCGTATATTGAATGAAAGAACAGAATACAATTGTTATCCAAGAAAGAATCGCTCACTCTCAACAAGTCTCACGATCTCTCCCTCTCTCGACTCTCTCTCAAGAATCGCCAGACCCAAGGTCTCAATTACAACTCAAACACAAGCGTAAAGAATCGTAACTATCACCATTATTTATTTACAGGACAATATATGTAAAGACTCTAATTGACCGAGAGTCTTCCAAAGTTGACTTCTTTCTTCAACAGTTCATTAGTCCAACTCTTCTACCTGCATTGTTTCTCCTATCTCCTTCTGTACACCTCTCTTCCTTCTCTTGACATATGCCCTATCCATCATATCAAAAATGTGACGAATCTTTCAAACTCAGATGTGTAGACGATAGCAGCTTCAGACAGGAGGTTCATTTGGTCTTTATTCCTGCCCATCCCACATATAATAAATCTCACAACCTCTAAATGGGAAGTTCACTGAGAGATATCATGAACACATGAAGCTCAATGACTATTGACATGTGTGAATTTAAGGAATCCTTAACTTAACAACAATAATTAAAAAAGGAAAATAGGATCCAATAATCTTACAGTTTGAAAGTATCATATCTTTCCCACAGAAGTGTCAGGAAAACCCGGATTGCCGTCACCATTTTTGTGAGACTGTATAGAGGAGGTCCATAACGTTCTCGTTGTTCTTCCATTGGCCTTTACACGAGAAGACATTCTATCAGTTGAAGTTTGTTATGCAACCCGAAACTTCTGCCACCATAAGTAAACACTTATTATATGAGACAATGTACATACCTACCATCATCATTTATTTGCCGAATGAAGTCCAACAACGCCTACAACATATGAAATGAAAAGAATCAACAACTAAATCCACCTTCTCTATGCATGAGTATGCAAGAATGGAGAAGCCATACGAGATCTGCAGGAAGTCCTGATGCAGTCAAGGATCCCATCAACGTCCACTCTTTTGATAATCCCTTCAAACTACCATCTCTTGCCATGAGAACCAGAGCAAGAAACAAACAAATGGACTAGTGACCACGCCTACTAGGTTCTAACTATCCATGGAACTTTGCTGCTAATATAGCTTCCGCCTCAGTATCACACTGAGCGACGTCGAAATCTTCCAAATTGACTCAATATCAAATATTAGACTAAAACATTATGATGAATAGCTACCCTGCAAGATTAACATGAACAACTATAACACTATGATGAATATCTAATTCGATAAGCCAAGCTCCCATTGTATAAAACTAGCAAATTCAAAATCACCTAACACTTACTATGGTACGAAATGGCTTAGTTTTACAGTGATCATCGTCTTTCCTTACAGTAACAACGAGAATACATCCTAATCGTCACATTAAATCTTATAAAGCTTTGAATTTTAAGCTTCAGTCACTATTCTGAACGAAAATTCACAGATTGTACCGATAAAAGCGTAACAAACAACTGCCCAGACATCAAATTCCATCTCTACAGTAAACGTATCACCAACATCAGAGATTTAGAGGGTATAAGTTGTTTCCAGACATCGTACCCGATGCAGCGTTTGGAGATCAGAGGCTGGGCTCCGTACTGAAGCGTAAGCAATATGGAATAAAACAAAACCTTAGGTCCCATCCTCGACGAACTCTTGGCTCCGTTAGACGTCTCCATGACTCGCCGGACACCGAAAATCCAGAGGATCGCTTGGCTTCGATGATTCTTCAGTCGAGAATGGGTTCGTGCTGTGTAGAAACGAGAAGAAGGATTTGAAAATCAACGGCCCTGATTGAAAAATCTTAAATTGTCAAAATCAACGGCCGTGATTGAAAGCCATCCTATAATTAGAGTGGGCCAAAAAGTTTGTTCGGCCTGTAAATTATAAAATGGACCCATATAAATTTAATAAAACTGGGCTCTAAAACCCGCGTTTGGTACGCGGGTTTAACACGGTTTGGCACGCAAATCGAGGTCATTTTATGTCGGTTATCATGCCAAACCGTGTCTAAACCGTGTCTAAACCGTACCCGACCCGTGTATAAACCGTCTCCGAACCGTGGCCGAACCGTGTCCGACCCGTGTCCGAACCGTGGTCGAACCGTGTCCGACCCGTGTCCGAACCGTGTCCGACCCGTGTCCGAACCGTGTCCGACCCGCGTCCGACCCGTGTCCGACCCGCGTCCGACCCGTGTCCGAACCGCGTCCGACCCGTGTCCGAACCGCGTCCGACCCGCGTCCGAACCGCGTCCGAACCGCGTCCGACCCGTGTCCGAACTGCGTCCGACCCGTGTCCGAACCGCGTCCGACCCGTGTCCGAACCGCGTCCGACCCGCATCCGATCCGCGTCCGAACCGGGTCCGACCCGCGTTCGACCCGGGTCCGACCCGCGTCCGACCCGCGTCCGCGTTTGACTGTTTTAAAACCGTGTTTGACCATTTTAATTGGGCCTGAATATTTGGGCTGAGTTTTCCATCAATTCAAAATGATTTTAATCATACGAATTCAAATAAATTTCCAGGCCCAATAACTTGTCTGGTTCTTCTTCTTCCTCTTTCTTCTCGTGGCGTCGATCAACCCACATTGCCATTGGACAATTTTCCTGTTCGCTATTGGTTTATTTCTCGTCTTGTGATTTGATTCTTGACTCTTCAATTGCTGTGTCGTAGTAACGGAACTCTGGTTTCATGTGTTAGGTTTTATCGTTTCGTGAGATATTTTGCTGATTGGTGCAGAAGCTGTTTTTTCTGAATGAATAATCTTAAGGGCCGTGCCTTAACCACCCTCTACAGAACCAACCTGCAGGGTTGAAATGGTTTCGGCGGCTTTGTCCCTCTCAGATAGAGCATCTATGACCTGTGCTTCCACACTCTCTAAGTTCTGTCAAAAAGGTGGAGAAGAGAAGAGCTTGGATAAAATTAGTGGGCAATGAAAGAGGCAACGGTGTCTCATAGGATATAAGAAGCAACACAGTTAGGCTGATGCTGACTACCTTTTGATGTTTGGCTGACAACTCAGTAACTGCAGTTTGCTTTCTCTCTTCCAAGGCTTGTAATTGATTTTTCAGGTCCTCAAGCACCTAAAACAAAGCAAGTAAGCATGTGAAGCAGAGTATACAGAGCCATACATCCTCTTTCTGTCGCTTTTGACACTCTCAGCATTTCTATTGATTGCAGGAAAGGAAACAGATCAGACCTGGTCCTTATCAAGAAGTGACTGTTGCAATGTCTCTATCTTATTATCTTTAGGCTGCAATGAGCCACGTAGTTCCTCGATAGTATCCCTGAGCCTGTGAATGGGAAGATAAGAGAAAACTGAAGTACTCAACTTCTGAGAAAGAGCTGGACAAGCGTGAGAAAGAAGACATTCGCTTCATACAGTTCTGTTTTAAAAGCATGAGCATAAGAAAATTTAAAAGGCTGTCTTTATAAACTATCTTCATATTATTTACTTGTTATTGGCACTCCTTAGTTGTTGCCTCTCCGCATCCATTGCTTTTAGTGCTTCATTCGCCTGTTGCCTAATGCGTTCCAGCTCTTGCTGCATGGATGAGTGCTGCGACGATGCTCGTTCAGCTGTTTCACTCACTTCCCGGAAACGAGTGTCAAGATCATCTTTTTCCTGAAGAAAGTAAGATATAAAGTTAAAGATTTAGACTGCAAAAAGCATATGAAATTCCTTGGCAGTGTAGCAATAGATAGGTAGAGGTGGTTTTGGAAACTCAAAAGTGGCTGAGCAGAAAGCCTGACATTATCTACAGATGGAGATTCACCTTTTGGATTTCTTGAATGCGCTGTTTAGCCCTTTTGTGAAGCCTGGTGAATTTGGTGTCCAGGTCGGCATATTTCTCTTCGCGCTCTTTTATTTCCTGGTCCAGTTTCTGTTGAACTACACAAAATAATAGCAAAACTTCAGAAAACCAAAAAACGAACATGACAACTTCTTCTGTCTGGGGTCGATGAGCATTGTTGGATTGATTGCTTCTGCCTACAAGATGTACATTGAGATGATGTGATACAATCAAAATTAACATCACCATGTGTATGGTCGACCACACAAACGTGATCCTAAGAAAGATAAAAAAGAAGGGTACCTTAGTATGATGAATGTAAAGAATGCAGTGAAAAAAGATTTTCGTCTGGTTCAGAATTGAAAAAGTCAAGGAATCAAGACTCATGTACGATATCTGCAGCAAACTGTTCTGCAGTGCATATATGGCTGCAGGAAGTCCTGATGCAGTCAAGGATCCCATCAACGTCCACTCTTTTGATAATCCCTTCAAACTACCATCTCTTGCCATGAGAACCACAGCAATAAACAAACAAATGGACTAGTGACCACGCCTACTAGGTTCTAACTATCCATGGAACTTTGCTGCTAATATAGCTTCCGCCTCAGTATCACACTGAGCGACGTCGAAATCTTCCAAATTGACTCAATATCAAGTACTAGACTAAAACACTGTGATGAATAGCTACCCTACAAGATTAACATGAACAACTATAACACTATGATGAATATCTAATTCGATAAG
>CM058239.1:1521977-1885609 GCA_030180135.1 Orychophragmus violaceus
AAAAGGGTTCTTGGGGTTTGACATTAGGGTCTATCTTTGTTCTTGAGGATTGCTTGGTAGTTTGGTGTTAATGGGTTTCTGTTTTTTTCTGGCTTTCGTTGTGGAATCAAAATTTAATGCGTAGTTGCTTGAGAACATTGAGTGATTATTTGTGTGATCATTCAACAAGCTCTTCTTGAGAAAATTCAATGTGTGTGATCATTCAATGAGCTGCTTTCTATTTTTCTGATTACTAGGATGAGGAAGATGATTCAAAGAGAAATCAACTAATGTCTATCACTGAAGAGCAGCCTAAGGATTTGGTAGACGAACCAGACACTTCTTCTTTCTCTGCATTCCTTGGTTCACTCTTATCCTCAGATCCCAAAGACAATAAAACCGACAAGTATCAGGACGACGACGAAGAAGAAGAAGATTCAGAGGCAGTGAATGCTACTGGAGCAATGAAGGAAACTACTACTCCTAGTCCTACTGTTGGTAGTGCAAAGAAGAGCTTGTTGTCTAAGTATAAACAGCATTGGAGGAATTTTTTCCAGGCTCTTAAATTTCCGGGGATCAAGGACCGAAAGGGAACTTCTGATGTCAAACCAGATGATGAAGAGACTGAATATGATGGCTTGGAGATGAAGAATGATAATGTTAAAGAGGAAGCAACAAAAGTACAAGCAATTATACCTGAAAGTTCAGAGCCCTCTTTACTATTATCTGACCAGTCAAGACGCTCCCTTTATACTTCACTTCCTGCACTTGTTCAAGGGAGGAAATGGATATTGCTTTATAGGTGAGAGATCACATTCAAATCATTTCAGAGTTTGATTTCTAGTTTTACCTGTGTGTGTGATCATTTTGTTTGATCTGCTACGGTTTTTGTAGTACATGGAAGCATGGTATATCACTATCAACGCTGTACAGGAAAAGCCTCCTCTGGCCTGGTCTCAGTTTACTGGTAAATAAAACTCAGTATGTTGGTTAAGTATGGACATCTTATGGAGAGCTCTATGGCTAACCAACGTTGTTTCAGGTTGTTGGAGACAGAAAAGGTTCGGTTTTTGGTGGTCTTGTCGAGGCACCTTTGATACCAACTGATAAGAAGTATCAGGTTTGGTTCCAAAAGATCCAATCTTTATAAAACTTCCTTTCTTTTCACTCTAATTGAGATTCTTTGTGTTTTGGTTGTGTCAGGGAACCAACAGTACATTTGTTTTCACTGATAAGTCTGGACAAGCCACAATATACCGTCCCACGGGTATTGTTATTATGCATTGCTCATCAACATAGAGCTTCTTGGAGTCTTTTTCTTATTCACTTGTAATTATGGTTTGCATTTGAGCAGGTGCAAATCGGTTCTACACTTTATGCTCCAAGGACTTTCTAGCTCTCGGTGGTGGTGGACGGTTTGCTCTCTATCTAGACAGTGAGCTGTAAGATTTCCTATCAAATCTCTATTTCAAGACAAACATCAAACCATCTTCCCTCAATGCGTTGATTCATCTGTGTTGTTTTAGGCTAAGTGGATCAAGTGCTTACTCAGAGACATATGGGAACTCTTGTCTTGCAACCTCTCAGGACTTTGATGTTAAAGAAGTTGAGGTATTTAACCTCAACCATCTCGTTTATAAAGGGGGAAAATAGCCCTTTAAATTCAGTTTTTGTTTACTGAGACAAACAAAAAACGCCATTGATTGTTTGCAGCTATGGGGATTTGTGTATGGTTCAAAGTATGATGAGATTCTGGCTCTATGCAAAACAATGGAGCCTGGTATTTGCAGGTGGTCAGGATCATGATGAAGATTATGAACTGGAGATAAAAAGTGAGGTTCTCTGTTGTAAATGTGTAGTAATGTAATGTTGTTTTCTTATCTTATAACTAAGTGGCTTCAACACATCTCAAATACACTCGCTTGTAACTCAGAAATCTTCTTTTGTCTTGTACTGATTTTGGAATGTAATACACTAATACCAAACGGTCCAAAAATAAAACTAATGGGCTTCTTAATATAATTCGGCCCATTAAGGCATATGCTTTTTTTTTGAACTGAGAAGGCATATGATATGCTAAGAAGATGATTTTTAGGGAAGAATAGCTACAAAGTAACCACAAGATAGTGGAGTGGTTTGAGTATGAATGCTTCATGTTTGATCATTGCATCTACACCAAAAGGTTTGGGTTCAAATCCCATAAGATGTACTTTATTATATATTAATATTTATTAATGGAAGTAAAATTATATGAGATTTTTAATGTAGATGCAATGATCAAACATGAATCTTTATAAAACGATTCAGTGTGAGAAATAAAATTTTATAAGCAGTAAAAATTATCCGTTGACAAAATAGTTGATACAATAATTCTTATAATATTTATAATATTTGTAATAAAATAGTAAACCAGTCTTTAAAAAAATTAAATGTATCTTCATCTCATCTAATAAGTTTCTACATATATTGTCAAAACTTCATTGGGCCCATTAATCTTAACCGGCCCATTAAGTTATATGTAAAGAGGATTTTAAGTAAGAACGAAAAACCCTTTGTTTTCATTTCAACCCGTCTGAGAAGAAACTCCGATCTGTCGAGAAATGGGGAGTCGATTAGGAGGACGAGTGGTTCATTTCGCGAATCTTCCGATCAAGCTTCTGATGCCAACAAAACTAACAAACATCCACGAATTCGCACTGAAAACGATCCCTTCCGCAACCAAGATTGAGATCAAGCGAGTCCTCGAGTCTCTCTACGGATTCGAGATCGAAAAGGTGAACACACTAAACATGGATGGGAAGAAGAAGAAGCGTGGTGGTTTGTTGATAGCGAAGGCGGATTACAAGAAGGCTTACGTCACGCTCAAAAACCCTCTGTCGATTTCTAGAGATCTGTTTCCGGTGAAGTTTATTGAAGAAGATAGGAAGAGTAAAGTGAAAGGATCTAGCTTTGTGGAGGAGGAAGATGATAAGAAGAGTCATTGGCTTGATCAGAAGGAGAAGAGGGAAATTGGTGGTTATGGTAAAGGTAAGAGTCGTCGCGGTGGTGAAAGGTCGCCGGTGAGAGCTTCTGCTGCTGCGGCGGGGGTGAAGTTTCCATGGAGCAACATGAGATTTGGTGGCAAGTAAGGGATTTTACTGATCCTAATTAGGATTTTTGACCAAATTATTATCTGGGTTTGTGTTTCTTTTAGCTGTTGTCGGATTATGGATTTTGTTTCTGTTAAAAGAGTCGAGCTTTGATCGTGAATCATATAAGCTCTCAGAGTTTCTGTGACTTTGGCAAATAAATTCTTAATCTTTCTCTACTTATGATTATGAAGCTTTTTCCTTACTAGTCGTCTATGGATTGAGTTTCTGTTCAATCACAATAAGAATGTAAACATCAACATAAACACTTGACCTTCCTGTAGCCATTGCTGTCATCTCTGATCATCCAATATATCTTTTGAGAGAAAGGTAAGGGATGCTATCAAATGAGAGTTTAGTTTGCTAAATAAATATTTTATGTATAGTAATCAAATAATTAAATGAGAGTTACATTCACGGTATTATGTATATATATATTTATATATAGTCCGCGGAAATAGTTGATTTTCTTGCTGATGTGTTGGCGCGTGGCGAAAGAAGGATCTTCTTCAGCTTTGTGTGTGACCGAGTCATCGTCGTCGTGCTCGCCTTCTCTTTCATTCTTTCTTCGAGAGCTAAGCTAATAAGAAAACTCTTGTAAATCCATCTGCTCGGATCTCTATAATTATATTCACTTTTTAATTTTCCTTCCTCTAAAATGGCGGGTGTTTCTCCGTTGGCAAAGTTTAAGTTGGTGTTCTTAGGAGATCAATCTGTTGGTAAAACCAGCATCATCACCCGCTTCATGTATGATAAATTCGACACCACTTACCAGGTATTCCTTGTTGATTGTATTTTCTCGTTTGTTGTTTTATCTGATTCGAAATTTCATCCCAAATTTGTCAAATTTCCCGTGATTCTTCAAAGATAATCTTGCCCTTATGATCCATCTCTTCTTGTTATATATGATCTATTCTAATTGTCTCCTTATTATAATCTCGATCGATGCTAAGCACTGTTGCGTCTTTGTTTTGGTTGTAACCTCAAGCCTTAATTGTGTTTGTGTGTGTGTTCTCTCTGCAGCCTACCATTGGGATTGACTTTCTATCGAAAACAATGTACCTGGAAGATAGAACAGTTCGTTTGCAGCTATGGTGAGACCATATATATGATTGCTCTGTTAAAATATGGCAGAACAACAAAGAATCTCAGTTGTATATGATGTAGCCAGTCAGTGAAAATCTTTTTAATTACTTATTGTTTGTTTCTGTCTTGCTGGTTCTTTAATTCACAATTTTGTGTGTTTATGTGTTCTGGTTGCAGATAGGCAAACGTTTCTGAATATATCGAAATGGATCGATGATGTACACAGAGAAAGAGGTTCATGCGACGTTATTATTGTTCTTGTTGGAAACAAAACTGATCTCGTTGATAAAAGGTCAAAAGAGACAAGAACCAAACTCAGCTTTTATGTCTTTATCTGCAAATCATCTAACAGGCTTCTTGTAATGAAAACAGACAAGTATCGATTACTGAAGGGGAAGATAAGGGTATAGAGCATGGAGTGATGTTCATTGAGACCAGCGCCAAAGAAAACTTCAACATTAAGGTACTAAACAACAACTAGAATCATGGAAGTGAGTGTCTTTCTGATCTTGTCTCTCACAGAACACGAGTCATTTTTGCAGGCTTTGTTCCGGAAGATCGCTGCAGCATTACCTGGGATGGATTCATATTCATCGGCCACAAAATCAGACGATATGGTTGATGTTAACCTAAAGACCACTTCAAATCCATCACAAGGTGAGCAACAAGGAGGAGGTAATGGAGGCGGCTGTTCTTGTTGATTCAAACAGAAAAAAAAAAACATAATCCGTTTAAGAAACTTGTGAATCAAAGACGAAAGAATCAAGAAAGGTTTTTTGTGATTTTCCATCATTAATCATACAAACTATAGAATATGATTACGCAACAGACCAAACAACACATTGGGACTTTAGCTTTAGACATTGACACAAGCAGCATACATAATCTCAACCCTACCCCAACCAAACGGATCACGACCACGTGTGGCTACAGCTTCCAACCGCTCAATCGTGCCCCAAACCTCACCTTTCTCCACTCGTCTCTCCATCGAAATCTCAGCACACCAAATATCAAAATTCTCATCCCTGTGCTCATACCACAAGAGCACAATACTATTCACACCAAAACTACTCACTTGACATACATGTCTAGTGAACAGAGTGTTCCCTAAAAACCCTCCATTAAAAATCATGTGTAAACCCTCCAAACCCTTCACATACTTCCACTCAGACTCATCTGACTCACGCCAGAACACACTCCCGTCACTTGTCTGAACACCGTACAACAATGTCTCAACATAACAATAACGTAAGAGATCTGGTTTGTTTGTTCTTCCCCATTTACCTTCACGTGGAGAGTAATAAACACTTCCTCCCTTCCATTTCACTGCGTAAACCTTCTCATCCATCACAAAGCTCTCACGGATGAGACCATCGTCTTCAGTTCTATCCGGAAGTGGAGTCAAACTATCCCAAGTTTGAGTCTTTGGGTCGAATACCTCTCCCCAGTTGGTGGAGTTATCGTCCGGACGGCCTCCAAATACGTATATCTTCCCGTCTATGACTCCAGCTCCAGGGCGAAATCGAGCCACTCCCATTGGAGGTACGTGTCGCCAAGTATTAGTCCGACAATCCAAGAGCAAGACATCTGAAGTGCACTTGTTCTTTACAAATCCACCGATAACATAGATCCCCCAGTCCAGCACCACCACGGAGGATATCTCCAACGGCTTAGAGGGGAACGAAGGGATTGAAGTCCTCCTAAGAAGCCGATTCACAGTTTTCTGACGGCGGAGGCTGAACCAGTCTGGGGTTGAGTGAGGATACGTTTTTACACACACGTAGAGACGCTCCTCTGTACGACCCAATTGTGATCTCATCTTGTACAACTCAGGCGACATAACAAGAGAGTGGTAGCTCTTGGAGACTAAAGATAAGGCCTTATGGTCTGATCTCGGGACTCGAGCTAAGCAGCACAAAGCCAGTTCATCCGGTAAGGATGATATCGGAAACGAAGACGGAAATGTTTCCTCAATCGTCGGTAGCTCTTTGACGGAATCCGACATCGACGGCAAGATTTTGTTGTGTCTCTCTCTGTTCTTGGGAAAAGGAAAATTGTAATCTTTATGGTTCTCACTTCTACTTCGTTATGAAATATAATAAAAAGTTTTTCCTTTTCAAACAAATATTCATAAAATATTTATTCAATTATTTGCATTCAAAACAGAACAGAGACAGCGAAGGAGAAAAGGGACAAAAGAGATGTTACAGTTTGACTACATATGATTGAAGTTGTTGTCTCCGTTTAGCCTCACTCTCAGTGTCAGGTAGATCAATATCAATGTTCCCACACTTGATCTGCAATCCAAGACATTCATAGTGAATGCTTCAATAAGTATATCTTGATTTATTATACGCTGTGAGAGTTATACTTACAAGATGGAGAATAGGATGACGATTTTCCTTGAATCAAATGAGGCTGCACGCTTGTATCTTCTCCACCTGTTTGTTGGTGCATCATGGCATCTCTCGGAGATAGCTTTATCTTTAACAGAAAAGTTCTCAAGATTCAGTTCATAAGCACATTGGACAAAACCTTACCAATATTGATATCTTACCGGTAGTCAAGCTTGCTTGTCTCTGCAATACCTTTTGCATATGCTGTAAAAGACACATAAGAAGAGTAAGGCATTTGGATATCTTTTGATATGGACCAAGCAAACTAGCATATGTAAATTGTGACATACATTGTCGGATTTGACATTTCCAACAACTTCGTCATGGGATGTCATCGTCTCACCACCGTTCCCTTTCTCGACATTTATGTCGACAACGCATGATTGGTAGGAATCTGTGCCTCCTAGGAGCACATTGATCCGGTTCTGCGTTTTCTGACAGTTGAGTTGTGCATCGATCAACATCTGGTTTTTAGATGGAAGCAGAGTCTTGAGGAAGCTCAAGAGAGTAAACTGCGAGGTGCATTGTGGGATTGTATTTCCTTCATCAGGTAAGACTGAGATAGTACACACGTCTTGGACCTATACAAAATGGTATTGAATGACTTAGCACACTTTTATCATATGACACACACAATGCTCCCGAACATCTCTATTGATTTGAGTATTATAACATATCAGCTCACTACAAAGTGTAACTGAAACGAGTAAAGATCAAATGCAACCAAATTCTAAGAAACTCCTAGTTTCAGGTCTTGGTTTCGTTCCATTATTGACTTGTACACTAGAAAAAGAACTCACTAGTGATGTGTCGACGCCAGGGTCTTGTTTGAAAGGGAATGTAGCCTCCTTAACAAGAAGAGGAAAAACATCTGCAATCGAGAAAACAGAAGGTCATTTTACTAATCAGTATATGTTTTTGCAGTTTTATCATGCTACTGAATCTAAAATGCGTAATCACATAGCTTTACCTATGGTACTATGGTTGCTACGATCGCTGAAGCTAGGCTTAAGTGCCTTGAAGCTTGGATACTTGACTGGTGCGTTCCCATCTGCAACACTTGCAAAGTGCTGCTGCTTCCCCTGTCGAAGTAAATCAGAATCGTTTGTCAAATACATTAATCAAACTCACACCAGGGGAGAAGATCCAACCAAATGATTACAAGAACAGAAAAAAAAAACTTCATAAGATAACAACAGTAACACTGTAGAAGCTGAGGAATCTCTAGATTTTTCATTCAAAATCAGAAAGTGTAAGCAGTTAACTCACGCAGTAAATGAATTCTTGTTTGATCATGTTGTTCATAAGCAAGTGACTAACTACATTTATAAAGTCTTTCTCTTGATTCCTCTAAAGAAAGAAATAGCCAAATGCAGGAAGACCAAAAACAAAAACACTTCCAGAACCGAATCGAATCTCAAGAGCCACAACAAGTCACATTATTCTGAATCGATTGGAACAAAGAGAAACCAACACTAGTAAGGAGTAATCTTAACTAACCCCGTGGAAAAAATCACTAGTCGCAGCCATCGCAGAGAGAATCGTGAACCGACGGAGAGATCAGAAGCGGTTTTCAAGTGAGGAAGACGAAGTTCGGAGACTTGTGTACAATGCATGTAAAAGAAGCTTCCTCGTGACGGTAGATTCAGAGAGAGAATGAAGAAGAAGAAGAAGAAGAGAAAAGTTCATAACAGCGCTCTCCTCCCCTCCGGGCCCGGCGCGATTCGGCTGTGAATGCTTTCATCTGATTGCGACATCAACAAATCCTTTACCTCCATTTTTTGTTTATTGCTAAAATACCCTTAATTTACCTTTTCTACATGATTATCCTCCTCGATCATGGCAGTATTAATTAAACTTGATTAGAGATTTCATTTATTACTATAAGTATTTTAGTTATATACTACTATTACCATAGTATAATGGAATCAACAACAACATAATGACATTTATTTTACTCGGACACAATAAATGCATGTCTGTGCTTTAATTCGTGTGATAAAATCATAAAACAAACAAAAAAATACAAGTACTGTAGTAGTAGCACTAGTATAAACTATAAAGTCATAACTGTAAGTTATTATTTCTGAGCTGTCCATAACAACTACTAACTTTTTGCAATGCACAACAAAACCAATCAATATAGTATACAGTTTTGGGAAACAATATGATAAATGGTGTACAAGAGAAACTGAGAGACATGAACCAACCATGTCAAATCCACCCATGCATTTCTTTTTATTTTTTCATTTTTCTGCTGAAATGTGAACTATATCATATGCATTTAATTCTTATGCCCATTGCCAGCATTTGAAAATTTATGACTCTTCTTACGTAATTAAATATATAGAAATATGTCTTTCTTTCTTTTGTTAGATTAATATAGATGTGATGGCTTTGGAAAAGTTGTTAAAACTTTTTGAATCTTGTAAAAAATTGCAATGTGAGAAATTATTAATGTTTGTTGAGCAAACAACATAACGAAAAGGACATGGCGGCTCACGGGTGATGCAATTTTCCTGGCTGTATCTTCTTCGTCATCTTCTCCCCTGTACTCTCTCGACCTTTCAACTTTATTCTCAGGACAAGTGTTTATCGCGGGCCTTATTTCACTTTTGGGCCCAATTAATAATAATGGGCTGTACACAGACTTTAGATCCAATCACATCAACAACAACACTACCAACTTTTTAATCTGAAATTGAAACCACATTCACTATATCACTTGAAAACTTAAAATGTAACCAAAGTAACAAAGCATAATGTATATTCTTATTCATTGCTTGAAAAAAAGACACAAAGACAAGGTGTTATTTGCCATTAACTGTACATGACCTTTCAAAGTTTTACAGATTTCAATTATAGAAAACATTTCCAATTTAAACTCACCAAATATCCTTGGGAGAGAAAGATACAGAGAGAGTCAACCAAAAAAAAAGGTAACTGTCAATGGAATTGACTTTTTAAGTCACAAACATATAATACCATTACTAATAGTTAAAGAAAAACGAACTCACCTTTTACTTGGTTGGTCCAAGGCTCTCATAGAACAAGATGTAACCATGATCAGTATTACTCGAATACTCCTGAGACGATCCAAAGAATGTCTGCACAGCTGATTCTTCAATCATCTCTACGTTCTCATCATCAAAGAAGAGCCAATGGTTATGGCTCTTCACTAGGCTAACGTAATGACCATGGTTTGGTCCACTTCCCACATGAACCACCACTGCAAAGAGAGAGTACTCGACGTCTGCGTATGGTTCCACCGTGTTGCTCAGTTTTAGCTCCAAAGGGAAGACAACTCGATAAGAGAGCTTCTTGTAACGGCCTAGCTGCTCGATGTACTTGAACCGTTTTAGATGGATGACTAAGATGTGTGGTGGCTTCTTGATCTTCATCCTCTTTTGTGCTTCTTGTAAGCTGCAATACAAAAAAGAATAGGCTTCGGTCATCGCTGAGAAAGTTCCAATACAAGTAATAAAGTCATTACAGGACAAAAGGGAAAGGAAAGCTGAGGAATTTAACTTTGGAAAGCAATGGCGTGAGACTAAGAACCAAAGTGTTACCTGCAGCATTTGTCACAGAAAAACTTGTCTTCAGCGTGAAGAGTCTCTGTGGAGCTGAAGTTTTTCAAACAGCTAGTTATCGAACTGTTCTGTTCGATATCAAGGCTTAGGTCTAGGAACGTTTCGTCTCTTGCTGTCACTGTCTCGCATCGCAGGCACCTTGTCTCGTTGGTAAGTATGCCCTGTGTACATATTCGGAAGCCAAAATTGCACTAACTAGTCACACCTTAGAAGAAGAGTGAACCGTTTCATTAAAGAGAGCTGACCTGAAAAATATTGTGCACCCAAGTAACAACTGGCTCTACGTGCACACCATTTGCGTGAGGAACTTTCGGTCCATTTGCAATCTTTTCAGGAGATGATGAAGATGAAGTTTCATGTTCAGTTTTTGTAGCTTTTGCCTCTTTCTCCAGTATGTCAACAACTTCATTCAGTAAATAGTTCAGGAATTCATGTGCATCCTACATGACAATAGTAATGCCAGTTTAATAGAATGTATATTGCCTTTTTCACATCCTTTTGTAGGGAAAAACACACTAAAAAGAAGAGGAAATTGCAGAAGCACCTGGTGCATGTAACTCCGGAACAGCTCATTCTGTTTCTTCAACCTCTGTACAAATCGCTTAGGCGCAATAACACCAGTTTTCTTCTTCTGGGAACTTATCTACAGGATGAAATACAACGATTGTGATTTCAGAGAAAATGACTACCAGGCGATAATCATGGTATATGATGACAGGGTATGGGTACGAAACATTAAGTGCTACATCAACCAAATTAACATTATTGCAGATACCTGACAAAAGACACAATAGTAACACCAGACAAACACAGAATTTACAGTCCAATAGATAAGTAACAACTGCAATATTAACTTGTGCCTTTGAGTACTTGATTTACTCCATTATTGATGTCAAGTGAGAAATCAAGTAAAACAAGCTTGCATAAGAGATAAATATTCAGCCGGTGAAGATTGATCACTTGAGTTAAGACTGGACTGAAGCAATGACTACCATTAATAATAGCCTAACAAAAGGAAAAATAGAAAGCCAAATCTCGTAAGTACCTGAGAAAATAAGTCTGCCAGGCAAGTCATAAGATTCTCCTCAGCATCGGCCACGCTTTTATTACTGGTATAGTATTCAAGCAATTGTTCACGAAAGGGAACACAAAAGTAAAGAGCCTGCAGTGGTAAACAACAAAGTTAATCAGGAAAAGTATTTCTTTAAGTGGAGAGAATTCATTCATATACATAGCACACAGAGTGATCGAAATAGCAACAGAGCAGATACACAAATGAGATTACCTAGTAAACCTAATGGTTCCTGCAAAAAATCAAACTTTGGTAATCTAACAAGTTCAAGATGCTCTCACTACACCTATACCAACACCTTCCCAATCACAGATTAGCATAACCTATATGAGTATCTACAACCTCTGGTTTCAAACTTCAATTCGAAATAGCTAATAAGGAACGAGCGCCACAGTTACTCAAATTTAACACTTTGAAACAAATTGGTTGAGGTCTCAAACCCTGACACGCTTCACTTGATAAAAATGTCCGAATAAACATCACAAATTCAACAAACCCAGAAGAAATCGTCAAAGAAAAAAAGAGTCCCACACATCGAATTCGAGGGAATGAGAGAGGGGAAGCGGACCTGTAAAACGCTGTTGCAGTAACAAGTGTTGCCGAAATTCTCGAACCCGAAGTAGCGTTCTCCTTCAGGGAACTGGTCGCCGAGAGCCTTTTCGAGTTTGGAGCCCGCGGCGCCCATCAGCCCTAAAACTAGCCTCCGTATCACCGTGTTTTCTGATCCTGACTTGTCCGATTTGACCCGGGAGATTCTCAATAGGGAATCCGCGTCTGCGTATTGTTCGATTTGATGGGATAATTCTTTCAGATTTCGCAAGGAGCCTCTCTCTCTCTCTCAGTACGAAAGAGGATCGATATCAAAAACAAAGTTTTTTCTTTTATTTTAATTTACTTATTTAAAGCGAAGCAAAAGAAGGAAGATGTAGGAGAGAGATAGAGATTGACGATAAAAAAAACATCGAGTCAAAATTGCAGATTGCACCTTCATAGTTGTAATTTTTACGAAATGAACGTTGAGTTTATATATTTCATATAGTCGTCTATGTTTTTCTGTTGGACCTTAGGCCTTGCTTGGGCTCAGGCTATATTTATATCCATTTAAAATTTGTCAAGACCCTTACTGATTTGTTATACATGGCAACAAATTTAGTCCATAATTAAAAAAAAAACTGTATGTAAACATGTGTCTTTCACACGTTTAATTCCCGACAAAAAAATGGCTCAGATAAGATTTTATGATGTCGTTAGAACCTTCTTAATCATTTTTTTGGTTGTCATTGCAGGTTAAACACACATTCTTATTTTCTAAATATTATTTTAGTTATTCTAAAGTTTGTAACTTCAACGTTAATCAAATGCATAACATGTTTTCTTTTTTTTATCAAAATAAATGTACATCATATTAATTTTTTGAATTTTATATATAAACCAATTTTGATTATTTTGCACAACAAGCAAGCGCAATCCCTATTGAGGATGTCGACTGTTATGGACTATGCACTCCCCACTGTGACCAAACATGCTACAATCTTAGTTATACACATTGGTTTTGTCCATCTTTCAGAACCAAGTTAGATTGTTGTTCTACATTTTTTGAACTAGTATTTTTTTTTCTTTTAGGATAATATTTTGAGTTTCACTGCTACCATTAACAATCCCATGAAAAATACAAAATTCATTAGACATTAGAATATGAAACTCTAGCACTAGATAGTCTTTGATGTCTTCACAGCCTTTGTCTCCTCAACAAGATGATTCATCTCCTCAACAAGATGCTTAATCTTTTCGCCAAGATCATTCATCCCCACACAATAGTAAAGGAAAACCTTTAACGTCCACTGCTGATTCAGAGTTTTACAAACTACAATTAACAAATAAGACTTGGTCATTTCATATAACAAACCTCCTGAAGATGTTTGTTTAGAGATCTAAGCTTCACATCAATCTCCTCGTTTTCACGACTCAAATCTGATCTCATTTCTCCAATTGTCTTGTCAAGGTTGTAGCAGTAGAGTTCTAACTGGGACAGGCGTGAGCTGATGTCTTGGCTCAAAGAGTCTTCTGGTGGACTGTACGAGCTTGTAAGAAAAACTGAAGACCTTGCCATCCTGGTTGTTGTTGTACTCCAAAAAAGAAAAATATTTTTGGACACTGTTCAATTGAACAACTAAATATTTTTATGTAATAGTCTTTAATTTGTATGATTACTAATAAGAATTCCAAAAATAAAATCGAAAAAAAGTTTCCAAAGCTACTAAACATTCATATTTTGTTGTCTTTTGTTTGTGCCGACTTTTTTGTAAAAGGGGTGAGAGCACGAGTTAATATATTTTTACTTATAAGTCATAACGAAACGAATCGGTTTATTTTTCGAAATGATAATCGAAAACGAGTAACATTGATTTAATATATGTATTTTGTAGGAAAAAAATGGTGCATGCTAAACGTGGTACATTGAAACCAAACGACACCGTTTACTTTATCATTGTCTGAAATTTCGTTTTGTAAACACCGTCCAAAGACGCGATAATCAGGTCAACGAATGGGAGACGACGATCCGAGTACCGAAACCCTAGAGGAGGCATTGCAGAAGAAGCACCATGACATGCTCCAACGCTTCTCTGCTCGCCACCAAGCTAGAAAATCTGATTCACCTGAATCTTCTTCTTCTTCCACGTTTGAATCGACCTCCTCGTTCCCCACCCGATTCGCCGATTCCAAGCGATCAATCGAGTCTAGAATCAGCGAGTTACGACTCGCCTCCTCCTCGTCGGATTCTTCTAAGATCAAATCGGATCTCGTAGAGATCTCATTAGCGATTGACAATCTCGAGAAGCTTGTCGCTGACAACTCCTATTTCCTTCCCTCATACGAGGTTCGATCCTCTCTCAAAGCTGCATCTGATCTCAAACAGAGCCTCGATACCCTCTCCGGCGAGTTACTCCCTAAGAAGAAATTCTCGTTCAAGAGCAAATCATCTTCTACTACAAAGCCCCAATCCAAACTCCCCGAGATCCAGAAACCTAATCTCGTTTCACTTCCAATCCTCCCCGTACGCAATTCTCCGGGATTCAGAAACAAACACGGAGAGACGCTATTAAAAAGCTTCAAAGACTCATCTTCAGTCGGAGAATTCACATTGTCGGATCTTGATTCCTGTCAAGTGAAATTGACTGGAACTATCAACGCTCTCTTCATTCATCGGCTGAAAAACTGCAATATCTACACAGGTCCAGTGATTGGTTCAATTATGATCGACGACTTGGAAGATTGTGTTCTTGTGCTGGCCTCGCATCAGATCAGAATCCATTGCGCGAAAAGGAGTGATTTCTATCTGAGAGTGAGGAGTCGTCCTATAATTGAAGACAGCAATGGAGTCAGGTTCGGGCCTTACTGTTTGGATTACGTAGGGATTGAGCAAGACTTGAAGACAGCCGGTTTGGAGGAGGAGACCAAGAGCTGGGCTAATGTCGATGATTTCTTGTGGCTGAGAGCTGTTCAGTCGCCTAACTGGTCCGTCTTGCCGGAAGAGGAGAGGCTTTCTTCTGTTTCCATTTCCGGCGATGGTGATTCTTGATCAAAACCATCAAAAGCTTGACTCATTTATGCGAGAGACATCTCCAAAGAAGCAGTTTTTTTTTATTGTCATGGTTTGAATCATTGGAGAATATTAGCTCAGAGTTTGTAGAATGTTACTCGTTTTCTTGTACCATGGTGATGAAGAACCAAAACACTTTATATTTATAAAGTAACCTTCATATGGTAATGTTAAACCAGTGTGAGCTACATGATCTAGTAAACTGTCACTCTCACCTGTTATTACAGTCCCATTCTTGCTGTTATGGCAGAGTTGTCATGAACAAAGTGATTTATAATTCTCGAGTCTTTTGGATGTTACTGCACTAGATGAGCCAGTGTACCATTGGGCTACAAATAATTAATGAATAACGAGGCCCAATATAGCCCAAATGTGGAAAGCTCCTAGAAAAGATGGAACCGCCTGCTTTGACTGTCTGACTCTGACCACTCAGAAGTCAGAATAACTTGTTAAGTTATGTTATTAGAACTGATGCAAAGACCAGCAATCAAACAAGTACTGCAGTTGACAAAAGGATGTTGAATATGATTTTCCAAAATGATTTCTCTATTCCTAAATAGTCTCCATATGTACAGTGAAACAGATTTATTTGAACAAGAACAAAAAATTTAGTAAATAAGCATATAGTTGGGGGAAATTATGTGAGCAATGTATTATAAATAATATAGCTCAATAAATCACATGGGTATTGGTAGGTTGGTAGATGGAAAAAGTTATAATCATTTCCCCAAAAGATTGGTCTCCAACAGTCACCCCTATGCACACATATCAAAACCACTCTATTTTTTAATTTAAAATAATCCAACATGATTTTTTAGTAATTACTAGTAATTAGTAAGTTCTAGTAATTAGTTCTGATTAGTAAAAAGATTAATAATGTTAGCTTTGGATTATTATTTCTTTTGGATGATGGAATATGGTCATGTGTTTTTTGTGGAAGAATCCTCACCAGTTTTCTTCCTCTGTATCTTCCTCTTAACTCTCTGACTCACACTATAAATTTTCAAATAATCCATCTTGCTTACACATAATTCCTTAGATTTGTTTGTGCATTGATTTTTATCAAATTATAGGACTGTTAACCCCTCAACACCATCTGTGATCTGCACTTTTCTGTGATCAAAATATTCAATGGAAGGATTAGCTGTCAGAGCATCGAGACCGTCCATCTTCTGCTCTATTCCAGGTCTCCGCGGCGATTCTCATCGACGACCTCTAAGTGACGGTTTCCTCAGGCTTCCGGCGTCGTTGAATGCGGCCGATAACCTAAAACTAGTCGCCAATTCTGTTTCTTTTCATCCTATCTCCGCCGTCAATGTGTCTACTCAAGCTTCCCTCACCGCTGATTTTCCCGCCCTTTCAGGTACTCATTCTCTCTGTTTCATCATGTAGCAGATCCTTCACATTTCAACACGATTCCGGTGACTGATCATCGCTTCTGGTTTTTGCATTTTTTGTATGATCTTTAAATTAATTCTCCTCAAATTGTCAAACCTACGCAAGTCTTTTCTTAAAATTTCGAATACTTGTTCTGTTTCTTCAGAAACGAATCTGAAAGAAGAGAGAATCAACGGAGAAAAGAAGCCAGACAACATCGTATGGCACGCGAGTTCAATCTGCAGATGCGACCGACAGCAACTTCTTCAACAAAAGGGTTGTGTCATTTGGATCACTGGTCTCAGCGGTTCAGGTAACAAAGCGTAACAGTTGTAATCACGTTTGCGTTTGCGTTTGCGTTTGTTATAACTCAGGCTTACGTGTGTTTCTTCCATTACTTGATCAGGGAAAAGCACTGTTGCTTGTGCTCTAAGTAAAGCATTATTTGAAAGAGGCAAACTTACTTACACACTTGACGGAGACAATGTACGTCACGGCCTTAACCGGGATCTCACTTTCAAAGCTGAGGATCGTACCGAAAACATACGCAGGATCGGTACAACAACTTTTTTGTTCTTTTGAAAAATTACAAATAACAAAAACGTGTTGGGTTTTAATAGTGGTGATTTCTTGAACTTTAGGTGAGGTCGCAAAGCTGTTTGCCGACGTTGGCGTCATTTGTATAGCAAGTTTGATTTCTCCGTACCGGAGAGACAGAGATGAGTGCCGGTCGTTGTTACCGGACGGCGACTTCGTGGAGGTACATTAACGTTATACTTTTAAATTCATTAAAAAAAAACGCTATAGTATATTATTGAATACACAAATATTTAAACTGTTTTAGGTTTTCATGGATGTTCCTCTTTCTGTGTGTGAGTCAAGAGATCCGAAGGGGTTGTACAAACTCGCACGTGCCGGCAAAATCAAAGGTATTGCATATTACTTTTCAAAAACGTCGACCTTGACCTGTTGACCTAGAACCAAACATATACACAATTCAAGTACGTAGAAGTTTCAATGCAATATTACGTATTATATATTGTTTTCTGAGTTCCAAGTTTTTTGGGGTTCTATGGTAGATTTGGGACTATTTGGTGTTCTAATTAGTATATTTTTCATTACAATATTGTAAAGAAACAATCTCTTGTTTACGAGTAATATTATTCAAATATTTTTTTCACTAGTTAACATATATATACTATATATGTATATAGGTGTGGTTTTAATTTTTCTTTAGTAAAAGATATTTAACGGTTGATTTTAATTTCTTTGTTCAGGCTTTACTGGAATCGACGACCCTTACGAGGCGCCATTGAATTGTGAGGTTAGTTATGTTCAATATTCAATGATGTAATTGAAGAATTTAATACGTAAATTTATAATATGTTATTGATGTAATGTACATATACTTGCAGGTCGTGCTGAAACACAATGGGGACGACGTTTCTTGCTCCCCACGACAGATGGCTGAAAACATCATCACTTACTTGCAAAACAAAGGTTACCTTGAGGGCTGAGTCAAGTCTGAAAATAAAATCAAAGACAACAAAAGACCACAAATTTGTCGAGTCTAATTAGAGTTTTATAAATGGTTACATGATTGTTCTGTCTGGTTTCCTAGGAAGCTTGAGACCTGATAGGAAGTCGTCTCGCTTCGTCATGCTATCATTTGTTTCTTGAACTATGTTTAACGATCGGAACCCAGATGAAGGGTAAAATAAATATATATTGTCTTACTTTATAATGAGTATTTAGATAGTTAATAAAGAGTTGCTTTTGCGTAATGTTATCGACTGTGTTGTAATTAAATGGACTTGTTGTATTTAATTATCTTAAAATACTAATTGAATTATATATGTGATTTGAACCCGTGTGTAAATACAAGCTTTAATTAGTTAACACAGTATTTTGTAGTAACTCTAAACAGTATTTTGGGTGACTGGCGCCAGAGTCAGACTAATCTTCTGAATGGTTTTTTAAAGGGGGGCAACACGAAGACTTCCCGGGAAGTCATCCATCCTAGTATTCCCAGGAGATCATCCATCCTAGTATTACTTTTACCCAAACACGTTTAATTGCGGAGTTCTGATGGGATCCGGTGTATTAGTGCTGGTATGATCGCACCATGCACTTAGGATAAATAGAAGGGGTTTTGCCACTGAACTAATGACATTTTAGTTCGAGTCAGACTAATCTTCATTATGAATAGAACTGTTGAGAAAACCCGTCTCTGGATTTTAACTCGCTTGGACTTGGTGTCCCAATTAAGCTAGTAATAATTCTTGTTACTTTATATGTTTTATTATATAAGTTTTTCTAGGTAAATTATAAAGTTTTAAAATTCATAAATTTAGGTTTATCGTTTTTTAAAAAAGTTATAAATATTATTTAAAGTTTAACTTAATACAAACTTCAAAACAAATGGTCAAAACATCAAATTATGATAAAATATTATAGAAAGTTGAAAATAAAGTAAAATTGAAAATCAATCAAAATTAAAATTAATGGAAGTAAAGTAGTAAGCTGAAAATCAAGTAAAATTAATGAAAAGGTAACAAGTAAAATTAATGAAAAGGACAAAAAAATCAAGCAAGAATTTTTGCTGTCGACGAAAAATATAAACTTTTGTAATGGAATGGAAGAAGCGAATTTAGGATATAATTTGTCACATTTTTAAAATTTTGTAGAAGTTCCTGATCATCTTATGCCATATTTTTCCCATATTTAAATTAAGTCTTATGCAAAAATATGAAAAAGTTATTTTAAAAAGTACATGTGCATATAAATAAACACACACTTATGTCTCAAACAATCAATACCAAGTAAATCTAAATATCATTGCATGTTTGGTTGCTAATTCCTTTTTTTTTTTAATTATGGTTATAAGAGAAGAGATATTGCTAGGTTTTTTTTTTTTTTTTGAGAAAAGATGTTGCTAGTGATATCAAATAATTTCTCGACTAAAACATTCATTTACTAAATAGTTTACATTACAGCTACATGTTCTTTGGAACTAGCTAGCATATATATTAGACCAAATACAATGGGGGTTTTTAAGCCTTGAGGTTCTTAAAAAAATTATAAAATATTATGTAGGTTCCACAGCACAGTTAAGATACAGGTCCTTAAAATCCTTATATAAGAGCATCTCCATTAGGGTATTTTAGTGGGTTTTTGGGTGGAGTTTCTTAGGCAAATTGGATTAAAAGAATAATATATGTGGGACCCACTTAAGAGATTGTCTCTTAAATTGCTTGTTTAAGAACCCGTCTCTTACACGTGGCGTCTCCTGATTGGTCGATTTTTTTTTTTTAATTTTTTTTTTTTAAAGTCTGTCCAAAAAAAAAAAAAAATTAATAAAAAATAAATTAAGAGACCCAGTAGCAGTAACACTACTGGAGATGCTCTAAGAGCATGAATATCGATGATTCCTTAGGTGAGTATCTTAACTCATTTTTTTAATATTATTATATTTTTTTTTTGTAAAGTGAAAAAAAAATTTAAAAAAAAAAAAAAAAAATTGGACCAATCCTGTAGCGCCACGCAGGCGCTACAGTGAAGATACGTATCTTAGCTAAGAAACTTATGGGGTGAGTATGTTAACTATTCATGTGGGTCTCACAATATTTTAATATATTTTTGGCAAGATACCCACCTAAGATACATGGATATTCATGCTTTAAGGACCGATCCTTACACTGTTCACGCCACGTGGCGTGTAACGGTTGGTACTTATTTTTTTAATAATTTTTTTTTTTTTTAGGATCTGGAAAAAAAAAAAAAAAAAAATATTAAATTTTTTTTTTTTAAGAACCCCAATGGGTTACACCATTGGGGATGCTCTTAGATCCATGACCGTGAATTTGGGTTCAATGTACGACGTGAATGATCATGTTTTTCAGCGTTACGTTATTCGAATGTAAATCTTGTAGGGATAGAGGGACATGAATATTACCCAAATAACCATGAGTCAAAATGACCAGAAGTTTTTTTAACTCTCTAAAATCATGGTACAATTTAAGAAACTTGACAGGTGAGAATTGACGGATGGCGCACGTTTTTTATATTTCTGCATGCATGTACGCGTATATATACAAATATATGAAATAACTACCTTGGTTGTTGGCAAGGATGGCGATAATAATCCACGTGATCTGGGTTGATAACTTTTTTGCCCATCACTATGATAAAACATAATCATACAAACTGATAATTCAAGTGGACAAAGTATTGGATCCAATATAAATCATCTATGGAAATAATTCAATCAAGCCCTGACAATCTTCGTGCTAGGACCTATTTCCAACTATACACCAATTCATCTTGATAATAGACTTCAAAATCATGGATAACAATAAAACATTTTGACAGGTGGTCATGCTCGAGAATATTAAACATAGAGAATCTTTTCCATATTTTGATATGTATATATGTGTCGAATTTGACTACAACTAAGACCTGTTAAAATCTATAAAATATGTAATTTAGGGTCTACAGTATGTTTGACAAAAAAAAAGGGTCTACAGTATGTTTGTTATTTGATATGAAACATGGATTCAATATATTGAACACGACCTACAATAAGATTGAACTGGTCTTGCTAAACATTTATGGATTCATTTAATTAATGATGTGAACAATTACTTACACCATCAAACGCAAGAACATATCGTGGTTCGTGGCGGTTATATAGTTTTGAACGAGTCCCCATATAAGAGTCACCGTTTTAATTAGCTAGCTATGGCCTAAAAATGATCTGATCATTACAAGTGTAATATAAATGACGCTAGTTACGTGTGACTTCTCTTTTTATCGACTATTGGGTGACCATGTTTTGTTTGGCTTAACTAGGAAAAATAAAGTAACATCAAGTGAACTCTGAAATCTTCGTCCGTCTAGGTCACATCGGCAACAGTGGACCTTACACGGCGTCGAACATGAAAACCACTCCGCGGGGACCAAAGCACGAAATTATAGTGACTAAGTTAGTAGTTAAGCAACTGATGACCAAAAAAAAGTTAAAGTATCTTTGGATCTTCGCACATTGATTCCAATTTTCACGAGGGTTTTTGGCAGGTGAACTCTACCAAAACATTCCTTACATAACTGTCTTTAAAAAAAAAAATTGGTAAATAACTATTCATCCACAATTATAGAAGGGGAAAATATCAAATCAAAATCAAATATACGTTATGTCTATGTGTAAACAATAGATATTGTATACTATTATGTTTTATAAATAGGGTTTCGTCCAATAATTTACTCGAGATTAATTTTTTCAATGCATATTTATATGGAAGACATAAAAATATAGATCGATCTATATTTAGGCATATATAGTGTTAATCCTTTCTAATTAAGTAGCATAACCGAAATGTTAAATCTATATTATACACTTAGTTCAAGTACAAAAAGGATGCCCAGCATGAAATTTCTACACTATTTTGCATAGTTCTGATTTCTATAGGAATGCTATTGGTTGGTCTGGTTTTGAAGTGCATATATAACACGAGGAATTTTGGCAGGTGACCAACAAAAACAGGTAGCATATTTATATTTCCCATCCAAACCTTTATTATTAAACATTTCTATTATAATATAGATATTTTGATCCATACTAATTTTCAACAATGGTGGTAGTACTCAAGATGGACCCGACCCACACACACCATCCAACATTTTCCTCACTCTTTCCTTGTTCTTTCCCCAACACATGAGGGTATCATGGTCATTCCACAAAAACCTAGACTGGTAAAACCATATAAATAAGAAGGTGAGGCTCTAATCCATGCAGAGAAAACAAGAACACACAACATACTTTGATTCTTCTTCTCTCTCTCTCTTTGTCTCTTCTCTACACAAAAACATGAACACCTTTACCTCAAACTCTTCGGATCTCACTTCCACTACAACGCAAACGTCGTCGTTCAGCAACATGTATCTCCTCACAACGCTTCAAGCCTTTGTGGCTATAACCTTGGTGATGCTTCTCAAGAAACTATTGGTCACGGATCCTAATAAAAAGAAACTGTCTCTCCCGCCGGGTCCCAAGGGATGGCCGATCATTGGAATGATTCCAGCGATGCTAAAGAGCCGTCCCGTGTTCCGGTGGCTCCATAGCATCATGAAGCAGCTAAACACTGAGATAGCCTGCGTGAGACTAGGAAACACTAACGTCATTACCGTCACGTGCCCTAAGATAGCACGTGAGGTACTCAAGCAACAAGACGCTCTCTTCGCATCAAGACCCATGACTTACGCACAGAATGTCCTCTCTAACGGATACAAAACTTGTGTGATCACTCCCTTCGGTGAACAGTTCAAGAAAATGAGGAAAGTCGTGATGACAGAACTCGTTTGTCCGGCGAGGCACAGGTGGCTCCATCAGAAGAGAGCAGAAGAGAACGATCATTTAACCGGTTGGATATACAACATGGTTAAGAACTCCGGTTCGGTCGACTTCCGGTTTATGACGAGGCATTACTGTGGAAATGCTATCAAGAAGCTTATGTTTGGAACAAGAACGTTCTCTGAAAACACCGCACCGGACGGTGGACCAACCGCGGAGGATATTGAACATATGGAAGCTATGTTTGAAGCATTAGGGTTTACGTTCGCTTTTTGTATCTCTGATTATTTACCTATGCTCACGGGACTTGATCTTAACGGTCACGAGAAGATCATGAGAGATTCAAGTGCTATTATGGACAAGTATCACGATCCGATCATCGATGCAAGGATCAAGATGTGGAGAGAAGGAAAGAGAACTCAGATCGAGGATTTTCTAGACATTTTCATTTCTATCAAGGATGAACAAGGCAACCCATTGCTTACCGCCGATGAAATCAAACCCACCATTAAGGTAATAATCACGTTACATTTCTTTTTATATATAACACGTTAAAAAAGGGTGTATATATATAACACAAGGTTTCAATCAGTAAATATTTTTTTAAAAATACTATTTTACGTCAAGTTTTTATTTTAAAAATAAATATATTTCAAATTTTGCATTGCTTTAGTTACATAAATATTTTTGAATCTATCCGTTTTTGTTAGACTTTTAATAACTAGAAAATTGTAGAAAATAGTCATTCTGGCCAAACCCCAATTTTTTTTATTTTTTTTGCAAATTGATTATTAGTTGCAATATTTATATGAGTGTTATTTTTTACCTTATATTTTTCAAAGATCAAATAAATGCTACTCGTATTTTTCATGTATCATTAGTATTTATTTACATGATGAAGACTAAAAGAGACCCACTTAATTTAATAAAATTGTTTATTTATGATAAATAGGAGCTTGTGATGGCGGCGCCAGACAACCCATCAAACGCCGTCGAATGGGCCATGGCGGAGATGGTGAACAAACCGGAGATCCTCCGTAAAGCAATGGAAGAAATAGACAGAGTTGTCGGAAAAGAAAGACTTGTCCAAGAATCCGACATCCCAAAACTAAACTACGTCAAAGCTATTCTCCGTGAAGCTTTCCGTCTCCATCCCGTCGCCGCCTTTAACCTCCCACACGTGGCACTTTCCGACACAACTGTCGCCGGATACCACATCCCTAAAGGAAGTCAAGTCCTTCTTAGCCGATATGGGCTGGGCCGTAACCCGAAAGTTTGGGCTGACCCACTTAGCTTTAAACCGGAGAGGCATCTCAACGAATGCTCTGAAGTTACTTTGACTGAGAATGATCTAAGGTTTATCTCGTTTAGTACCGGAAAGAGAGGTTGTGCTGCTCCAGCTTTAGGTACGGCGTTGACCACGATGATGCTCGCGAGACTTCTTCAAGGTTTCACTTGGAAGCTACCGGAGAATGAGACACGTGTTGAGCTGATGGAGTCTAGTCATGATATGTTTTTGGCTAAACCGTTAGTTATGGTCGGTGAATTGAGATTGCCGGAGCATCTTTACCCGACGGTGAAGTGAGACGACGGCGTATATATTTTATTTGTATCACTATTATGCACTTATATAAGGTAACCACTAAGTTTGGTCGATTTCCGGTTACCAGAAGATAATCGGTTTAATTTGTGAACAAACTTGTGTGTTTGGTTTTGGTTCTTTTGGGGACACTAGAATTGTGTCTCCTTCTACCACATATTTTTATATTTTCAATAAATTTGTTCTTTTTTTTTTTTCCTTTTTCTTTATGTAATAAAAAGACTATCCAATTAATGTAGCTCTTTGATAACATATTGTGTAGGCTTTATCTTTATGCTTAGACTATCCACCAAAATTTCCTATTAGCAAAAGGAATATTAATGTATTCAGTAGAAACTTTACAAATTAATATTTAATAAATTAATAACTAGATTAGTTAATAAATTTATTTATTCACAAATTAAGATTTCTAACTAAGTGGTTGTAATTTAGTGATTTTCAATTAGTGGAAGAATGGCCTTTGATATAGGCCAGTGATTGATTATTCTAAATGTGAAATTATCTAATTATTTCTATTTTGAGTTTGATTATATATTTTTTTTATGATTTCACTCAATTGATATTTTTATAATTAATAAAATTTTAAAATAAAAACATTAGTATCCTAAATTATTAATTTATAGAATTTTTACTGTAGTATAATTTAGATAAATTAATACATTAATAATTCTCTTTATTTTTTTATAAAATAAGATGTATAAATTAAAGAGACAGATCCTAGACAAACTTTATAAACATGGTCATAAATTTCAAAAGAGGCCCATTTGAATAATGCAATGCTAATGTTGAAACGAGCTTGTCTCTTCATCAAACCCAGTTATGTGACTGTGCGAACAATCTCTTCTTCTTCTTCAAGCTTCATCGGTCGTCATATTAGTGTGATTCTCAGTGATCTGATCTCGTCTTTAGAATCTCTGCGGAAACACAACGCTCTTATCATCACAGGAGGAAACTCCGACAATATATTCGTCGCGTCGAAGCTAATTTCATCTTACGCTTCTTTCGGAAAACCCAACCTGTCTTCCAAAGTCTTCGATTTGGTTAGTCGAAGAGATGTGTTTCTATGGAATTCTATTATCAAAGCACATTTCTCCAATGGAGATTATCCTCGAGCTTTGGACTTCTTCTTCTCAATGTTGTTGTCTGGCCAATCGCCTGATCATTTCACTGCTCCGATGGTTGTTTCCGCTTGTGCAGAGCTCTCTTGGTACGATGTCGGGAGATTCATTCACGGATTGGTTTTGAAACACGGAGGTTTGGAACGAAACTGTGCAGTGGGTGCCTCTTTTGTTTATTTATACTCCAAGTGTGGGAGTTTAGAAGATGCATGTCTTGTGTTCGACGAAATGCCTGTGAGAGATGTGGTTGCTTGGACTGCGATTATATCTGGGCATGTGCAGAACGGAGAGAGCCAGATGGGTCTTGAATATCTTTGCAAGATGCATAGTGTTGGTTCTGATGATGAAAAGCCGAATCCCAGAACATTGGAATGTGGATTCCAAGCTTGTGCAAATTTGAGCGCTTTGAAAGAAGGAAGGTGTCTTCATGGATCTGTTGTTAAAAGTGGTTTAGCTTCTTCCAACATTGTCCAGTCTTCGATTTTTTCATTGTATACAAAATGTGGGAGTCCAGCTGAGGCTTATCTTTCTTTCCGTGAGCTTGGTGATGAAAATGTGTTTTCATGGACATCGATTATAGCTTCACTGGCGAGATCAGGGAACATTGAGGAAAGTTTTGATATGTTTTGGGAAATGCAGAGAAAGGGAATACAGCCAGATGGGGTTGTCATTAGTTGTTTGAGTAATGAGTTAGGTAAGATGATGCTTGTCTCTGAAGGTAAAGCCTTTCACGGGTTCGTCATAAGGCATTGTTTTTCTTTAGACGGTACAGTTTGCAATTCGTTCTTGTCCATGTACTGCAAATTTGAGCTCCTCTCTTTGGCTGAGAAGCTTTTCTGCATGATGCGTGGAGAAGGAAACAAAGAAGCTGGGAATACAATGGTTAAAGGCTATGGTAAAATGAAATGTGATGTAAAGTGTATCGAGTTATTTAGAAAGATTCTGAATCTTGGCATTGAAATTGATTCTGCTAGCTTGGTCTCTGTCATATCTTCATGTTCCCACATAGGAGCCGTGCTACTAGGGAAGTCGTTGCATTGCTATGTTGTCAAAGCTAGCTTAGACCTTACTACTTCAGTGGTTAATTCCCTCATTGATTTATATGGAAAGATGGGAGATTTGAGTGTTGCTTGGAGGATGTTTTGTGAAGCAGATAAGAGCATTGTAACATGGAACGCAATGATTGCGTCTTATGTTCATTGTGAGCAATCCGACAAAGCCATTGCGTTGTTCGATAGAATGATCTCTGAGAATTTCAAACCAAGCTCGATAACTTTGGTGACTGTTCTTATGGCTTGTGCCAATACTGGATCTCTGGAGAGAGGGCAAAAGATTCACCGGTACATCACTGAAACAGAGCACGAGATGAATCTTTCTCTCACAACTGCTCTGATTGACATGTACGCGAAATGTGGACAGCTTGAAAAGTCAAGAGAACTGTTCAACGCTGCAAACCAAAAGGATACGGTATGTTGGAATGTAATGATCTCAGGGTATGGAATGAACGGAGATGTTGAATCAGCCATAGAGCTTTTTGATCAGATGGAAGAGTCTGATGTTAAACCAACCGAGCCTACGTTTCTCGCCCTTCTATCAGCTTGCACGCACGCTGGTTTAGTCGAAAAAGGCAAAAACCTTTTCCTCAAGATGCATAAGTACAACGTGAAACCAAACTTAAAGCATTACTCATGTCTGGTGGATCTTCTTTCCCGGTCTGGTGATTTGCAGGAAGCTGAAACCACAGTCATGTCAATGCCATTCTCACCAGATGGAGTTATATGGGGAACTTTGTTGAGCTCATGCATGACTCATGGAGAGTTTGAGATGGGAATACGTATGGCAGAACTTGCGGTTGGTAGTGATCCGGAGAACGATGGTTATTATATAATGCTTGCGAACATGTATAGCGCTGCGGGTAAGTGGGAAGAGGCGGAGAGGGCACGTGAGATGATGAAGGAAAGTGGAGTTGAGAAGAGAGCTGGACATAGTGTAGTCTAGTAAACAGACATTTAGGGGAAAACAGAGCACAATTAGTGGTTGATAATGTTTAGCTTGTCACTAAGTGTGATTATTGTTTATTATCTTTGCACTGTTAAGACATTGCTTCTTATTGGAATTAAGAACACTTTTGAGATAAACATTTTTTAGATGGCTTGAATAAAACACTTTATAACATTTCTATCTTGAAGCTTAGCAATTTTTTAAACCATAATTAGTTAAAAGATTATGAATTTAATTTTTATTTGATTTTGATAATGTAATTAAACCGTTTTTTTTGTCAACTGGTTTTGGGTTACAACGGACACATATGAAAGATGTGTGGAGTCGATTCTTTGACTTTCACAAAAATGAACATTGGTATCAAACCGATTAAACCGATTTAGTTGATATTTTATAATTAAACCGATTTAGTTGATATTTTGTGATTAAACCGGTGACCTACTACCTCTCCGGTGGCCAGTGGGGTTTAATATAATTTTGAAATAATAAAAAGGGCTAAAAAAAGGTTGGAGTGTGAGAGTCTTTCATTTGGTTAGAGTCTAATCGTTTTCTTATCTACCGCACAACTCTGCTTTGTGCTCTCCCGTCGTCACCATTCGATTACGGTAAGATTCAGCTTCTCCTTCCTCTCTCTTCTTCGTTTCAAATCATCCAGAAATGTAGTTTTTCGGTAATTTTCACGGTTTCCTTCACTTGGGCTAATTTGCCCTCCGTGGAGATAAAAACTTTGCGGTAGGTGGCACCCAGCTTGGTGTTTTTATAGATTTTCCCTCGAATTTGATCAGAAAGCTGTGCCCTTTTAGATTCCGAGGGTGAAAGTGAAGTTCTTTTCTGTTAAAAATGGCATTTCAAGAGATTGCATAATCTTCTTAGGTTTTTGAAAGCTTTCATCTTTTGTGTTTTTTTTTTCTTTTGGTTTGTTTGTTACCAAGAAATTTGGATTGTTGCTAGGGTTATGAAGAAAGTGAATCCACTTGTTTGTGTTGCAGGGAGGTGTGATGGCTCTTATACAATTTGGAAGCTCATGTGTTGCTCAGTCGGGGATTCTTCGTCCTCAGTTTGCACTAAAAGCTTCTTATTATCCAACCAGATTGGAATCTCACCAAGACAAGTAAGAATCTTAGCTTTACAATGGTTTAATTGAATAAATTTGATTTGTTGAGATTGCCTAACTTATCTTACCATTGCATAAAGTGTATATAGTTCTAAAATTTTGTAGTTTTATGTACCTGAAAGGCTAATCGAATTGTTTTTATCTTGACAACCTTTGGCAGTTGCATCAGCCAGATAAATTGTTTGGGAGCTTCAAGGTCGAGTATGTTCTCACATGGCTCCTTGCCCTTCTTGTCACTGACGGGACTATCCCGAAATACACATTCTCGTAGAGGAGCTCGCTTCACCGTTAGAGCCGATACTGTAGGTTTACATTCTCTTTCGTTAGATATTGAATGTTCACTCTTCTTATTGTTATATACTTTGTTGCTAAAGAGTATGTGCGTGTGTGTTTAATTTCCAGGATTTCTATTCTGTCCTTGGAGTCTCGAAAACTGCAACCAAAGCTGAGATTAAAAGCGGTATGTGATTCCTTTTCTCTGAACTCTGTAATCATCAAACTACAACAAGCTCTCATCACAGTGATTCTATTTGAGCTTCATTTGATCTGCTTTTGAGTTGTGCTTTCGAAAGTTTGACTAAGGAAAATTGTTCTCCTCTGCACCTATTTTCAGCTTATAGGAAGCTTGCTAGGAGTTACCATCCGGACGTGAACAAGTAAGTGAGAAACTTTACTTAAAAGTTCAGCATCTAGGATAAGGTGTCTGTATGAATTATTACCTTCCTGCATCAAGATTGGTGTGTTTCTTGTTAGAGCTTGAATATGATATTTGAGAAACGCTAAAGCAATAGAACTTTTACATATTTATGGTTGCATAGAACCAATAACCTTTAAGAATATGGAAGCATAGACTAAGAAGCTGAAGAACCCTGAAACTGCCTCTAAAGGTATTAGTCGTCACCATCCTGTTTATACTTTGACTCAGGGATTCTGGAGCAGAAGATAAATTCAAAGAAATAAGTAATGCATATGAGGTGAATTCCATCTTCTTCTTTGGATGCTTTTAGCTCTTTTTATGACTATGATGTTACTCTGAAGAGCCTAAAAATGTTTGCCTATGGTTGCAGATCTTATCAGATGATGAGAAAAGATCTCTGTATGACAGATATGGCGAGGCAGGAGTTAAAGGCGCCGGAATGGGAGGCATGGGGGTATAAATATACATTTCTTCTTTAAGACATGTTAATCAACACCCTGACAATGAGAATTTGATATAAAAGTGCTGACTTTTCGTTCTTTTATTTAACTTTGTAGGATTACAGTAATCCTTTTGATCTATTCGAGTCATTATTCGAAGGAATGGGTGGGATGGGAGGTGGAATGGGTAGTAGAGGTTCAAGGAGCAGAGCTATCGATGGTGAAGACGAGTATTACTCACTAATCTTGGATTTCAAAGAAGCTGTTTTTGGTATCGAGAAAGAGATAGAGATATCCCGGTTAGAGAGCTGCGGGACTTGCAATGGTTCAGGCGCAAAAGAGGGAACCAAACCAACCAAATGCAAAACATGTGGTGGGCAAGGACAAGTAGTAGCATCAACGAGGACACCACTCGGTGTATTCCAACAAGTCATGACTTGCTCTCCATGTAACGGAACAGGAGAGATTTCAAAACCATGCACCGCGTGTTCAGGAGATGGACGTGTGAGAAGGACGAAAAGGATTAGTCTTAAAGTTCCCGCGGGTGTGGATTCCGGTAGCAGGTTAAGAGTAAGAGGAGAAGGGAATGCAGGAAAGAGAGGTGGATCACCAGGAGATCTTTATGCAGTGATTGAGGTGATTCCGGATCCGATCTTGAAGAGGGATGATACTAATATACTTTATACGTGTAAGATATCATATGTAGATGCAATATTGGGGACTACTTTAAAGGTTCCAACGGTTGATGGGACTGTGGATTTGAAAGTACCCGCAGGGACACAACCGAGCACGACGCTTGTAATGGCGAAAAAGGGAGTTCCAGTTTTGAATAAGAGTAAGATGAGAGGTGATCAGTTAGTGAGAGTGCAAGTTGAGATTCCTAAGAGGTTGAGTAAAGAAGAGAAGAAACTTGTTGAAGAGCTTGCTGATATGAGCAAGAACAAGGTAGCTAATAGCAGGAGATAAAACAGTACACACACAGAATGAAGATTCATCATCCTCTGTTTGTGATCTTTCAATGGTTCTTCTAGTGATGGAGAAGATCAGCAACAGGAGGACAAAGCAGAAAGATTTATTAGGTGAGAGGAAAATTGAAGAACACTTTCTTTGGTTTTCCTCTTTAATTTTTGTTTTTGTATTTGTTTTTACTTCTTAAACAGTTTTTATGGTGGATTGATCAGGATTCAGGGTAGGTCTTGTCTGTATTGTACTGCAATTTATATATTTGAATCTTTTTTTTTTTTTTTATTGATGAGAATTTTAATGGGTTCGATTGGTAACTTCTAACCGATGCGGATATGGGTATGTTACTGTAGTTGTTATCAATTACAAAAACCGTATCAAAAGATATGATAAAATCGATTAATCTCAGTTTTTGTTATTGCTTTCACTAATAGTTTTCTTTTACAGTTTTGTACTATTCAACTCTTATAGCTTTCGATAATAGCTAATAGCCTAATATACTCGTTTTGCTTTTGTTCACCAATCGTATCCATTAAAGATAAACAAATATACAGATGGAGAATAACAGACAAAACTGAAAAGGAGACTAGTGTCTTAAGCTGCAGTGACAACGGTTTGAAGCAGAGTTTCCAGGTCTTTCAATCTACCAACAACAACAAAACACCATAAGTTAAACAAAGACAAAACACCATAAGTTTGATGTATGATCCTACTTACTTCACATTACTGAGATCAGGATATACAGCAATGGCGTCTTTGAAATCCTGAAAATAGCAAGTTTTCGACTTTTATAAAACCAAGAAACAGAGAGTAATGAGGACGAAAAGATGGAAGAAGAAGAAAATGTGGTAGAGCAGACCTGATCAGAGGTTGAAGAAGTGTATGTGATCACACATGACATCCCTGCTTTTGTAGCAGCCTACAGATTGATAGTCAAAAACCATTTTAAGATTGTGTTTCAAGAAACAAGTTTAAGATGTTTCGAGGTGTAACCTGCAGACCAATCACACTGTCCTCTATGACCAAACAGTCTTTAACTGAAACACCTAGCTTCTGCAGTTAACATACACATAACAGAATGTCAAACTTGGTTAATTCTTGTAACTTATAATACAAGTTTAGTATATACCTCAGCAGCTGTTATATATATCGAAGGATCAGGTTTTTTCTCCTTAACATCATCTCCTGATACACAACATAATGTTTGTCATACAAAAGGCCACCAACTAAGTAAAAACTCAGAACAGAGAATGTGATGAACAATAACCTGCGAGGAAGCAATCTAGTCCTTTGAATCGTTCCTAAAAGACAAACATAACCGATTAAGAGAGAAGAATAGTTGATAAGAGACTGTTGAGAGGAAACAACTCACGATTTCGATTAGATTCTCGAGACATAATATAACTGAACTCTTTGTAGCTGCAGAACAAACAGCTAGTTTCTTCCCCTATTTCATTTTCAAGAACCAATTCATAAGAAAGTCTTTTAATTACAAAGAATGCTTGAAGAAGATGTTATTACAGCAGCTCTTGCTTCATCCATTAGTCTTATTACACCAGGTCTTGCTTCTACCTGAAAACAAAAAAATAAACAGAGAGATTTAGTATCACTCATTGTAAACAATCAAGATTTGATTTTCTTCAAAATGTTAAACTTACACTTCCTGATTTTATGATTTCTTTGTACCTCTCTGTTTTCCAATCCTGCAAAGTTACATCTGTTAACATCAATTTTTGCAATAAAGCAGAGATTTTTTCTCATCCAATTTTAGTGAGTGACCTGAAGAGTATCGATTAACTTGGCACGATCATCATCATTCTCTGGAGGTGAATTGAAAAGGGTTGAAGTTGGCCATCCATTTTCTCTAAAGTACCATCTCATTTTGGGTTTTCCACCTCCGACAAGATTCTGAAACTTGTCGTAGAACTCGAGGCTCCAATTAAGAGACTCAGAGGAAGAAGGAGGACAACGGACATCGAAATGAGAAAAAGCGTCGTTGTAAGCTTGACGGTGTAAATTCTCTGATTCGAGTATCACACCGTCGCAGTCGAAAATCAGAGCTTGTAGAGACCGTGAAGAAGATGCAGAGACTGGAGAAGCCCTCGATTTTTGGTCAGTGTATTTGGATTTTAAACGCAGAGTTTGGATACGAGGGAAGCGGCTGAAGCCGATGAGGGAGGAAGAAGAAGAGGAGCAGACGGAGGAGGAACCGGCGGTGGATGGAGAGAGGAGAATCGATGAGTGGTTGCAATAAACCGCCATTGATGAATGATCTCTACTCTGTGTGTGTGGTTCTAGAGAAAGATTTGGGCTGTTATGACTTTTGTAAGATAAAATAAAAAGAAATTTTTGTGGCTACAATTTGTAAAAGCTAATCTTTGTTGCCATTAACGGTTTTTTAACTAACTTTTCTACCATACACCAAATGGCTTGTGATTTTTTGGTATTTTTTTTGTTCATCAAATTGACACAAACAAAATGTTAGCATACTGAAGGTCTATTCTCAATTGTTCTTCTTTTTTTTTGGTATTGGTCGTTGTGTTTTCGGTGGTCATCTTTAGCCATGGTGTATCGTCTAATCATTTTTGATTGGGTTTTGGCTTTTTTTTTTTTGGTGAATAAGCATGATATGAGGCAGTGTTTCCTTGTTTATTTTTTTGGCTGATCATTTATGTTTTGTCCTTCGAATTGGTTGTCAATCCTATCACTGCAGTCGGTTCTTCCGTTTTTTAAGCAATCCGGCTTAGCTTAATATTTCCAAACATTTACTTTCTCTTTGAAGCTGAAAATTTACCGTTATTTCCAGTTTTAGTTTCAAGAATTCTTAGATAGTATTTGTTGCATGTTATTTAGTCGTGGAGTTGCAGCTCTTCTGTCACATGTTTCTGGATTTTATGGATTGCTCGTTGAATTCTGTCAACCTTTTCTTGACATCTAACCTTGCCTCTCGCTCTTTACGCAGTTGCTGCTCCAGCTCCTCCACTCTTTCTATCAGGTCAATCTCCCCATAAGCAAAAAAATTCAGAGATGTAATGATATAATCGATATCAGAAATTCTCAGCTATAACTATTAGAACTCATAAATTACCAAAATTGTTTATTCATAAAATCCACAAATCTCATTTTGTATTCGTACGACCTTATCACGGTTGGTCGCATGTCTTTACCAAGCACAAACAATGATTTCCAACAATCTCGAGCTTCTTCTTCGGCAAGTATAGCGCGAGGTAATCAATGATTCCACAAAGAATTTCATGATTTTCCATGTCAACTCCCAACAATAACGAATACGTATTGATTCTACTACGAAGAGCACAATGCTAAAGCGTCACATAGGTCGTGGAGCAAGAAACTACTTACAACATAAACGAGTTAAGCCACCGATTAGAACATCCAATTTCAAAAGACATTTTTCAAAATAAAAATACAATAATGTATATTCAAACAAAATTTACATATACATTTTAAAATATATTTTTATAATAGAAGTTTTTAATCATGCCATCTTTTTTAGTTTAAATATATTTTTTCTTTTAGTTTTCTTTTATTTTTCCTTATTTTTCCTCTAGATTTAAAATAACTTAATGTATTACTCTATTTTTTTCCTAAAAAAAATGAATAGTCTAACATGTCATTTATTTAAAACTGAAGTTTTATATATGGACTTATATTATTTTAAAATATTTAATATGAATTAGTTTTGCACAAAAACAACAATAGTGTCTTTTGGTAAACACTAAATCTCCAAATCGAAAGCGAATAATTGATAACATCTAACACATTGTCTCTTACTTAGATCAAATGTATCGAGATCTTTTTAAGTTAACAAATAGTAAATTTTCATCAATTAATTATCATCTCTATAAGAATAAATATTAACATTTACTATTTATGGCATTTATAAATATTAGTTTATAAAGATTTTACTGTTTAGGGCATTAGAATTTCAACATTATGAACGATATGGTTAAAAACGAGTCGGATAATAGCGAATATGGGTATGGACTCCGAAGCTTCATCATCGATCTGTTGAAGGAAATAAATGATATAGCTTGATATTTTTCTTTACAACTTATTACTACTTCGTCTTGGCTTACATCCAATTCCCATGGTATGATCTTTACATCGAAAGAAGCCTGTTTCGAAAATGATTATACCCTATTTTGAGAATCCGTTTCATCAGTTTCAATTCAGCATGTGGACCAACATGTTAGCAAAATCTAAAACAAAAACAAAAATTTCCAATGAGAAAAGTAGAAACCAAGTAATATAAGGACTAGACTAATTTACCGTCAAGCTTTCACAATCTTCCAAAAACATAAGAGACTTCTCATTAACTGTATCGTTGAAATTTTCAATTATCTTGTGGCATAGAAATGATGTGCACGAATATCCAAGCCTCGGAAATATGTGAAGACGGTTTATCCAAAACATAAACGAGACTATGAGAAACATTTCTTTAAGCCAAAAAAAGAAAGAAAAAAAAAGAAACATTTCTTTAAGCATATTTTGTACTTTTGCAAATATCCAAAATGTCAATGAGCAAAACTAAAGTAATATATATATATATATATGGTAGTTTATTAGAGTATATCAATCATATCTCACTAATTATGTTGTCATATCCCTTTTCACTAAGCAAAATTAAAATAATATATATCTACAAATGGTAGTTTAATGGAGTATAAATGAGATATAAATCATATCTCACTAATTACATCATCATATCTAACTAAAAAGCCTAAATGCCTCTTTAATAATAGTGATGAGTAGAGCTAATAATAGTGATGAGTAGAGCTAATAATCCAACCATATCAAAATCGGCCCATTAGCTCAGTTGGTTAGAGCGTCGTGCTAATAACGCGAAGGTCGCAGGTTCGAAACCTGCATGGGCCATTAATTTTTATATTTCTCCAATGTTATTTTTGGTCTCTCTTTCATATAGATGCGAACGGAAAAGAAAACAACAATCCGGCTCCGACGCTGTCGGGACCCACTAATCAATTATCATGTCCGGCTCACTTAATCCAAATCTCATCTCCTGTATAGCTCTTCACTCTGTTCCCCTCGCTTTTGAGTTTCTCTACAAATTCCTCTGTCACTCTCACCACCACTTAACAGCTAGAGAAGATGGCCGGAGGAGACGGATACGCCGTCGCATCAGGAAAAGTTGATTACGTGTTCAAAGTTGTTCTGATCGGCCACTCAGCAGTTGGGAAATCACAGCTACTTGCTCGATTCGCTAGAGACGAATTCAGCATGGATTCCAAGGCCACCATTGGTGTTGAATTTTAAACTCATACGCTCGTCATTGAAGAAAAGACTGTTAAGGCTCAGATCTGGGATACGGCCGGCTAGGAAAGGTAGATTTTTTTCGCCTTTTTGAATTTAAATTCAGCATTTTTTTTGGGTCAAACACGGTTGAAAAAGTCAAAGGAGGACACGTGTCAAACACGGGTCGGAGACGGTTTGGATACGAGTCGGAAACGGGTCGGACACGGTTCGGGCACGGTTCAGACACGGTTTGGCATGGTAACCGACATAAAATGACCTCGATTTGCGTGCCAAACCGTGTTAAACCCGCGGGCCATACGCGTTTTTTAGAGCCCAATTTTATTAAATTTATATGAGCCCATTTTATAATGTACAGGCCTAACAAACTTTTTGGCCCACTCTAAATTACCCCCAAAAATTAATTCTGTCCCAATTTGAGGCCCATTTTAAAACACATTTCGTTTTTTTCACTACTGTCCTAAAAGTCGACTCGGAAAATAAAAGACACTCCGACAAATTCTCTCCGAAGAAATATATATCCACTGTGGATCGAGTAACAATTAAAGAAGAAGATGGCTTCTGAGCTGACATACAGGCGACACGAGATGGAGCAACCAGAAGCCCAATCTTACTGTCGGAAGCCAATCAAACCGTGGTTTATAGCGATTCCTCCAATCCGTTACATGCCCACTGAACAGAGACTCGTCTTCGTTCTCGTCGGCATTGCAATCGCCACTTTAGGTTTCACAGTTTTCTCTCCATCCTCCAACCAACCGACTCCCTACGCGGATCCGTTTTTCGAGACTGGAATGTGATCAAAGCTTGTTTCTTTTTATTTACCCATAAGCAGATACAGAGCCGTTAACGAGTGCATATTACAGAGGAGCAGTTGGTGCAATGCTGGTTTATGACATGACTAAATGTGAAACCTTTGACCACATCCCTCGTTGGCTTGAAGAACTGATAAGAACATTGTCATCATCCTCATTGGAAACAAGTCTGATCTAGAAGATCAAAGAGTGATTCCCACTGAAGACGCTAGAGAGTTTGCAGCTGAAGAATCTCTGCCACACTCTAATCACAGAGATCTTCAACACGGTTAAGAAGAAGAATCTCTCATCTGTCGAGAATCAAGGTGAGTCAAATAACCCTGGTTCGTTGGCTGGTAAGAAGATTGCCATCCCAGGTCCCGGACAGGACAGTCCCGCTAAGACCAGCACGTGTTGTAGCTCTTCTTGATAGAGAATTCTTACTTTCATTGTATATTCTTTTGGAATCTGGCTTGTGTTGCTTAGTTCATTAAACAATGGTGCAATTAGACACCTATAGAAAAGAGTATTGGAACAAAAATAGTCTTAAATTGAAATACATGAAACTAACAGTCTTCAGCTTTTCTTTCTGTTTATTACTTTCCATCAGCATGTAAGTCTCTGGATAAGTTGGTGGCAGTCCACTGTCGTGACCATAACGGTTAAGCTGGCTTTGCCCTTCCAGCATCCAATGGCTATTGTTGATGAATTCACTTTGACTGCTTCAGACTCGAGCTTCTGAGTACCTGGATGAATCAAGAAACCGTGTTAAACCATATCCAACCTGACAAAAAAACAAAAGTATCTCTCTTATCAATGAAACACACACCATCAACGAGAACAACCACGCAATATCCCTTGGCTACTTCTGCTGCTTTCTGGCCAAACAGTGGATGGACCAAATCTGGGAACTTGATTGATTTGTATTGCAGAAGATTCTTGAAATCCACCATTGTTGCGTAAAGTATTTGCTTGGTCATGTATGGAAGGATCACAGGCAAGCCCTCTGATGTTATGCGGAATGAGCAAGAGTTGGCTTCACATTCTCTTGCCGATTGTTTCTCCTGCGTTTTCGGTCAGTTAATAACTTAACAGAACCCATACTTTGAGATTGGTATATGATCAAGTGATGCTTACAAACATCTTGAGGCCAACAGATGCGATCTTAATCTTCTGCCCAACCGCAAGATTAAGCTCAAGAACATCCTTAACCGATCTTGAAACATAGTAAATCCTCTTCACGTTGCCTTTGCTGCTTGTGTCGCTGTTTCTAGTCACGAGATGACCGTTGAGAGGAAAGGACTCATCTTTGATGCCGTAAAATCTCTTGATCCCGTCGATCACTGTTTCATCTCTCAAGAAAACAACAGGGTCAAGGCCTTTCCACTTCCCTTGCACTGGTGGTACTTCTTGAGTCAACTCTACATTGCCTTCTTTGCTGGTGCTTTCCTTCTCAAGCTTCAAGCCATTATCTGAAGCTGCTTCTTCTACAACTATTTCCTCTGTATTCTCTTCAGGTTGAGTAACCACAGTGTCAGAGACTCTCTCAGATGAGTTTCTGCCTCTAGTAGACAGATTCCTTCTCTGATTCAGTTTCTCCTGAAAATCTGCAAGAATATTAATGACCTTAAAGAATCAACAAGAGAGGTTATGCACTGGGAAAGATCTTAAAACTAACCTGGTAAAGGTGAAACTTTGTGAAGCACTGCAATGAAGAACCCCCCAGTGTTCTGATCATGCGGCAGTATCCTCATACAGCGTTCAAGGGGAAGATCACAGACTTCCTCGGCTGATTCATCAGAAGAGATAGAAGCCATTTCTTCATAGCTGCTTCCCCCACCGGTTGTTAAGTCTTTATCGCTTTTACCAGAAGGAAACATACTTTTTAGAACTCCGTCTCTCTGAAATTTTGGAACATCTTTGTAAGATCTATACCAGCCACCTCTATCATGCACCTGAATCCACACTTACACAAGCAAGAGTAAACACTTATGTTGCTTTATAATTACTGTTTGTCTTTGCTTCAAAGAACACATAGACATTCGTTTACCTTCCATTTCTTAAGACCTGGTCTTCGGATAAGTTCAGGAAGCTTATCTGAGACATCTACAAGCTCAACAGAGCATCCACATCTCCTCAGAATCTGAAGAATACTAACAAATATAATCTATCAGCATCCAGAGGAACAGGTGTATGGAGAAAGAAGAAAGAAACTTATAAATTACTTCAGCAACAACAGCTTCATCTTCAATTGGGTTCATTGAGCAGGTTGAGTATACCATTCTCCCACCAACTTTTAACAGAGACAAACCTGGAACCAGAGAATGCAAATATAAAGACAAAACATAAGATTCTGCAAGTCGGGTCATCTGAGAAATAAAAACTTACCTCTCATGGCAAGCACAACTTGTAGACTATGAAGTCCATTTCCAGATCCAGAATTCCTGTGCAGCAATAAGAAAACCTAAAGAGGAAGAATCTCGAAGCAAAAGAATGTTAATTTAGAAGCTTATAGATTTGGAAACCATCTTCTCCAAATGTCTGGAGCCTTGCGCAGAGTACCATCACCACTACACGGTACATCACATAAGACACGATCAAAGAGAAGCTGATCAATGGGATGATGATGATACATCTCAGATGCTATGGACATGGTTCTGTTTGAGTTGCAGTTTGGGAAATGTTGACCTTCATTGTTAGTGACTATCAAGTTGGTCGTACATGTTCTTTTGGTTTGGTGAATAAGAAGGTTAGATCTTTTATAATCAACATCATTCGCCACCACCTGATTCAACCAAAACAATCAGGAAAAGTAAGAAAATTATCTATCAAGTATCAACCAACCAAAAGTGAGCATTACAAACCATTCCATTAGGTAGAGATCCTGGTTCTGCTGATTCATGTATTATCTCAAGAAGCTGAAATGTCTTGGAACCAGGTGCAGCACACACTGTTCAGACAAGTGAATCAGTTTAGCATTAATCCTCAAGTCCATATCCATCTCAAACAATGTCTAGTTAATGAAAATCACTCACTGTCGAGGACGAAATGATCTGGATGTACATCAAGGAAGAGAGGAGGTACCATGCTAACTGCTTCTTGCCTGGTCATGTTTCCAACTTCAGTTTCTAACTTTAAGAACTCATGAAACCTGAATAAAACCGGAATGAACCAACACGAGTAAGCAAATGGAAATGAAGATTTGTTTTGATGCAACCGGCATGCAAACAAAAGATTTGTGTTTATGGTTTACCTTTCAAGTGTCTGGTTTTTTCTAATCTCCTTGCGAGAAAAATTAGAATGCCAAGCAAGATTCTTAGGGTACCAAGGCAAAGGTTTGATAGCCTCCAATTCACCACTCTCTAGAGCCTAATGAGAAAACATTTGAGATGACAAAGATAGCTTCTTTTTGTGCAATGAGAAACTACAAAAACAAAGAGTTCATAGATTTACCTCAGCCTGAAGAGATTTCACGAAATCATTCTCCAATATCGACCGAATCTCATCGCAAAACTGGCCACTAAGAAGCAGGACATTTAGTCAAACCTTTTACATTCAAGTATCAATATCAACTGTAAATAAAAGTTAGCATACTTGGAATTAACTCTGAAAGCAGCTGGCAAAGGCTTACGAAGAACCTCAATGAATGAATCCCACTCCTCTGCTTTCACTATCATTTGCTCCTACACACCACAATTGACTCATGTAATTTTGTTTGTTTGTTTAGAAAGCAGAGTGTTTCAGATCCATAGTAAGCCATTGATTCTTACCTTGTAATACTCCTCGAAATCAACATTCGACCAGGTGCGATTTTGGATGTTGGAAGCATCGGATTTGAGAAATTTTTCTTTGCTATCTTCTGATTGATTTCTCTTTGAACCACCTCTGTGTCGTCTTCCTCTTCCCATTTCTTCGTCGCCGAGTTTCTGTTTTTGCCGGCGGCGGCTTCGCAGTGATGGGTTTTGGGTTTAATACATTTTCTCATTTTGCTCCCCAAAAAAAAAAAAAAAAACATTTTCTCTTTATTAATTTAATTTTAATAATTTTTTCACTCACGCGCTGTAAACCCCCACATAAATTATTTTATTCGAAAAACACCAATTTCCATGGATTATTATAGTTCACCAATTTCGTCTCACGCGCTCAACGCGCGCATCCTGCGCGTGGCCTTTGTTCCGTTAAATATTCCGTTAACTCAAGCAAACGGCGGCACCCGTTAACTCAAGCAAACGGCGGCACTAAAACCTCACGTTTCCGTTAAATATAAGCAAGTTTCCGTCTCTTTTCATGTATAGTGTAAACCATTAAAATGATCAAATCCTTATTACAAACAAAAACAAACACGAATGAAGTAACAAAACACACAAACAGACCAAACACAATTGTCTTTAAGGCTCCGGAGACAACGGCGGTTGAGGCGGAGACGGTGACGTCGGAGTCAGCTGCTTATCTTGTGAATCAGTCGAAGACTCTTTCTTATGAGAAAAACTCAAACTTTTCCTCCTAACAAGAAGATCACCAAATCTACGAATAAAAGCCTTCTTCTTCCTCGCTGCTACTGCTCCTTCTTCCTCCAAATCCTCGGGATTAATCATCTCTACTTCTTCCAAAAACGTACACGAAGATCTTCTCTTGTGATGGGTTTGCGCGTGTGGCGTCTCTGCAACATCAAAGATCGAACCTTTGAATAGATCTGAATCTGAACATGGAGAGTTTCCTTCACCACTATCATCAGTGTCTTGTGGTTTTGTCTCTTCCTCTACTGATTCCTTGTGCTTGTGATTATGATTGTGGTTATGATGATTGTGTGCGAGCTTCATGAGGTTGAAACTACAAGTCTTACCAATCATCTTCTTATCGATGCTCTGTTCTTTCTTCTCCTTCTTATCGATGCTCTGTTCTTTCTTCTCCTTCTCATCCTTCTTATCGCCATGTTCTTTCTTCTCCTTCTTGCTCTCTTTCTTCTCCTTCTTACTCTCTTTCTTATCAACATTATCGCCATGTTTCTTCTCCTCAATCTTCTTCTCAACAACTTCAACATCCTTGTGCAACGACTCTTGTCTACTTAAGCTCCTCTGTTTCTCTTCTTCCATAGCTACCTCAACTTCAGACAACAAAATCTTCAACCTTTTTACATTTTCATTAGCCTTAGCTTCATTAACCTTAACTCTTTCAATCTCCCTCAAAGCAAACTGTAACTCCTCTTCCTTGTCCAACAAGGCATCTTTCAAATTCGAATTCTCAGCTCTCGCCATTCCCGCCGCTTCTTTCGCAACATTAGCTTCACTTATAGCTTGTTTAAGTATATCTCTAACCTTTTGGTTCTCATCTTTACCCTTCTTGCTAAGATTCTCAGCTGCGACAAGAGCTTCAAGCAATCTATTGTTCTCATCAAGAAGTGAGTTCTTCTCATCTTCTCCTCTCTTTATACAACTCACAAACACAGACTCTTTACCATTCCAAGCTAATAGAGATTCCTCTGCTTCAATCCTTAACCTCTCTGTTGTGTTCTTGAGCAAGTCAGCTTCTTTCTTCACTTCTTCGTGTTTATCTTTCCATTCTTTAGATTCTAATCTTGCAGCCTCGAGCTCTGTTTCTGCAATGGACAGTTTCTCTTTCGTTTGGGTACAATCAGTAGCTACCTCTTTTAAAGCTAATGCTAAATCATCCATAGCTTTCTTGCTTGTCATCTCTGCATCAGTTGCTGATTTAAGCTCGTTCTTAACGGCCTTCATCTCTTCGAGTAAAGTAGATACCTTTAAAGAAGAAGCTTCTGCAGCCTCATGAGCCTGTGCTATCTCAATCTTCAAAGACTCAATATCGAAATCTTGAACAGAGCTATCATCTTCTTCCTCGCTTGAATCATCAATCCTCTGTTTTAAAGAAGCAATCTCTCTTGATTGATCTTCCAATGAAGCAAGCAGTTTCTTCTCTGCTTCGTTCCGTTTATCAATCTCGGCTTCAAGATTCTTCACCAGAACATCTTTCTCCAATAGAGCGGCTCTTAAGGAAACGACGTCGCATTCTCTGTTGTCAAGAGAAGCTTTCATCTTGGAAAGCTCTGTATCAAAATCTGCAACTTTGTTTGATGAATGATACCTTGGAGAAGCTCTGTTAATGGATGGTTTCTCTTCTACTTCTCCCATTGACGATGATCAATGTTTTATTAGAGGAAGTTTTGAGTTAAAGAATGGGTTTTGGTTAGAATTTATCTAAGAATCTATGGTCAAATAAAGAAAATGATTCAACGCTTTTGAACGTAGCTTCCTTATTTTTAGGGGAAAGATTTTGTTTTTTTATTGTTTGGCAACAAATAAACAGAGAGCCGATTAAATCGGACTATACAGTATTTCCAAAGATCATGCATTTCCCCTTACAACCATTCATTCATTTTATTTTGTTATCTGATATTCGTTGTATGTTTAGTTCTGGACATTTACGGGAAATCCAAAACCCAAAATCTGAACTCAGTTCAAAAAATTTGATTTTAATCCGAATTGGTTCTACAAATATATCCTAAAGTAGGACTGGACAAATAATCCGAACTAATCGAAATCGAACCGAAAAAAGTTTTTGATTGATATTTAGTTATAGATAAATAACCGATAGGATATTGTTTTAAAATTTATGTTTATCGGTTACTAACCGAACCGAAAACTGAAAAAAAAAAAAAAAAACACCGAACAAAACTGAAAAATATTAATAATACTCATAATTTACTTTTATAGTAGGTTAGTTGTTAAACAATATTAATCTAAAACCAAACCGAAATATGAAAACAATTAAATGAATATTAAACCTCTAAAAAAACCGAAAATAACCGATCGAAACCAAACTGCTACTCCAAATGTCCAAGCCTATTCGAAAGGATTTTTAGTTTAAGTATTCTGGATATTGGATATTACCCAAATCCGAACCGAACTCTAATGAATATTCAAAATAACCCGAATTTTGTCTAATTTTAAATAATTATACTATTTTGAATGGTTCTTTTATAAAAATTGAATATTTTTGAATATTTATTGTTTTCATATAGCTTAGATATAATTTTATGGCGGTTGCGTTTTCCTCCACGGCTCTGCGGCTTTCCGGCGGTGCTCCATTACGCGACGCGTCTTGCATGTCGGCTTCCGTTTCGTGATGCCACGTGGCGATCTCATCCATATGTTTTATTCAATACGCGTTTCGTTTTCTCATCGGATTGGGCTTAGGCCCGTTTGTAATTCTCACATTGGCCCATGAATGCAATTTGGATGACAAAAAAAAAAAGATATAATTTTATGGAATTTTTTGAATAATTTTAGATAATTTTAGTAATTTTGAATGACCAAACCCAACCCAATAAATTCCAAACCGAAACAACATGATATATAGAAATATCATGTATAACACACAATCTTTAGATTATGGAGAAAAAGGTTAAAAGCATCACAATAATTTAACAAAAGAGTTGAAAGAGTTTTGCAAAACACAACTGAAAGAAGACAACATTCTTAGATTGCATACATTCCGACTACTACTACTAATTTGAGCTCCCTAACACAGCAATCGAGAGATGTTGCTTTTGATATAAAAAGAGAATACTTTCTCCAATCAGCAAAGCAAAGTTTAACGTCGATCGGTTGCTTGTGGGATTTGGCTTAAGCACGTTCACCTCTGATACGACGAGCCAACTGAATGTCCTTAGGCATTATAGTGACACGTTTGGCGTGGATTGCGCAAAGGTTAGTGTCTTCAAAGAGACCAACGAGATATGCTTCTGCAGCTTCTTGAAGAGCCAACACAGCATGACTCTGGAAACGTAAATCAGTCTTGAAATCTTGAGCAATCTCACGGACTAGCCTCTGGAATGGGAGCTTCCTGATCAGTAACTCGGTGCTCTTCTGGTACTTACGGATTTCACTGCCAACACAAAAGATGAGATTGCTCATGGAAGATGTACAAAGGACAATGAGAATCAGATCGAAATCATGGAAGATGTACAAACCGGAGAGCGACGGTTCCAGGACGGTAACGATGTGGTTTCTTGACTCCACCAGTGGTTGGTGCAGACTTACGAGCAGCCTGAGTTGGAATATAGACAAGATGGAAACTCAGAATTATAATAAAGGAAACTTTTTGAGTGTGCATGAAAAAGACAACAACCAGAAACAAACCTTAGTAGCAAGCTGCTTCCTTGGGGCTTTTCCACCCGTGGACTTACGAGCGGTTTGCTTGGTACGAGCCATCTGTTCCAAGTTAACATATTAACCATTAGCAATCACTCACTAAATGATGAACAAAACTTGACTTTTAACATCGGCCACTTAACATTATACGGAAAAATAGTTATCAATCCAGAAATCCCAAAAAGAGGAAAATTGACTTTAAATCAATCAAAAGGCAATGACTAACGCACACGGACAAATCAGTAACACTTAAGCGAGAAACAAACGAAAGATGAAGAGTGGATCATCCGGAAAAAAAGAAGACCAGGCTCGATCCAGCAGCAAAAATTAAAAAGGAACACTTTTCAAACAGAAATCGGCCAAGACACACATCTAGTCTGTCATGAAAATCAGATTTTCAGATCACGCAGACAGTAGTAACTGTTACTGAAAGACCTAATAAACCAAAAAGTTAATTCCCAAAATAATACCTCTTCTTCGCTTGAGCTGAATTCTTCTTCTTTTTTGTCTTTTCGTCAAAAATAGAGAGAGGGTAATAGCGGCGGATTATTGAAGTTTGTGGTTATGGCACCAATGTCTCTGAGTTGTTTATTTATAATACCAACGAAGGGAAAGGGGTTATCACGATACGCTCCTGTCCTTATTTAACTCCCCTCATCGGACGGCTAAAATACTTGCAATTTGTGTTTTCTCATATAAACCCAACGGCCAAGATCGAAAATTATAAGCGTCACACGGATACAGATTAGGTTTAAGTGTTTATTGGTAATGTATATACAGATTAGGTTGGTAATTACAGCAGTTGGTAATGTATAAAGATTAGGTTTACGTGTTTAAAACTATTTACACATAGAGCAGATTGATAAATTTATATAAACCAAAAACGAATCATATGAAAATAAAACTAGGAAACTTCAACATATTAATTGTTTTAGAAATGAAATTCAACAAACCAAAGGTGTTCAATATTGTCAAAGAAGTAACACCAACCACAAAACGTAGCCAAAAACACAATGCAAATCATAAACCGACTGGGTTCTTCAAGCCCTTCTAATACCAAAAGCTTCTTAAGACCATTACCTAATTCCAACTACGTCTATTTAGAACAAACCACATTCACATAATACGACCACAACTCCCAACCCAACAACACCACTTAAGCACGTTCTCCTCTGATCCTGCGAGCGAGTTGGATGTCTTTAGGCATGATGGTCACACGCTTGGCGTGAATGGCGCACAGGTTAGTGTCCTCAAAGAGACCAACAAGGTACGCTTCAGCAGCCTCCTGGAGTGCAAGCACAGCATGGCTTTGGAAACGGAGGTCAGTCTACAAAATCACAGAGATTGGAAAAGCACATAAGTTCTGATGTATAATACTTACAGTTGAGAGAATGAGCACAAGAATTACAATGAACAAGTTGAAATCCGTCACACATTTATGCTTTCAAGTAAGATGAATAAGCACATTACCTTGAAATCCTGGGCAATCTCACGAACAAGCCTCTGGAATGGGAGCTTCCTAATCAGCAACTCAGTACTCTTCTGGTACTTACGGATTTCACTGTCAACAAAGAATCAAAGAAATAGAATGTGTCAATTGAGATGTCAATCAATCACCAACCGAATAAATACTGTATTTTGTTTGGGGCACATACCGGAGTGCAACAGTTCCTGGACGGTAACGATGTGGCTTCTTGACTCCACCAGTGGTTGGGGCAGACTTACGAGCAGCCTAAAATTGAAACATTCGTTTACAACCCAAAATCCAACAATGTGTTGATTAAGCTACAGAGATCATTTGTGAGAAAGCCTTACCTTTGTAGCAAGCTGCTTCCTAGGGGCCTTTCCTCCAGTAGATTTACGAGCGGTTTGCTTGGTACGAGCCATCTGAGCATTCAATTCAGAACAAAACGTGAAGATGAGAACTCAATTCAGGAACAGATTGAGAAATAAACAAGATTATAGATATAAATCACAAATCATCAATGCCTTGGCAAAACATTATCGGATATTTAATAAACGCCGATGTTTACACCAGTGAAAAACATTTACTATTTCAGAGCCATGGGAAGATCCTAGCTGAAGAAACAATCTGATACTCTAATCTAGCGAAACGATTCCTCCCTAACCTAAATCCTAAATCCAGAAGTTTTTTTTGAACAAAACTAAATCCTAAATCCAGAAGTTGAAACGGTCAAAAGAAGATAACGATAAATAAATAGAAACTAATGAAAAGACTACAGCAGATCCATGATCAAACGAAGAAACATTCCACGAAAAAACTAAGAAATTCGGAAAAACTTTTACCTTCGGAAACTCTCTCTCTCGCTTAGCTTAATTCAAATTTGTTTTCCGATCTCGATAAAGCAAATTATGAAAGGAACCTCGCGTGTAGGGCTCTTGAAATTAATTTATAGGAAACGATGGTAAAGAGAATTGACGATCGGACGGTTATTATTGCTCATCAATGTGTTTCTCGTGTTTCTCAATCATACGGACTAAAACACTACAACATGTGCTTTCTTGCACCCAACCGACGGTCCAGATCTACGTATACAGGTTTGACGAGGATCATCAATCCTACATACTCGATTGCTATTGGTCAAATCCATAACGTCATGGATCGCCGGAATCAACCGTTCTGACTTAATTTTAGGCAGAGATATAATAATGGGCTTACAGATAAGGCCCATTAATTGCAGAATCCAACGGGTACGTTACTCACGGTGCGTTAAATTAGTTTGCATTAGTCAAACTTTCCGGTTTAGTTTGCATTAAAACCGATTTCGGAGTCTTCATCTTCTTCCCCAAATTCACTTCCGTCGAGAAGAGACCCGAGTTTCACAGAGATTCACATCAATTTTCCAGGTATGGTTTCTCTGAACAGATCGGGTCCTTACGATTCGGTGATTATCTATTGCAATTGGTGTTAAATCTGGATTCAATTCGAAGGATCTAATCGTTTATTTTTGTTCTTTCTTTCAGAGATGGATTGGCAAGGACAGAAACTGGCGGAGCATTTAATGCAGATCCTGCTCTTGATCGCAGCCATTGTGGCGTTCGTTGTAGGTTACACTACTGCGTCATTTAGGACAATGATGTTGATTTACGCCGGTGGTGTTGCTGTCACGACTTTGATGACCGTACCAAACTGGCCATTCTTCAATCGACATCCTCTCAAGTGGTTGGATCCAAGTGAAGCAGAGAAGCATCCTAAACCACAAGTCGCCATTGTTAGCTCGAAGAAGAAATCCTCTAAAAAGTAGCATCCTATTTGTAATCTCTCTTGGCCTTTGATATAAAAGACATGTTTTTGGATTGGTTATAAAGCTTTAATAAGTCTTAATGACATCATTTTGATTTATCTCGCCATTACTGTAGTTTGATTCTGTCTGAAACATCCTTTCTTCAGTGTCTGAAGACGGTCACTGAAGACGGTTCAAAACCAAGCTCAAGTTACATATATGAACACAATGACAAAAGAACAATGGTCACACTTTATTTATGCAATGCACAGATTTAGTTCACAAAACAAACCATCCTAACAACAGAGACTACTAAATTATTACCTGGTTCTAATCTTTTACAAAGGACAAAACTAAAGAATCATCAACATCAAAAATAAATTTCATCCCTCAAATTACATTTTCTTTATACCCTAAACAAATACAGATTTTTCTATATAAAGAAAGGAACAAACAATCTTTTATACCTACCAACCTCCAACCACAGAGATGGAGAGAGGCTTATAGGTTTCTCTAATATTATGTGATGTTGAAGTGGAAAGATTTGGCAACACCCAAGTGATCAGCTAGCCGTTGTACTGTGGCCTGCACCGGTTTAGATACCGGTGAGACAGAGTCTGGGAGATTGGGGTGGCATTGAGGTAAATAAGGGTCATGATCCTCTGTCCGGCTCAAGGAAGTGAGTACAGACCGGCAGAATATGAATCTACACAACAACAAGACAATATTGGAGTAGCTGTCTTGCCTGGTTCTGATTCCTAAAACTTCAACAAAAAAATAGGACTCACCTGAGAATCAGCCGTCTCAAGAATGGATCAGGCAAGACCTGTGCCCAGACAAGATTCAAGACTTTAGAAGTCAAGAGAATTGTTTCCCACTCAGAGAAGGAAGCAGATAGTATACTTTCTGCTTCATCGTAAACCTCCTGAAGATTGTGATCAAAATGGTAAGAGGCAATGCCACATTATGAAATGTCTAGCTTGTGTAAGGTATTTCAAAATCACAATCGCTTACATGTTCCGGATCCGAGTTTGAGAGGCCCAGCATTTGACAGAATGCTTGTAAAGGAGCGGTTAAGAAAAAAGTAAACTGACTTCCGTTTAGTGCTGTAGTATCATCAGTAGATGGGTTCTCTAAAGATGGCTTCAGAGGAGAAAGAAGTAGAGCAACAGGCTCGCCTCTCTCTGCACCATTCAAAACCTGGAGTTTACAATTCGTCAGTAAATAGAGTGACTGAGAGAAACTATTAGACTCTCCAGAGAGAATGATACACTAAGTTATGACAAACCTGCCTTGAATGCACGGCTAGTGTCGCTATCAATGATCAAGAAAAGCGGTTTCCGTGTAAAAGGGATTAGATCACCAGGGTAAAGGTTGTTTGAACCTGGAAAACAAAAGACAGTGAGTGAGTAAAGCCTGCTATTCGGAGACATATATAACAATGTAAATCCAAGGAAAACCACTTACCAGAGCCTCCTCTAGGACCTAACCAAAGATGATCATCGTAATAATCCCCAGAATTTTGTTGTCCATTGCTATGAGGTTCTGACTTGTAACTCTTCTGTTCTTGGGAAGCTCGGGCAAGCAGCTTGCTTTTTGTTGTTCTGCTTGAACCGACAGAATTCTCTGGTTGTTCCAAATTGTCACGAGCAGGACCACCTGAATAATCGTTACCAAATATCAATGATACATCATGTTAATAAAAAGTAGCCAGCCTTAGAAGTTCCTAGTGACAAGTGACAACAGAAAGAAACTAACCTGAAGCCGATAGATATACCAGCATCACACTCTCTGGAGAGAGCTCATCACAGATCATTGCCAAGACCTGCATATATGATCATTGGCAAAAATCAAAAACTCCTGCAGATTTTTCTATATGATACACATGAAACTCACCGCTAGCAAGTGAGATACTGTGGGACGATAAAGAACTGCTTTCCTAGGATTAGGAGGTAATGATGGATCAGCCATATCAGCAGCCAATTTCATATCTATAATCCCGGAAGTTAGTGTATGATCAATCACAAAACCATTCTCTTTCGTTTCAACAGGCCGTTTTTGGTAAAAAGATCCACTAGGCTCCCATTCTAAACACTGCATCATTCTATATGTATCCAACGTGACTTCGGCATATTTCACCTGAGGATAATGAAGGCCACAGGGTTGAACTGAGATATGAATCTTAGGTTCCATAAAAACAAATTGTTTACCTCGTTACGATGATAGCTTGCTAAGAGAGCATCACGAAACTTGAACAACTTCTTAGCGTGGAACCGTGCTAGATATGTTTGAGAAGCTGGATAGGAATCAAGCATTGAGCAGTAACGAAGAGGCCTGACATAAGTTAAGTTTGTGTCTGATTTTGTAAATCGAGTGATTTCTTGCAGAACTAGCCTCCACTCCTTGAAGTTTGTCTCCTACACAAAGAACATCATCACTTCATTCAAGCCCTCAACAGACGAAGCAACATACAGATTAGGAATATAAGACACAAAAAGGAATAGACTTTAACCAAAATTCAATCAAAGACTCAAAATTTCACTCAAAATTACCCTGAAATTGGACTTGCTATCATCCACCAAAGCCCTAAGCTTTTCAGCTAAGTGCATAACCATTTCTCTCCGATCAACAATCAACGAGACGAGCAAAAACCTCGCGTAGAATCGTAACTCCTTAGATCGAGCATTGAGATCCTTCCCATGATGTTCCTCGAAGTACCTCCTCTTCAGAATCGCTTCGTAGAAGACATAAGCTTCGAGAAGAAACCGAGCCTCGCTGGTTCTCATGTATTGGCTGAAGTAAAGCTGACCAATCCGGCTTGCGATCTCACCGATTTCCCATCGGTTTAAACCGGACTCAACCAGCTTCGACCTGTGTGACTGCTGGTAATTCCAGAGTTTCATGTAGGCTTTGAAAACCTTGTGGAAGTAGTGACTCTGTGCTCTTCCAAACGCCGGGAGATCACGAACTCTGGCGAACTTCTGGTTAGCGTTTTCCACCAAGGCTCGGAAATTGCGAGAAACATCTTCCTCCGCCATATGCAACTATTTACTCTCAGTTCCGGTGAAAGTCGCCGGGCTTTTTCATCGGCGGAGAGAGAGAGAGAGAGAGAGAGAAAGAGAGAGACTGAATGGTTTTATGGGAATGACGGTGGAGAGAGAGACATATAGATTAGAGTATCCCCATGTATATGCTTTTCTTTTTTATTTGAGAAAAATATTCTGTGTAGTAATAATAATTTTTTTCAACAATAACTCTCTGATATTAAATTAGCGTTATTTTTTTTTTTTGTCAACAAATTAACGTTATTTATATTTGTCATAAGTTATATATAAAAACAATATTATGTACTCATCTGTCTCTTTTATATAAAAATGGCAATATTTACACATTAATCTAAAATTAAAACAAAAAGTCTGTAATTAAATATTTTTTGTTAATCATAATCTATCTATAATTTTTTTTTAAAAAAATTAAGAAATGATTTTAGGTATTTAAATATCAAATTTTATAGGTTTATATAAGTATCAAAACATTATATGTTTTTTTATTTCAAAAAAAAAACATTATATGTTAGAATACTTATTGTTATTAGCTGGATCGATTGTAGATAAAGAAAGTATGCATCGCTATGAGCAAAACCGCATGTGCGCACGAACCCCACGAGAGAATTTTGATGAATAATATAATCTCGTCTGTGTTGTGTAATAGTCATGGTTGATACGAGCTGGCTGGCACCTACACACACGATGATAATTTATACATGCAGTAAATATGTATCCATGTTATAGTTTAAGCACATGTCCGTAACGTACGTACCTTTTTTTTTTTTTTTTTTGTTTGACAACAGTGGAAGTTCCGGGCCTTAGGCCCATAATCTTCTCCAGATCCGAAGACAGTCTTTGGAAACTCCTATTTAAAGAGTAACTCTTCGTACCAAGGGTGGTTTGAATCCGGGGCACAAAAGAACTAACCCCCTTGTGTTACCACTAGGCTACCAACACCTTGGTATACGTACCTACTTAATTAGACGAAATATTGTTTTAAGAAATTAATCTCTACAGAGAACTAGCTCATCCATAAACTAATTGTGGAAACAATGCAATTATTTGATTTTTTAAGTTAGCTATTTTAGTACTAAGTTCTCAAATTATGGTAACAACAAACAACTTGCACATTATATATATACATATATATGTATATCATTTTATCATATATGCAGACGCAAAGCATTCTTTATTTCCTTAACCACGAGTAAACTATAAGTGATTGTATTTGTCAAATTCAACAGATTTAATTGGTAACTTCTGAACCATTTTATTATTAATATATCATTTTAATTGTATTAATCACGAAATATTGAGTTTTAGTACAACGGTTATCTTCAACTTTTTGTTATAATTTTCACTAACAAATTTTACTAATTATTTACTAGTATAATTTATAATTTTATAATATTCAACCATTTACTATTTTTGGTAAAAGTTAATATATGGGATCCTGTTAATATATATATGTTTCTTTTTGTTCATCAATCCAATTCAACTACTCAATAAAGTTGATTACGTAATTCAGTAGCAAACATCTACAATAATATAAACTCGATTATTTAGAGGAATCCTAGGGGAAAACATCTATAATAATAGTATCAACTCGTGTATGTAGTCGGTCACAAAAGCGTTGACATTTTTGGTACTGATCACTGGTCATTTTGCTTTTCGGGTTATGTTCTAAATTCAGCTAATGGTGTAATCATCACAGCTACTGAAATGTATTTCTAAAGGAGTGGACCGACCGACGTGACTTGTCATGTCGCTAATGCTCATTTTTTATTCCGGTCTTCTTGAGAACATTATAAAATTTAGAATGATAACGAACTCGATTTTTTAATGGTCGAGTTTCATCTAATATTTTTTTTTTTTTTTTTTTTTTGCAAAAAGTTTCATCTATATTCATTACATAAATGAATAAAAACTGCTTAAGATTCATATGTCTTTGGGTGTCTAATTATGTGGTTATCTAATCAAAATAGAATCTCTAGATGGTTGTCAAAAAAAGGAGTAGTAAAATAAGAATAAAGTATATACATATTTTTATACCAAAAAGTATATACATAGCTTATACTAAAAATACGAGTATACGAACATATAAATATTTTGGCTCTACATCTGCAAATCAAATTACTAGTGGGTCATGTTTCCATTAACTTTTTGTAAGTAGTAGTTAGACGTTAGTTGTCTGAACTCTATTTATTTATTTTTAAAATTATGAATATTCATATTTAAATTTGGTCCTATTTTGTTTGACATGAAAGAAATATAATAGAAAAATCTAAACTCTCTTTTCATTTGATTCACAGACCAAATGGTACGTCGCCTTTGTTAAATAAAAGCTTTATTAGGTGGGAAACTTTATTTGCTAAGTTACAAAAATGTACCTCTATATTGGACAAGTTTTGGTTAAATTTTTTCTTATGTGACCTTATCACATGAATACATTCCATTGAACTAAAAAACAAACAAAAAACTCCAACCAAATAAATCATTAAAAATTATAATTGTTTTTAAATCTTCATCAGAAGCTATTTAGTTATCTTTTTTTTTTTTTTTTTTTTTTTTTTTTTTTTTTTTTTTTAATAAACCTTCTTATATTAATACTTCTTGTAACTCAGTTACAAGGGATAACTTACAAAAAGAGTAAGAACACAACGAGCCTTAAACAACGGGATCAAAGAGAGCAAACCATGTCCCTAAGAAAGAGACCGAAGTAAAGGAGTTTCCTGCATCACGAGATAGGGGAATGAGACGGTATCTGATAATATGTTTGATCTCTTCGATCACTGACGAGGCCGGTCGTGTAGTTTGAGCATGAATTCTTTGATTTCTCTCTTTCCAAATGCAGTAAATCGATGCTTGATAGGACAGTTTCAAAATGAAGGAGATGTTTTTATCCCTAGTCTGGTCTTTCACCCATCTTAAACCATCCTCAAATAAAGAAGGAGGATAAAGAAGGAGTCTAGAGGAGAAGAAAGACCAAACCTCGGAGCTAAACACACAGTCGAAGAAGAGATGTTGTCGCGATTCAGAAGCTGCATTACAAAGCAAACAGACTTCCGGAACGTCAAGACCCCAGCTTCTCAATCGATCTCTCGTCACTAGCCTATTTCTAGCAGTCAACCAGGTGATAAATGCGTGTTTTGGAATTCTTCCCGAGAACCAGACTGACTTACACCAGTCCACATGTTGTCCTGGAGGATGGAGGTGGTGCCAAACCTCCGAGGATGAAAAGTTATCCGTTGGAGGCCGATCACCAACCTTCCATCTGAACACATCATCCGGGCCATTCCTCACAACAATGCTCGGATCAGGCAAGCATTCCTTCATAAGCAGAATGATCGGGTGTCTACTTCTGCTCCTATTTAACCACCACCTCCCTTCAGAAACTGCATCAGCCACTGTTGCACTCAGCGACAGCCCTGTCACTCGCGGAGCTTCCCTACCCGCTAAGTCAATTAAAGGCCCAATTCCTGTCCAGTTTTCCAGCCAGAAGCTCGCAGACTCTCCCGTACCAATGTCGCAGATGACGAAAGGTCTAGCAGTCGGTCTAAGAGCACACAATTTTTTCCATATCCAACTCCCTGCACTTGCTGCATCAACCTCCCAGAAATTCAAATTTCCTAGTAGATTCCTTCTGATCCAAGAGACCCACAGAGAGTCATGAGCCGTGAACAACATCCAGATGAGCTTTAAACAGAGGACTTGATTCCAATCCGAGAGTTTCCTCAGACCAAGACCTCCAGTATCTCTCGGTGAGCACACTGAGTCCCAACTCACTTTCGCTCCTCTAGCTGATCTTGCAACGCCATTCCATAGGAAGGCATTACACATCCTTTCAATCTCTTCCAAACACCCCTTTGGGAGTATAAAAATCGACCCCCAAAAGGAGACCGTCGAGTAAATTACTGATTGGATCAGCTGCAAACGACCAGCGAACGACAAAAACCTGACTGTCCAGGATGAGAATCGCTGAGCAATCTTGTCAAGAAGCGGTTGGTAGTCTTGCTTTCTAAGTTTACGGGTCGTCAAAGGTACTCCTAGGTAGCGAACTGGAAAGGAGCATTCCTGCAGATCAAACCTTGTCGCTACCTCCTGGTTTAAATCGAAATTTCCTCCATCCAGAAACAAGGCTGTCTTGTTGCGATTAATACCAAGCCCGGAAAGGACCCTGAAGTTGTCCAAAATATCCAAAACTCCAATGAGCGACCTCTCTGAACCGTCAAAGAATAATAGGACGTCGTCAGCAAAGCTTAAGTGCGTCACTAGAGGCGCATCTGCTTGTGGATGAGGTCTGAAACTGTTTTCCATTGCTCCTTTATCTAATTTTTTAGATAGATAATCCATGGCCAGCACAAACAGTAACGAGGAAATTGGGTCTCCCTGGCGCAAGCCTTTTCTTCCTGGAAAAAATCCCACCAGCTCTCCATTAAGCGCAATACTATAGCTAGGAGTTGTAAAGCATTCTTGTAGCCACTTGATGAAGATAACTGGTAGTTCTAGAGCCTTGAGAATATTCAGCAAAAACTCCCAGCTGAGGTTATCATATGCCTTCGAAAGATCTATCTGAAGACAGCCTCGAGTGATAGGCCCTTGTGAGTGGAAACCTGAGACTAGTTCCGATGCTAACAACACATTTTCACACAGGAGCCGTCCCTGAACAAAGCCCACTTGATTTCCTTGCACTGCTTCCGCTATAAACATCTTCAGTCTAGACTTGATAATCCGAGAGATGACCTTGTATATTGTAGTACAAAGCGAGATGGGGCGAAATTGAGTTAACTTATCAGCACCTTGGACCTTTGGAATTAGCACAATTGCTGTAGCATTGAATTTCCTGAGCATATTTCCGGAAATAAAGAACTCCTTCACGGCTGCGATGGTATCAGCTCCTACAACATCCCATGCTTCCACAAAGAATTCCATTGGAAACCCGTCTGGACCTGGAGCCTTGTTCTTAGGCATTCTGAACAGGGTTTTCTGAATTTCCAAATCAGAAGGAATGACTGTCAGTTTTGCGGCTAGATCCGCTGAGCATCGGAAGGATTGGATCTCCTTTATCTGGTCCACTGTAGCTGGAACCACGTTGGGATTTTCAGTTCCCAGAAGATCCCTGAAGTACTCAATAGTCATGTTTTTGACTTGATCCAAGTCATCAATCCTCCTGTCGTTATCATCCTTCAGGAACCTGATAACATTCTTTGCATAATGAGCAATGACCATCTTATGAAAGAAAGATGTGTTTGCATCCCCGAGACTTATATGCCTGATCCTCGACTTCTGCCTATAGAATGATTCCTGTGCATCCGCGAAGAAGTTCCACTTTTTACGAGCAACAAATTCCCTCCTAAACAAGTCATCGGAAGGATTGACTAGCATTTCGGACTGAACTTCCTCCAGAGCAGAGAGCGCTTCGCTAGTCCTTTGTTGTATGTTCCCGAAACCCTCCTTATTTAGCTTTCTACAGCATACCTTCGAAGCATTCAACTTCTGTCCCAAAGTAAAAAGTTTCGACCCAACCAAAGTTGACAAATCCCAAGCTTCTCTTATCTTATGCATAAAGGAGGGATGAGTGGACAGAAACGAGAAGTACTTGAACGGTTTCCTACTTACCACAGCCACTGAGTCAGTACTAATATAGCACGGAGAGTGATCCAAGTCACCCGGTGGATCAAACCTCACAGCAGCTTCCGGAAAGGAGGACATCCACTCCATATTAGCAACTGCTCTATCCAGCTTTCGCGATATTGCGTCCTCCGGGCGACCATTGGTCCAAGTATGAAATACTCCTCTAGAAGGTAAATCCGTGAGCTCACACGAGTCCAAACACTCTCTAAGCGCCGTCATACCTCTTAGAGGAAGGTCATACGGCAGAGTTGAGAAGTGTTCATTCGCATTCAGAATTTGATTATAATCCCCAGCTAGCAGCCAAGGCATGTTCTTTACTAAGTGATTTCCCGCAAGAGAACAGATTTCAGCCCACAACTCTCTACGCTCAATCTCTGTGTTGAAAGCGTAAATGAAGGAAATAGACAACGCAAGCTTTGAAGCTGCATCAAAAACAGTACAAAAGATCATCTGCGCCGACCTCTTCAAGATCATCACTAAAATTGTAGGGTCCCATAAGATCCAGATTCTTCCACTATCCGATTCTAGATAATTACTATCCCATCTCCATCCGGGAAATGTAGCCGAGATAATTCCCACCGCATTCTCCTCACGGACATGGGATTCCAAAATGGCGCCAACTACTGGCCTATTAATATTAATCCAACTTCTTACAACTCTCTGTCGAGAATGGCTGTTCAAGCCTCTAACATTCCAAAAGAAGATCTTCATATCTACACCAAAAAAGGGGTTTTAGCCGCAGCTAATCAGAGGGTTTAACCTTCGTCGAGGGATCTCCCCGAATCAGGTTAGCTGGATCATGAGGCAATCTCCCAAAAGGACTCGCACTTTCTGCCAATTTCTTAGCCTTCTTTCGCTCGTACTTTCTCTGATTTTTAATAGCTTTTGACGTTTTTGAGAAACCTGCTTCATCAGCAACTATCAAGTATTTATCCGGCGCTTTTGCTGTGGATATAACCTTCCCACGTACCTTGTCCTTTGAACCGGAGTCGTCCTCTGAACGATTCAAAGGCTTTGGTAAACCCCTTGGAACGGAGTCGTCCTCTGAACGCTCCTCGGGGCTAGCAGACTTATCCAACTGACTGCTCGCTGAATCTGCTACCTCACCTTCATCAGCACTTATAGCGCCACGTTCTGACTCCAAGTTATCCGATATGTGGAATGATGCTCGAGGTGTTTTATCAGGTGGAGGCACATTGGAATGTCTAGATTTCTGCCGATGGCTCTTTCCCCTATCAACTACCACCTCTTTCTCAAGGGCACCAGAGGCATCACTCAGTTTGCCTTTCCCTTTAACTGAATCATCAGGAGCTAAGGAGATATCCGTAGAAGTTACTGCCACTTTATCTCGCAAAGCTTGATTACTAGAGTCAGGTTTCTTCTTCTTCATGAGTGGCTTTGGACAGCGACTGATGAGATGTCCAAATTTATCGCAGTTGGAACACTTAGGGGGAAGCCTCGGATAATCTACTCGTACCCTGACCGAGTTCCTGTGAGCATCACGCACCACAATAGTGGTAGGTGGATCTGATTCCAAAGCAATCTCCACCTTGACCTTTGTGTCTCCAAAATGGAACGGATCCAGTTTCGATTTTTCAGTATGCAGAGGCTCTCCGATAGCACTGGCAATCACACTGATTCCGTCTAAAGAGTACATCTGCGGAGGGACATTCTTAAGAACAGCCCAAGTTGGAGCTGTCTTCAGTTCTGGAATCTCCAGAGAAGCTTCATGAGACCAAGGATACACATTGAAAGAACAGTTACCTGCCTGCCAATAACCCACTTGTAGCACCCACTCTCGAGTGGAAATACACGGTACATGAATTAGACATGAGGTGGAGGACAGAGAGCGGATAGTGATTCTTCCAAATTTGCCCCATGCTTTGTTAAGATCATGGAAAATCTTCGCTGGCGGGGGAGAGAGGCCGTGAAACTGAGCTATAATGTGGTCTTTCCATAGAGAAGCCGTCGCTAACAAGACCGAATCTGGGGCCTGAACCACCGGGATTCCATCCTCCATCACTATCGGAGTTTCAATCTTCCGAAGGTTTCGAAGGGAGGCTTTAAAACGGTCCGCATAGGAGGGAACTCCTAAAGCTGGAATTGAAGCAGGGATAGAACTCGGGATCGCTGCCTGCCTAGGCACTTCTGAGGATGTCGCCGGAGCAGACGGAGAAGCAACCTCGGCTGGAGGCGGAAAGAAAGATGCAGGGGATGCGAACGGATTTAAAAACGGGATATCCGGTGGGTCCGGAGCTTTGGGTTGCTGGTCAGGATTCATTGCAAGAACAGAAGAAATCAACGGCAGGAAAGGCCGCCGGCGAGAGGCCGACAGAAAAAACCGGTCGCGAAAACCTAATCGCACTTTTATCGCCTCTGGCTCTGTTTTCGAGGAGAAAAAGCTTCTATAGTTATATTTTTTTAGTTATCTTTCTTATATATAACATTCAACATCCCGCCTATCTTGATGGACTAGTTGTTGGTAGCCAATTTATAACACACAAAAATTGTGAGTCCAGATCAGTGCCAAGAACCTATTAGTGTCAAAGTAAAGAAAAAGAAAAAGGAAAAAAGGTAAAAGAAAGAAGTAAAGATTGTTCTTTAAAAAAAATAATGTCAACAAATTTGTTGGTTGGCACTCGGTAAAAGGTGGATTTATAAGCTTTTGCATTACCAGATCAAAAGGAGTGATAACTAGGAGAAGGAAAAAGGTTACATGTTTAGTTAGCAATAAAGTAAACTTTGGTCACCTATAAGCATGTTGTATATAATATATAATACAGTAAAAATTCTATAAATTAGTACGTTATTCTTCGAATCTTAAACTTTTTTATCCAAATAATCAAAACAGAATTCGAATCAAATTGAAATACTAAAAAAATATTTAAAATATAATTATATATATAAATATATTAATTATTTTAGAATTGATATATTGTAGCTATCAAAAATGATATTTACAAATCCAAATATGTTCATTACTTTTCAATGGAAATAACTGAAATATCCAATAGACAAAATATTAGAATTCTTTTTGTTATATTTTAAAAATCTAATCTTTTAGTTTAAATAGAATCAAAATTTATTTTATTTTGTAACTTTTGGATATCCAAACTTGAATCCCAAATTAAAATTCTAAAACTAGATTTTGACCCGCCGATCGGCGGGTATAAATTTTTTTATGTTTATTGATATTTTTATATATAAATAATATATTTGTAAATGATAATATATTTTTATAATATATTATTAATATTAAATTTATATGTTTGAGATATATTGAACATATATAGGTTTTATATAGGTTATTTTTTTCTTGTAAATGATAATGATCTACGCTAAGGACGGACAATTTTTTATAACATGTAGATTTATATTTTTAGAAGTAATCTATCCTGTTTTTAAAACATATATGACGTATATGTAATATGGTGGTGAATATATATTATTAATCCAAAATAAGTAATTTGTTATGTATATTTTTATTTTGTGTTTGGGATGTCTTTTAGACTTGCAATTTTTTTATAAAAACTTATAAATTTTATCTTTATTAGTTCTATACTTTATTGTAAAAATGAATTTTAATTTACTTGTAAATAACGACTCTATTTTTAAAACTAATTTTATTTTTTAAATTATCAGTTTAAGGGTGAAATTATATTTGATTTATACAAATGTATATTATTGAGCATATAACGATAAAAATATTAAAATATGGTGGTTTTTATTTATCCGTGGATGAGTGTAATATATATTTATAAAACCTTATATGTTCTATTTTATATATTTTCATAAGTAGATGTGGAGGTTTGAGATTTGTTGACAATTTGGTTATTATTATATAGTTTATATTTGGTTAGTAATGTGTTGGGTTAATGGGAGTAAGATTATAATTAACGTGATTTTACAATTCATATTATATTTTATTAAATTGCAGGATTTTTAAAATCAGAAAAACAATTAATGATTAAATAAACGGCATACATTATTTATTGTAGCATACATAAAGTAACAGTCCATAAATTAGTAATAATTATTGTAGGCATAACATTCTTTCAAGCGAAAAGATGCTATTGATGCCCTAGACAGACGGGCCGTTGGCCGCGTTTTTACTTCAGCCCAGTGGGCCTAACCTCGTTTCCAGTCAGCTCAGTTTCTCCAGAAGCAAAAAGTTGCTCGTCTTCTCACATTCTTCACTTCTCCTTTTTGAATTGACAGTCTTCACTTCACTTTCTTCTTCTTCACCTCCATTTTCCAGCAATAAATTGTCAATGGCGCGTAATCGGGTACAGTTTTCTCGTTTTAAATTCCTAATCGACTTTAAACATTTGCTAGAGGTCTTGTTTGCTGTTGATATCGTGTTTATATCCATATCGTAAGTGTTCTTGAAGTGATATTAGGGTTTTTTTTTGTCATTTCACATGAGGACTTAGTCTTGTTCCAAATTTTATTTGTCTTTGTTTGTTTCTATGTGTTCTTCGAAACAGGAGGCTTTGGTTTTGTTGCTCGATGTAGGTCCAGCCATGCACAGTATACTCCCTGATGTTGAAAAGACATGTTCATTGCTTCTTCAAAAGAAGGTGATGAACATCTTTGTCCTGAAATTATTGCTCACAACTTTTGTTTTTATCTTAGATTTTGTGTTGGTGATGGGCTTTGGTTTTTGTTTGTTCTTGCAGCTGATGTACAACCAGTATGATGAAGTTGGAATTGTTGTATTTGGAACTGAAGGTCTCTCTGTTTTATTTAGTCTCAGAACTGTTGATTTGGCTCCCATTATCAACTATCATCTATTTGTTTAATCATGTGACCGCTGCAGAAACCGAAAATGAGCTTGCTAGGGACATAGGTGGATATGAGAACGTTGTCGTTTTAAGGAATATTAAACTTGTTGATGAACTTGTGCTTGATGATGTACAGCATCTCCCTCGAGGAACTGTACCTGGCGACTGTATCCTACTATACTAAAGCCAATTTAAAGCTAATTTTCCCGTTCTCTTTCGTTTATTTTCCCCCTTGGTTCTTTGACTGGCTTCTTCAGTTCTTGATGCTTTAATTGTTGGGATGGATATGCTTATAAAGCTTTATGGTTGTACGCAAAAAGGGAAAAAACATTTGTGTCTCATCACGAATGCAGCATGTCCTACGAAAGATCCATTTGAAGGGACGAAATCTGAGCAAGTCAGTACTCTTGCTGTCAAAATGGCTGCAGAGGGTATAAAGATGGAAACCATTGTAATGAGGTCCGGTGATGTTCATGAGAAGATTATAGAGGAGGAGAATGATCATTTGTTGAATCTATTCTCCAGCAACGCCATTGCAAAAATAAAGTATGTTGAGAGTCCACTCTCACTTCTAGGTTCTTTAAAGACCAAGAGAGTTGCTCCGGTTACTATATTCAGAGGTGGCCTTGAGATTACCCCAGCAATGAAGATCAAGGTAATACTTAACGATTATATAATTTATTCGTGAAAGTTTCTGAGAATGTTTGAATATTGCAGGTGTGGGTTTATAAGAAAGTGGCTGAGGAGAGACTTCCCACACTAAAAATGTATTCTGACAAGGCGCCTCCAAGTGACAAGTTTCCTAAGCATGAAGCGAAAATCAAGTATGATTACAAAGTTATTACAGAAACTGGTGAGGTTCCTGCTACAGGAGAGAGGGTCAAGGGCTTTCAATACGGAACTCATATCATTCCTATATCACGGGATGAGATGGAAGAACTCAAGTTCAAAACTGAAAAAGGCATGAAGCTTATTGGATTTACTAATGCGTCAAACATAATGCGGTAAGCATAAAGACATCTATTTATGTAAACTCTTGGTTGTTTGTAAGTTAAGAACATGTTGTGTTTTTCTCTGCATGTCAATGAAGACATTACTACATGAAAGACACGAACATAGTCGTTCCCGACCCGAGCAAAGAAAAGTATGCTATCGCCGTCTCTGCCATTGCAAGACAAATGAAGCAAACAAAGAAGGTGGCAATTGTACGTTGTGTCTTTAGAAATGGACAAGGGAATGTGGTTGTTGGGGTCCTCACTCCAAATGTCTCTGAACGTGATGACACTGTAAGTTAACTCATAGAAACACTTCCTATTTAAAATCTGTCTACTCCGATGAATCATTTTACCCTTTGCAGGCTGATTCATTTTACTTCAACGTGCTACCTTTCGCGGAGGATGTCCGCGAGTTTCCATTTCCTTCTTTCAGCAGACTTCCTGCGTCGTGGAAGCCAGATGAGCAACAGCAAGCAGTTGCAGATGATTTTGTTAAGATGCTTGACCTTGCACCTTCTGCTAAAGAAGAAGTGCTAAAGCCTGAGCTTACTCCTAACCCAGTTTTGCAGGTAAAACCATTTTCTTTTTCTTTCTTCTTTTGACTATTGTTGTATTCCAACGCGTTCTGATGGAAGATTATATATTATCAGCGTTTTTATGAATACCTTGAGTTGAAATCAATATCCCCGGATGCTGCTTTACCTCCAATGGATGAAGCTTTCATGAGAATTATGGAGCAGGATCCAGAACTCTCTTCCAAGAATAAGTCCATAATGGATGCGTTTCGTAGAAGTTTTGAAGTGAAGGAGAACCCAAAGGTTTGTTATTCATCACCAGCTTTCAGCAAGGAATCTGAATGATGTATCATTCTTAATCCTTCACATGACTTTTATTACAGTTTAAAAAGGCTTCTAAGAGATTGTTACGGGATGATGAAGACAATCACATGATTGACACAATTGGAGACGCTAGCCCGATTCAAGATTTTGAAGCTATGATATCCCGTAGAGATAACAATGACTGGATCGATAAAGCAATCAGTCAGATGAAAAAACGAATAGTGAAGCTCGTAGAAGATAGTCATGATGAAGAAGGTGATAAAGCATTGGAATGTTTGCTAGCTCTACGCAAAGGCTGCGTCTTGGAACAGGTCTCTCATCTCCTTTCTATATCTCGACTTGTGACTCTCTTGGTCATGGATTTGTTGTTCTTACATATGTGTTCAGGAGCCAAAGCAATTCAATGAGTTCTTGAATGATCTATTTGAGTTATGTCAAGAACGAAAGTTCTTTCACTTTCTCAAACATTTCAAGTCAAAGATGATCACGTTGATTCCCAGATCTGAAGCGGCAGACAGGTTTGTAGATAAGATCTTCGATTTGGGTACTTTTGTTTGATGAGTAAACTGGTCTGAATGTTGGTTTGGTCGTTCAGTGATGTGGCGGACGAGGACGCTGGGGATTTCACCGTCAGACAAGAGCCAAAGCTGGAGAGCTAACAAACTTCTTCACTACTATCTAACTTAACTTAAAGTCACTGTGACCTTTTTTGGTAAATTTGTAAAAGGTCAGTCGGTTTAGCCAACTAATTTTTGGGTACATGTAAAAGCTTCGGTGGCCAACCCGAATTGAACCTAGATTGACGGAAGTCTACTAGATATCTTTTATCAATTTGACCAACACGGTTTGGTTAAGTCAATGTGACTTTGTTTTCCAAATTGACGCAGGTTTGGTTTCTGACTTTTTGCCGGTTAAGGAACTCGGCAAACTTTTGTAATCGATGGATAGTTCCTTGACCTTCACTGATCTATCATCGTCTAACGTTAGACCATATTGAACAATTCGTCCACTCTAGAACCCATTGAAACGGCTCGTTTCAACCCAATTCTACGTCATAAAAACTAGGCTTGGAATTTGAACTAACCAAACTAAATCCAAATTCTCAGTTTTCGGTTTAGGTTCGGCTATAAGTTCAGTTTGATTCGGATTTTGGAATATTCTAAGAAAAATCGGTTATCAGTTTAGTAGTTGGTTAGTTTAGTTAAGTAGTGGGTTAGTTTGGTTCAGTAGTAGTAATCTGTCATTAGAGCAACACATTTATGCAGAGAAACAAGCAACAAGAAGTGACACTGACTTGGGCTTTGCATATGGGCTATTGGACGCAGCTTAAGACCTCACATTCTGCTCTTTTACTATTAAAACGCCGAATACATTTTGACTTTAAATAGTTTTTTTTAGGAGCTAAGACGAAAGAAAATGTCGTCGTTTTGATGAAAGCCATTTGCTCTTTCTCCCTCGCTTAAACCGGCGTCAGCCGTATACATAAGCTGTTTCCTACAATGGGTACTGTATAATCGTATATGAATCTTTTTGTCTTTCTAATTACAATATTGGTTTGTAATTCATCACCTTTTTGTTTCATTTTCTTAATCATCGCAATCACACTAGTGCTGATTTGTTTACAATTTGTTAATCATAAATTTATTTTTACTTTCGGAAACACTAGAAAATTAAAGAAACTAATGATGATGATGTGCGAAATGACCTCTTACTAAAGTTTCATTGTATTATTATAATTACACTTGTGGATTTTTTTCTCCTTTTCCGAATCTTTGTAAATAATTGTGCTTTTCTGTTAATGAGATTCAGAAGTATTTCAGGCCAAAATCCAACTAATTTTTAATAAGATATATTAATAATTAGCATTGCCTCAGGTATTTTAATAAAATCTAACATATAGTTCCATTTTTGTTTAACCAAACATTAATAACTTTGTTTTCGGTGAATATCAAACTCATAATCAAAGATTTTATGTTTTTTTCAAGCCAGCTTATACCACTAAATTATCACTGTTTTATGTTATTTTTTTGGTATTAAGTTTGAGAATTAAGAAAGCTAAAAAAATTGAATTGACTCTAAATACCATAATCTAGTGTTACACATGTATTTTTTAATCAAAGTTTTGTTAACTGTAAAATAAAATTAATTCAATATATATAAGCATTCAAAGGATCACATCATTTAATTAATTGTTTCAACATTTAGAGGATTTATAAGAATTTCCAGAAATAAAGATGTGAGAGCTGAGAAAGAGAGACCTTTCAAAATCACCACACATATTTATTGCCAAACTCTTTGATTATTGAACCCCATTTGCGTGTTTGTGTATATTTAATTTATTTATATACAAATTAAAAACCCTTTAACCATCAGAGCATATTTAAATTTCCGCTAGGGGGCCCTGTGAAACAGAAGTGTTGAAAAACATAACATATCGAGATAATAAAAAGGCGATTATATTCTTTTAAATAACAATATATTTCAATTATACTATCAATATTAATTTTAAAAATAAAAATATAGAACTCGATTGTCTTCATACGCAATAAAATATATATAAAACGTATAGGGTTTTAAAGGGACACTTAAAAGTCTTTGTAGCAGCTACGTAATATCCATTATTATGTTGCAACTTTCCTTTTAATCGAGAAAGCTATGCTTTTTTGTTGAGTTATTAATAAATTGGCAAAACATATTCATGATGTTGCTTAACCGATGGCCAACAAAAAAAAACCAACTCATGTCTTGAAGTTTTAAGACTAATATTTTATGTTTGTTATGTAATTAAATTCCATAATCTAAAAAAATCACATATATTTTGAATGCAACTTTTTTAAAAAAAAAAAGTTATATGGAGTATCCCAAACTTATAGAATGATAGATTAATTTTCAAAAAGATACAATTCATGGATATATCATTTTCGGGTATTTAAATTGACCGCAAGAAAGAGTCCATATCAATATAAGTCCAAAATAAATATGTGTTAGTTTCGCATAATAGAAAGATCGAATCCGACAATTGGAGATCATCTCGAAAACTATTTTATTCGATGGATTTGGTCACATCTTTCTACTAAATTGGGGATCATCACAAAAACTATCAAAGAACTCTGGATATTCTTCATAAGTGAATTGACAACACTCACATCTCGATTATTGCATCCAAAATTCTATCTATTGGGTCGAGCTATTAAAGGAAATGTTAATCTCATCTGCAACATACATGATACTTGAACAAGGTTCATCACACGAGTCATCTAGATGATAAACCATTCTTAGTAGGGATGATGGATAGCTTAAGTATCCTCCCTTCCGAAATTTGCGTAAACATTTTAACATCTTTACTGATCGGTTAACCACTATGTTTGGTTATGTAACGTGTTAAAGATAAGAGTGGTCAAATAAAGTAGTGAAATAGACGGCCGTAGATAGATGAAAGACATGAGATGTCATGGATCTGAGGGCTGAGAAGAGAGCACTGTACATGTATCTATCCTCCAGATATCCCTGCGAAGTTTTCTGAATTTTATCATATAAAAATAAAACTAAAACAATTTGTTTATTTCACTTGATAGTGATAAATGGCAATGACGATAACGACATGTTATTTGATGCATAGATGGCCCCATATCACATGGGTAAATAGGCCCCATTTTTCTCGTAGCTTCGTATAAAGAAAAGGAGGAAAATAGTCTACAGTGTAGGCCCCCATTTCTTTTTCTGTGCCTATATACTATTTCTTGGTCTAGCTTTATTTTGATAATTTATAGTAATACTATTTTCATAGATTTGTAGCATTTTGAAAAATGTACATTCAATAATAGTATAAACCCTAGTTTTAGATGTAACTCCATTGTTTAAAATTTTGGTACACTATTTCCCATGGCATATTGGTATGTATTATTGTATGTGGGTTTTTATATGGTGAAATTTATTTGTTTTTCTCTTTTCTATAGTAGTGAAATCGAGTATGTATGAAACTAGGTTTGGGCAAATACTTGAAATCCAAACTAGAACCAATTCTAAAAATCTGATTTTGATCCAAACTGATTTTATAAAAAATATTCTAATGAGATTTAAGTCTAGGCATTACGTAATACTCGAAACTGAATCGAAGCCGAATAAATACCTGAAGTAATCAAAGTTTTATCTAATTTTAAGTAATTCTACTATTTTCGAGTATTTTTGGTAGTTTGAGCAAGTTTTTATCGGTTTTTAGATATATATATATATATATATATATATATATATATATATATATATATATATCGAGTATTTTTAGATACTTTTAGATAGTTAAAAATACTTTTACGGAATTTTGAGGTTTTTAATATTTTTTGAATATTTTTTAGTTATTAAATATATTTTGTAATTTCATGTATCCAAACCTTAACTGAACCCAATAAATATTGAAGCGGACCTGGTTTGATATATAAAAATATTTAAACGGGATTTCTAGCTCTAAACCTGAAAACCTAAGTCTAACCATCAAACTTTAAAAGAAAAAAAAACTATTGATTTATTTAATCAGCTGTATGTGAAAAGGAAATAAAACGTTTCAGTAAATCTAGCAGGTTAGATTACAAAAGAAGAAAGAATTGTAATAATAATGTTTTTTGTGGCGTCATGTCATGATTTGAATGCATCCATATGATTCCGTGACAATGGTAAAAAGCTTCTTCTGATCACCGGTGTCAGAATGTTTTCATCATTCACTAAAAACAACGTCCCATGCTTCCACTTACAAAAAATCTACGCACAACAATCATAAACACACAAAAGCAACCTTATTTGGTGATGATAGCATTTCACAAAGCCAATCATATGTTTTAACTTTAAAGTATTTCATATGATTCATCACTCTTTTTTTGCGACTAAAACTTAATTCATCAACTTAAGATTTTTCTTTCTTTTCTATGGAAACAACTTTATTGTCTTTCACCCGAATCAAAATTTATAGCAGACAGCCAGACATCAAAGCCTTTTTACCAAAATCATCAGGTTTCTGCACCATTCCTAAAAGCAACTTTTATGGATTTGGAGAACTATTCTTATAGAATCTTTAAGCTAATATATTTTGAAATATTTTCTTTTAAAAAGTTAAAAATAATGATTTTATGTTAAATTAATTATAGTTACGCACAATAGATTGTTTACTTTTTTTTTAACTGAATTTACATAAGTTAAATCAAAATTGTTCGAATCATATTATTAATTTGTAGAATGAACCGGTTCAACATTTTACGACTTGTATGAAAAAAATATAATATTGTGTGCTCTCGTTTTTTACACATACATTAATATTTCTATAAATCAAACCTAAACAAGAGAATATAATGTTTAGTGTGTATAAACATGTGTTTTTGTTGTTGTTGAAGAGATCAGAAGAAGTCATTGTGGTAAATTTTAGTTTACTGTTGATTGTAACATCATATTTAACCTCCATTCATATACAATCGAGTAAATGAAAAATATGAATTTGTATATTGTCGTGATCACTATCCACTAGTTCAAGGTCGTTTTCGTTGGTTGAATTTAGTTTATAATTTTATGTATAAAGGAAAAAAAGGAAAGAGAGAGATGTCGTAGTCATGGGGAGAAAAGCTGCGACTATGGAGAAAATAATCTCACGTCTTTTCTTTCATCATTTTCCATTTTATACCCATGTTTGTCTCAGTTTCACTTTCAATCCATCTATTCCTTTACCACTGAATTTCGATCCTTTTATATTTTTTTTGTTGAAGAACAATTAAACAGCATAATGAGACATGCAATGCATAAAGTTTCTGAAAAGGAGTGTCCAAAAGATAGAAATTCATTTGGTTAATCATAAATTACATATTTGTATCTAACGTTTTCATATCCTAAAAATAATTAGTAAATCTTGATTATCATGAGTTATATGCATAATCTTGTCAGAAACTACTATTTTATAGTGGTAAATAGATGGAAGATGAGTGCATCACATTCAGAATTCGAATCAATTGTCTTACACGTTTCATTTGGCCATCATAAAAAATTACGTATAAAACAAGACGCACACGTAAAATATAATCTTGAGACATAGAAAGCCGCTGAAATACCATGTGTCTAAAAAAACTATTATTTAATTCTTATTTTTGATTAACCTATAGCTACACTATAGTGATGAATACTTGATTTTTTATAAAAACTAATTCAAAAACATCTGTTTCACGTTAATTTTTTGTATAAATTAATCTATATTAATCTGTAAAAATTACATACTTGGGAAATCAAATCTAGAACCTAAATATACATATATATATATATATATATATATATATATATATATAACTACTAATAAAATTTTGGTAAGACCAAAGGGTTTCTACGATAGAATTATTTGATTAGGCATATTATTATTATTTTACTTTTAAATATAAAATGTTGTTATATAAAACTTCAGCTTACGATTTCCCATAAATTACAAACCAAACTATTTCCCCAAACAAAGAACAAAAATCAATAGTATCATAATATAACATATTATACTTGGACATTTGGGGATTCGGTTCAATTTCAGTTGTTCCGATTACTAAGTTAAAGTTCTAATGGTTACATTATTTTGTCGATTTGGATCGGGTTCGATTCTTGTCATTCCGGTTCGATTCGATTTTATGATTGAAAACCGGCAAAATACTCTTTTCGATTATTAAATAGTTCCAAGTATTTTATATCTGAAATATTATTTTTTATCCAAATTCAATAAAATATCAAAAATTACCTTTAGTATCTGAAATGTGAAATAGTATCACAAAATAACAAAAAAGTATTTGGAAACCGATACTCGAAAAATGAACAAATTATCCAAAATGTCAATAAAATATCTGAAAACTAGTAAACTACCCAAAATATCAATATATCCTAATACTCTGTGTGTATGTATATATTTATGTTTAGGTATTTGGTTCTTAATTTCGGTTCCGAAAATTTTTCGGAACCAAACCGATACCCATAAATCCTAAATACATAATCCAATAGATATCCTGACCGGAATCGAAACCAAACCAAAAATTTTGATCGGTTCCGGTTCGATTCTTCGATTACTGTTTTTTGCCCAGATTTATAGCATACGAATTAGAAAGGTTAAACTAGTCAAGGGAAATATTTTAGGGTAAATTTGGAATACAATTGGGAGTAGAGGGGTCAAACTTAGTTTTATAACTTTCATCTGAATTTCTCCGATGACTTTCACATCCGTGAAAACCCCTCACTACATCGTTAATTACCACGAGAGACAAGCATAATTACAAATTATAATCCAAATTATCTACTCCCGTGGAGTTAATTAATCCTTAATTCCTTTGTTTTATATTATTCCAGTTATGTCCTCAGAAGAGTAATAACAGAGCACAGTAAATCGATCCTTCAATCTCCTCCGATCAACGATTTTCATGTCCAGTGATCCGAGGCGGAGTACCAATGAAGAGACGGCGGTTGTTCATCGGAGAAAAAACCACAAGCTTCTTCACCGCTCAGAAAATCGTCGTGATCCTCCATCTGCTCTGTTTTCACGAACTGTAAGAAATGCCCGCCGGTAACCGTAGTCGGCGGCGTCAATCTTCCGTTATCGGAGCTGGTTTCGTCATTTAGAACGCCGCTTGAATCACAGCTGACAGAAGATCCAGCGTCGACGACGGAATTCGGTATAAGGTCACGGATATCAGTGAAGCTTCGCCGGTAGTTAAAACCGCTTGAATGTTCTAGAAACAGAGGAGGAGACGAAGGAATTGGATCCGTTTTGTGCTCCGGCAACGAAACTTTCTCTTCCTTTACGGCGGAGATATTACTCTCCGTCATAACCTTGTTGTTGTTCTGATCTTCTTCTCCGTTGATCTTCGCTTTGATTTTAGTAATCTATAGAAAAAAAAATTTAAAATCATTAAAGTTTCAATTTTTATATTGATTACAATCTCTGAAATTGTATTTTCACCTCTTGAAGAAGAGAATCATTATCGCGGCGGAGTGAATCGAAGTTGTGGCGGAGAGAGTCATATTGGCTCTTAAGAACGCCGTAATCTTTTTCTAGCTGTTTAGTCTTCCACCGTGCACGGCGGTTCTGAAACCAAACCGCTACTTGACGAGGTTGAAGACCAAGCTCTTGTGCTAATTTGGTTTTCCTCTCAGGTTCGAGTTTGTTCTCAAGCTCGAAATTCTTCTCAAGAGCTTTGACTTGGTCAACACGTAGCCTCCTCTTCTTCTCCGATAGACCCATATGGTGGCTGCCGGAATATTCTTCCACTATTGTACCGTCTTCTTCGTAACCATCAAGGAAATTAGTTCCGTACCCTCGTGGACTCTGCTCATCTGTCAACAGAAAACAATGATCTAAACAGTAAGAATCACATGAGTTTTGTCTGAAATTAGGACAAGGAGACAGAACAAAAAAAGGCAAGAACCTGTTGAACTGGAGATTAGACCACACATTGAATCTGAGCTGCTTAGTCTCTTCATGGCACCCAAACAAAGTTTAAATTTTTTGTGCTTTTAAATTTTCATTACAACAATGTTCTAAACACAAATTCAGCTTCTTCACTTAGACACACAAACAAAAGAGGAGAACATAGAAATGGATCAAGAAGTCCCTAGAATGAGAAGGTCTTAGTTAAGCTATTTAGAGGACAAAGACAATCTCTATATTTACAGAGGAAGCAAAGGAGGAAGAGATAGAGAGAGCAAGAGTTGTTCGTTTTTCAGTATGAACAAGATGGTTTCACACTTTCTTTTCTTTAAATAAACCAAGCTTGGGTTAACATAAAGGGTTAAAATGTAACTAGGGTTGAGTTTGTAATGAAACGGGAACAGAGTTACATGACTCGGCTCGGCTGTGACAAACGGAATCTGTGATATGTCCCACTATGGGTTTTGCAACAACAAAAAAAATTGGTAATGCAGCTTAACTCTATATATATTTTAGGTGTTTCTATTTTCTAAACTTACGAAATTCAGATAAATTATTAAACAGCGAAAAGTAGATACGTAAGATGCATTTTTATATATCTAAGGCTTAAGATAACATACAACCTTTCTGAAAACGTCAGAGGATACGTCAGAAGATTTGATGACAAAATGATAAATAAAATTTATATTTACATTTCTCATTCCTAATCAGTTTAAGATGGAATAGATAAGATATTAAACTATAAGGATAGTATATTTAATCCCATATATTTGATTTGAGATCTATATATTAAAACATTAATATTGATTATGTGGGATGTTTTGTTATTAAAGTGTGGGGAAAAAAGTCTGTGGGTAAGGGAACAAAGACTGACAACTTGGGTTTAGTTCTCTGAATCTATCCAAAACTGTGGGCTCAAACAGTGCCGTCCACCGTCAAAAAGACAAGTGAATTAATACAGAGGTAAAAAAATTTAATCCACTTTACAATTTTGTGATTGCGATTAAGATAAAACATAACTTGGGTCAGGCCTAATGAAAATTTCTAAGGAATATGAGATTAACAAGTTTTATAAGGTTAGTTAGATTCAATTGGGATCGAACTTTTTTCGACCCACGTTGTCTAAATGGGATAAAATGAAAAAAAGGCAGAACTTATGAATAAAGAGATGACAGGCCTCTACATGTATGACCCAGTCTAAGATAATGGACCACAAAACTATAGTTGTTATTATAGGCCTGATCCATTTAATTGTATTATATATAACGTATTACTAGATTTTGACCCGCACTTAAAAAGTGCGGGTTTAATTTTCTTTACAAATTTTACTTTTTATTCATTTTGTTAATAGTAATTTAAATTTTTAATTATGTAATCTAATTTTGATTATAATTGTTTAACCAACATTATAAACAGTGAGTTAGCAATTTAGTTTTTTTTTTTAAATGAATTATGTGTTATTTGTTATTAAAATGAATTGTTTTAAAATGAACTGTAAAAGTTATGTGGTATATGTTTAATTGTTATTATATTTATCTAAAATATTATTTTATAAAATACATGTTGTAGTCGTATATATAATTTGCAAATTTGATGGAACTATCCGTTAAAAACTTCATTCAAACATAAAGCATAATTTGACGCTTCAAATATTTGAATAATATAAGTATGAAATCATTTTATTATTTTTATAAGTTTAAAATATATCAACTGAAATTATTTACTATATGCGAAATTTTTTATAGAAAATTTATAATCGAGATTGGCTAATTAATTTTTCAACCCGTTTAATTAATTAAATATTTTTCAGTTTGATGAAAAAACTTGCTAAAAAGTACAATCGTAAAAACATCAATCGTAATATGTATATATATATATATATTTGAAAAAAAAGATATTAAAATATATTATAAATTTATTTTGAATTAAATCATAAATTAGAGAATCTTAATTTATATATAATAGTTGATGTATAAATTATTAATTATATTTATGAATTAATTTGTTTTGATTTTAATTAATTAGGAAAGTGGGACCCATTAGAATTTGGTTGTTTGGCTACATGTTTAATAATTGTCTTGTTTGGAAACATGGATTGTAGAGATAATGTTATATTCCCTAATTACTCTTAATGAAATTTAATTAAATCATTAATATACATTGTTTTACAGTTTTACCCTTAATGAAGGTTACAAATCCTAATAATATCAAGGGCAAATTCCGGAAACAACATTTATGTACCATGGCAAACCTTCCTGTTTTAATAGATTAGATGAATAAATATACACCAAACCAGCTACTGGATGAGCATAAATAAAATGATTATGGATCATGATGCCCGAACACATGCTTATTCTATGGTTACGATAACTCGGATTGTTGGTGAGAGTGAGACCATAAATATCAGCTTTCTTTTCGTTTTTGCCAAGGCTATTACACACCACTTATCAACTTGTGTTGATCTGTGTGTTTACTTGTTATTTTCTTGTCTGAAATCAAGGGAAAGGCAATTGTACGATTATACATTTTTGACCTCAAGTTTTAGTTATAGATCTGATGGTCGGCTCATTAGCTGCTACCAGTCAGTAAACATAAATGAATATCTTGTTTATAGTTCCGATTGGTAATCTCCAATCGCTCTAGTTGGAAGTATCGCTTTAATTGCTACCAACCAGAGCCGTTGTGGCCAAGCTAAGGCTGCGACCCTTTCCAAATATAAATTTTTTACTCGCTTTCTAAATACCAATTATCTTCTTTAGCCTAGTGGTAATAGTTCCAATATTCTCAACACACATTTTGTGGGTTCGGTCCGTACACATGTAAATGCGTATTTTTTTTTACTCGCGAAAAAACTCTAATTAACACAAAACTTTTCATCTTCTCTCATAAGCACTCGACGGCTCTTTTCTGCAGTCTGCCGTGACTGCGTCTTCAGTTTTTATTTTTATTTTTATTATGAACATGTGGAGACCGGCCCTTCTTTTATCTAGCTTGCGGCCCTCTAAATCCTAGGGACGGCTCTGCTATCAACCACAAAATGGTATCAAAAACATAATAAAAACGGTTACTTCACTTTTTTGTTAACATTTTCACTAATAGTTTTCACTTATAGTTTTGTACTATTTAATTATTTATCGATTCTACTAACGGTTAATATAACCATTTTTGTTCACCAATACGATCATATGTTCATAACCATAGCTTGCGGCTTGTTTTCACCCATATATTGATGGTTATTGATTCTTTATTAGTTTTTGATAACAAGGATTTTATAATCCTTTCAGGTATCAATTCTTCAAGCTTATCGTGTAGCTTTGAGGTATCGAACCTTTTTGGGGTAGATAGGACCAATAAGAATACACAAAACCAACTTAGACAAGTCACAATTCAATTTGAAATTCTTAACAACCTAGAGAACTAAATTCAAATAACCAACAAGCAAATAAGAAGATTTAAAACAAGGAATCAATATAAGAGAACAAGGCTATGGGCTAAGGTCAATGATTAGAACCAATTAGAGCTAACAAGGATACTAATTCAATCAACAAGAAGCTAATCTCAAACAAGGAACACTAAGCAATTGACTAATCTAATATTTTGGCACTAATCACATTCCTTAATCATAAATCAAAATAAATTCTCATTTGTGAAATAAGACAAGGCAAGCAATAAGATCAAATTCCATTAAGCTAATAATCATTCTAAACATTCATTCCCATGAGTTAGAATATGAAAATCCCCTTAAAGACTCTATCAAGCATTTCATCGAACACATAGTGGACAATAAAATCCAAAGCATCTAGATTAACTTGATCATGGTCAACCTAGCATTAAGAACATCTAAAAGGGTGAGATCAATCATAAATAAGCCCTAAGCGTCCTTGATTCACTCTAATCAGCCCTAATCTACCTAACCCATAAACCTTGATGAAGACTACTCACTAATCATGCTATGATCAACAAAACCAATGAAGATAGTGTTAATCATGAAGATTAGAGAAAGGTAGAAAGATTAAGAGAAGAAATCACAAAGAAAGATACTTAGATTAAACAAAGATTCAAACTTGTTCTTAAAAAAGGGTTTTGAAACAAAAAACAAGCTTAAGAGCCCTAAAAATAGGTTTTTGGCCTTATATAGTGTGAATGGGGCGAACCGGGTCAACCCGGAACAAACCGGGTGTTGACCCGGTTCAATTGGACCAAATTTGGTTCGCAGAGAGATTCATCGGTTGGGTTAAACCGATGAGGCAAGTCGATATGGCGCAGAGGGATTCATCGGTTGGGTTAAACCGATGAGGCAACCCGATGAATCCCCTGTGGGATTCTTCGCTTCAAGCTTCAGTACTCTCATCGGTTGAAACAACCCGATGAGGCAAACCGGTGAATTCTCTGTGGAACTTCGGACTTCTTGCACCAATCTTCTCATCGGTTGCAACATGCCGGTACGTGATCCCGATAAACTCCTCTGGCCTTCATCGGTTGAGATAAGCCGATGCATCAGCCCGATATATTCTCTGTGGAACTTCGAACATTCTTCTCCTCCCTCCATCGGTTGCAACAAACCGATGGACATGGCCGATGAAATTGTCCTGCAACTCCCAATGCACTTCTTGGCTCCTCTCCAATGCTCTAAGCTTTTTCCTCAACTCCTTTCGCACCTACAAATGACCAAAAACACTCCAAAACATACCTAAATGCAAATTCCTAGTCCTAGATGCAATATACTCTAAGTAAAACAAAGAACAACAAAAAGAATGAAGAATGTAGAGAAAAGAAGTCAAAATATAAACAAATCACTATCCTAAATGCATCAAAACACAAAGTATACCAGTTTTCTTTGCAAAGGGTTTATTATTTGTTGAAGTTGTAAAATATGACCTTAATAATCTTATATAATGAATTTTCGTTCTTTGTTTTTTAATACTAACTTCTTAATTAAAATGGAAAGTTTTGAATGTGTCATCCAAGGGCCACAAACTACTGTTAGTTCACGTTCCTTGAACTAATATGGTCGTTATCGAAAATATTTTTTGCCTTTTTCTAGGAATTGAAAGTTTGATTTTTTTACATATTAGCGATTACATTCCATTTTAAAATTGTTTGAATATGGAAAGTAAAAAAAGCTGAATAATTCTCCATATATATCATTATTTTGACCCCATGTTGGTACATCGAATCAAATAAAAACATTTTTTCCATTCTTGACCCAATAATAAACAAACATTATATTTATATTATCTCTTTACAAATCAGCAAAACAAAAATCATTTATCTTTGTAGATCATCATCATCTAAAGTCTAAAGCTTTAATCGATGGGAAGAATCACAAGTTTTGCAGATCTAATCGGAATGATCAAAGACAAAGCTTCTCAAAGCAAAGCTGCTCTAATCTCATCAAACCCCAAAACCAAATCTCTCTCTTTCCATCTCTCCGTCCTCCGTGCCACTACTCACGACCCTTCAACTCCTCCGGGAAATCGTCACATCGACGTTCTCCTCTCCGCCGGTACTGGCTCACGAGCCACAGCCGCTTCCGCCATCGAAGCTATCATGGATCGTCTTCACACAACCGGAGACGCCTGCGTCGCTCTCAAATCATTGATCATCGTCCATCACATCGTCAAACACGGTCGCTTCATTCTCCAAGATCAGCTCTCTGTTTTTCCGGCTTCCGGTGGTCGGAATTATCTGAAACTTTCTGGGTTTAGAGATGAGAAATCCCCTTTGATGTGGGAGCTTTCTTCTTGGGTCCGATGGTAAGTGCAAAAATCTATAAAAGGAAAGTCTTTTTTTTTGGGTGCGAATTATAAAAGGAAAGTTTCAGTTTTTATGTTAAAAAAGTTTTGAATTTTTATATGTTGATCTCTGATCTTAAGGTACGCTTTATACCTTGAGCAACTATTATCAACTTCAAGAATCATGGGATTTTTCATTTCTTCAACATCAAGCACAATCCACAAACACGAATACGAAGAAATGGTTTCATCTCTTACAAACCCTGATCTGCTTCGTGAAATCGACTCCCTTGTCGGGTTACTACAAGAAGCATGTAAGATTCCGGATATACCCTTTTGTGGTGGTAAATCTCTTGCCGACAAAATCAACCGTTTGGTCGGAGAAGACTACGTGTCTTCAATCAACGAGCTTTACACGAGATTCAACGAGTTTAAAGAGCGGTCTAATACTTTGAGCTTTGGAGATTCGATTGAGCTTGTCTGTGCTTTGAAGAGGCTTGAGAGTTGTAAAGATAGATTGTCTGAAATCAGATATGGGAATTGGAAGAGAGCTTGGATCGATGGGTTCTGGTGTTTGGTTCGTGAGGTCAAGGGCATGATTGGTGAGCATACTGAGAAATCGATTGTTGGGATTGGGAGGAGAGAAAAAGGATATGAATCAGCTCGGTTTACTGATCGGTTAGTTATTGGTTATGGTGATGCTGTTCGGTTTTCTTCCGGTAGATTTTCGAATGTTGGTCGGTTTAATTTTCCGGTTTCTTGTCAAACATTGGGTTTGATTGGTATATGAATAGTAAAAGCCTTAGAGTATATCGCTTTCTTTGTTACAAATCACGAAAATATTATCAAAAGCTACAGTAAAAACGATTATTTTCAGTTTTTTTATTACCGCTTTCGCTAACAGCTTTCACTTGTAGTTTTATTTAATCGCATACCACTTCCGCTAACTGCTAATATAATTGTTTCGTTTTTGTTCTCCAATTGGATTCATTGTGTTTGAATAAAAGACTTTGAACCTTTTGTGAATTTCTTTATTTCTTGTCAGCTTGAAAGACAAAATTTAGTGACAAGAAGAGAGAGAAAGAAAGAATTTCAAATTGATGTTATAAGAATGATTAGAGTTTTGGACTTAGATTACACCCATTCACCCAAACAAGCCTTTTAATTTCTTAAAGAAAAGTATGGGCAAACACTTTATTATGTTCTTTATTTTATTTATTTGAGTATCCCCAATCTCTTGATAAATCGATGTCAACAAATCTGTTTTATTACCACTTGATCATTACCTCTTGATCCCAAAGCTTTGGACTAGGATTTATTATGTTCCTTTAAAGGCCTAATAACACATCCTTTACATTTTTGTAATGTGGATGTAACATCCTTCTTATGTTCCTCTAAGACACCTAATAACACCTCCATTACATCTGAAAACCAATCCATTTATATCTATCTTAACATACAAAATCAATATTTGTACGAACTAGCAATAATAAAATCACACCTCGTTCCTAATGTACGACCAAGAAAGATCAGAGCTTTCAAAAGAGCTGCCATTGATCTATGTTTCAATTTTCTTTTGTTGTCTGAAGAAAAACGACGAGACAGATAGAGAAACTGAGAAAGCTCTTGTCTTCTTTGGTGGTAGAGAAACGAGGAAAAGGGTTTGTATATAGAGAGCAAAGAAGATCATATTTAACTTTACAAAAAAAAATATTATTTGATATCTTGACATTTTAATCATGCAAGCACATACATAGATACACAACTCTTATTTATTTATTGAATTTGGATTATCAAAACCAATGGTCTTTACCAAGTCTCTTGAATTGGGAAGTTTTCTTGAAGAGCCGTCTACATGGAGGAGCACCAAACGAAAGCATATAATGTATATGTTAAGAGTTTTAAATAACCATGTGTTATATTTAAAACTGGTAATTAGCTATTGTTGACAAGTTTTAGATAACTTCACTCCCTGGTTTACCGTATCAATGCGGCTTGCTTGATCTATAATGACCTTGGCTTATCTTAAGCTTGTAATATATACCATGGATCGTGACGTTTGACGGCGTAAAAATGATGTATTTCGTGACAACCTATATACTTGAAATATCTAAGTTATTAAAAAAATGTTGATGTTAAGATTCAAGTCCACGCGTAATATACTTGGTTCCCACTAAGGTTACGACGAGGCGGACAAGCAACTTATTATTATGACATTTATATTATGATAAACTTGTTTTTTTTATTATATATAGATAAATTTTAAAATTTTAAACTTAGGGAAAGTTTGGCTCGGTTGCACGAGAGAAAAGTCCATCATCCTAAACCAGAAGCCAAACTAAAATGTAAAATGAAATTATAAAACCAACAAAATCAAATAAAAAAGCAAACCAAATTTCTGAATAAAATCACATTGGTCTAAATATGCATAACCCCTATTTCATTAGTGTTTAAATAGGATAAATATTTGAAACATAGATACCAGGCATAGATCCAAGCCAATCAATCTATTTCACCATTTCCATCTGAGTTCATGAACCCCGGTTCGATTCATCATCTTATCCTTTCTTGTTTTATCTTGATCACCAACTACAAACTTCTTTCTTTTGTCCACATTCACTACTTTTTTCTTCTTTATTTCGTTGTCTACTTCCTTCTTCCTCTCAGTGATCTCGATCTTGGTATCTCCTTCCATCTTAATGCTTATGTTCACCTCCAATACTCTCTTGCTCTTTCTCATGGTAACATTCAACGACTCTTCTCTTACCCTTCTTTGTTCATACAGCCTCCGCAGCTTGAGTGCAAGATTGTATATCCCATCCTTGATTTCTCCTTCCAAATTTCTTTCTATTTCTGTTTCAATCTCATCGCGAATCCTCTCTTCTTCTTTGGACAATATGAGTCTTCTCTCCTCCTACAATCATATAGTAACATTCAGTAGCTAACTGCTAAAATATCTTTCTATCATAAAAAGTTACACTACATGCAATGTGTCACCTTTGAGTTTGTATATAAGTGAATTATATGACTTACCTTCAGTTGGTCCATCGCTTCAGAATTGCGGTCCCGTTGTGTCAAGTTTTTTGTTTTCCATTTGACTCATAAATGGGGTTATAAAAAAACCATGTTTTTCTGTCTTGGTGGGTCGGTCGTGGGCTCCGGTATTGTAGTTGGTGGTCCGAATAAGACATGTATAAGTTTGTAAGTTCTTAGTAATAGGGCTTTTATGTGACCCGTTAACTAAACAGCCACTGAAGCATTTAGACGCCAAATGTCTCTTAGGGCAGCAGAATCTTAAGATTTATTTGAAGCTTATGTCTGTCTTTTTAATACATTGGTGAGGATAGTTCTTTACTTATAAGGCTGCTCTATGGATTGCTTTCAAGTATTTCTGCGTGAGGAATAAAGAAGAAGATTCACTTGTTTGCGTCTACACATAACTCTATGGAAACAAAACTCTATATTTTTTTTTTGGGATAAAACTTGTAACAATTCGTTAAAAATTTATTGTATATTGCAATGTTGACAATTAATATAAAACCACCAAATTTTGATGAGTTTTTAGTTATGGTCCTATTTTACAATAATCCTCATTGATTGAAAATAAGATTTTCCATTGACAATGCTTATATATTGTACAAAATATTGTAAAAACCCTGTAACATTTCGGTTTGTGGTATATGCGTAGAGATTTAAATTAATTGATTTGATTATTTATGTTATTAAAATGCACTTATTTTTTCGGTCATTTGTCCAGAGAAAACTTTAGAATTAAACGTGCTTGAGTTAGAGCAGTTGAAAGATGGGTAATCTACTGGAAAATGAATCGCCGTATCGTGCTTGCGAATAAAAACAAACACGGAGAACGGTCGTGTGGTAATTGTAGATATAATAAACAAGTTTTTAAAGCTTTTCAAAAATAACAAACCGGCCGTTAGATAAAAGTGGACCCACATACAAAACGAACGGACATGAAGCCTACGAACGGGGCGATCGGTGCGTTACAAACCCATTGTAAACCCCAACTTTCCTGATTAAAGAACACAACATAACTTATGAAATCAAAACTATTTTTTCTCTCGTCATTGAATGAAATCCTGGTAAAGAAATCAATACTCAACAGAATCTTTTCCTTTGTCTTGGTATTGTTCTTCGAAATATTCGTTTTATTGAATATGGATCGTGTGGTGGATAGCGTAGGAGTTACGTGATATATTCCATTAATAGATCCAACTATCGCTGTTATTGGTAAGCGACAGCACTGTGATGTGACGTGATGTGATGTGTTGTGATGCTAAAGTCAAATATCATTGGGTATAATTTTACTAAGATACTCCTTTCACCTTTGGCTTTGGTAAGTGCGGTCATTCCAGACTAAATTACCTGAGGACTAATAATTTTTTGTTTACAAAACTGGACCGTATTTGGTCCGCAACAAATTTACTTTTTTTTTTTTCAAACTGTTGTGGACTAAAAATTATGAATAATAAATAAAAGCAGTTTAGATCATTTGCGGACTAGTCTGCCTTGACCTCGGTTACCATTCAAAATCTTTATCAAACCCATTAGATTTTTGTTTCTGACAACTAGATTTCTAGTATGATCCTATTAGATTGTTTACAAATCTAATTATGTTGTTATTTATAAAGGACTGCTCGTTTGGTTGTGGTTGACATCAAATTTTTGTTCGTTTATCTGTTGATGCCGTCAACAATAACAACCAACGTCCAATTTGCAATATAAATGTTTGATCGCTGATTTTTTAGCATCCGACGCAATAGCTGGCAACTGATGTTGACGGCTGACGCTGACAACAGTAACAATAGGTAAATGAACAATAACTTATTGCTGCAGCCAGCCGTTACCATCATCGACAGGTAAGCGAACAATAACATGTGCAGTTCCCGTTAACCGCTGTCGTCATGACTTAAATAAAATAGTAGTTTGTAATTTTGCCATCACATTTTGATTAGTTAACAGAATCAAACAGATATATGTACATTACATTTGAGTCAGACAATTTTAGTATAGATAGTGTGAGACGATCATACTACTTTTGACCTAAAATTTGGCTATCTAACAAATAAACCCTAATATTAGTCAGATAATTTGTTCTCTCTAATTATTAATCAGATTAGATTCCGTCACTACTCGCCGTACTTACTTCTTCGTCGTTTCCTATGCTTATGATCGGACGGTTAAAAATTAAAAACACTTTTTCATTAGAGAACTGTGAGAAGCATAAATCTCCCTCCAAAAGTCTTTAAGTGGGAACTGTAAAAGGCTGCGATCAGTCCATTCCTTCTCCATGGACGTGCTTATTGGTTCAACCGCCGTGGCCATATCTCCCAGAAACGCCGTCCTCGTCCGGTCTGCTCGACCCAGTTCATTAAACCTTCAAAAACCGAGATTCCCGGAGAATTCGGTGCGATTTCATCGAGGATCAGCGTTGGCGGCGGCGAGAGCAGCAGCAGCGACCGATTTAAGTGATCCCGAGTGGAAATTAAAGTATCAGAAAGATTTCGAGGAGCGATTCAACATCCCTCATATCACTGATGTGTTCCCAGATGCAGAAGCCATCCGTTCAACGTTTTGCCTCAAGATGAGGTACTTAATTTCCATGATCCAGCAATTTCCGGTTACTGGGTCACGTGCTTATGATCGTTTGAGTGATAAAGTTTGGAACTTTGTTTTCTCCGGTAGGTCTCCGACGGCAGATTTCTCCGGCGGTTACCCGTCTGATGAAGAATGGCATGGATACATTAATAACAAAGACAGAGTACTTCTCAAGGTACTTTTATTCCTCTGTTATTACACAATTAGTTAAAGAAGAATCTAGGACAGAACTAAGACTGGATTGGATTTGATCAGGTTATAAACTACTCATCACCAACTTCTGCTGGAGCAGTGTGTATTGATCCTGACTGTACTTGGATTGAGCAATGGTAATAACAGTTAGATAAGTTTGGGACTATTGTTGTCTCCACAGTGATTAAGATTGTATAATGATTGTTCATTTAGGGTTCATCGTGCTGGGCCACGAGAAAAGATTTACTTCAGACCTGAGAAAGTAAACGCAGCTATTGTTACTTGCGGTGGGCTTTGTCCTGGTCTCAATGATGTCATTAGACATGTAAGTTTTTTGCTTTGACGTGTAAACAGAACAAAACAAAGTGTTCTGTTTTTCATAAGATTTTGTTTTTGTTTGTCGCAGATTGTCATTACTTTAGAGATTTATGGTGTGAAGAATGTTGTTGGGATTCCTTTTGGTTATCGTGGCTTCTCTGATAAGAACCTATCTGAAATCCAGGTATTAGTTATCTTAACTAAGCGGTTGTAGTCTAGTGGTTCTCACTTAGTGAAAGAATTGCTCTGTTGGTCTAGGAAGGAGTTCGATTCCCTCAAGCGTGAAATTTTCTAACTAACTATAACATTTGACCACTTGTAGAAGTTTTAAGTGGCAATAAAACCTGAATTTATATGAACCTCGTGAGATTATCTTTGAACCTAGAAAGTCTTTGGAATCTCACGGTTATTTAAAAAAAAATGCGGAAAGATTTTTCATTTTTGTTGGTTTTGGACTTTGATTGTTAGCTGTCAAGGAAAGTGGTGCAAAACATTCATCTTTCTGGTGGAAGTTTGCTCGGAGTTTCACGTGGAGGACCGACTGTTAGTGAGATCGTGGACAGCATGGAGGTGAGTCATTCAGTCCTCACTCACTCTAATGGTGGTTCTGAAATGATGACTATTAACAGCAATCTATCTTAGGAAAGAGGAATCAACATGCTTTTCGTGCTCGGCGGTAATGGAACTCATGCTGGTGCCAATGCTATACACAATGAGGTTGCTACTTATTTTTAAAAAGTCGAGACCTTTGAACAAAGTTTCTAGCTTTTGTTCCATCTTTGATATAATCTTAACTCTGTTTTTTTTTTCTTAACGCTGATATAGATTATGAAAACTATTATATGGACAGTTTTACATAACAACTCTGTTTTGATAACCGTATTTCAGTGTCGCAAAAGAAGGATGAAAGTAGCTGTGGTTGGTGTACCGAAAACCATAGACAATGATATTTTACATATGGATAAAACTTTTGGGTTTGACACTGCTGTTGAAGAAGCACAACGAGCTATAAACTCTGCATACATCGAGGCACATAGTGCTTATCATGGCATAGGCGTTGTGAAACTGATGGGTCGTAGCAGTGGATTCATCGCGATGCAAGCATCCTTAGCGAGCGGACAGGTCGACATTTGTCTGATTCCCGAGGTACGTTCTGCTTGAATTGTCAGAAACATTGAGAAAGAGATTGCTTCTAACTAAAAGTCTTCCACTTTCAATAAGGTTCCTTTCAATCTCCATGGACCTCATGGTGTATTGAAGCACTTAAAGTACCTTATCGAAACAAAAGGCTCTGCTGTTATTTGCGTTGCGGAAGGAGCAGGACAGAGTTTCCTTGAGAATACAAATGCAAAAGATGCATCTGGAAACAAAGTACTCGGTGATATCGGTGTTCACATTCAACAAGAGGTATGGTTGCGAAGTTTGAATCTTCTAAAGCTTAACGAAAAACTAACACCGCGAAAATTGTGTATACAGACGAAGAAATACTTTAAGGAGATTGGTGTTTCAGCGGATGTGAAGTATATAGATCCAACATATATGATCCGGGCTGTACGTGCAAATGCATCAGATGGAATCCTCTGCACTGTTTTAGGACAAAACGCTGTAAAGTCTTAAACTTTTGGATTAACTAAAACTGTCTACAAACAACATTTGATCTTCATCTCTTTCTTGCACACAGGTTCATGGAGCTTTTGCTGGGTACAGTGGAATCACAGTGGGGATAATCAACACTCATTATGCTTACTTACCCATCACTGAAGTGATTGCTTATGCTAAATCAGTTGATCCCAATAGTCGAATGTGGCATCGTTGCTTAACTTCAACTGGTCAGCCTGATTTTATCTAATCCTTATCCACATTCTTCTTCTTCTTTTTCGCGGGATTTAGATCTTAGAGAGCTTCTTTGAAGAATAAAGCTAAACACACGACTTCATATTCAAGAAGAACATTGAAACAGATTTGTATTCTTCTTCCATTGTTAAGACCTTCATAAGTTTCTGTCCAAATGTATAGAGAGCAAATGTTTCTTAATGTATTATGAATCTTGGCAACGATAACTAAACTTTTTGAATAACATGTGGAGTTTAAAGTTTTCGAGCTAATAATAGTTTTAAAAGTTCTTAAAACTTAATCTTATCAATGAACATCCTAATGGTTAAGTTGTTTAAATGGTGACCTGACTTCAACAGCAACGTCTTCATGCTTCATTACCAATCTTGGAGAACCAATATTGTTGTTCTCTTTACCAAATCCATCACAACTTTGTACAGTTTTCTCTAAAGCTTTCATCGGCTTCGTGTCTTCATCACACAGCTTCGACATTTCATTCTCCAGTTCGCTGATAAAACACATAAGGTTTTGTCTTTCTAATGACAAATTAGTGACTTGTTTAACTAACTCTGTCTGCTTAGTCTCCAGTTCTGCTCCTAACTTGGTTGCTTCTTCTCTGAAACAAGAAACAGATTCATCCGATGTTTCGAGCTTTTGTCTAATACTAGAGATTTCCTCTTCAAGCTCTATGATCATCAGCTTTTTCGCCTCGGTTTCTACATCGGTAAGAATCTTACTAGCAGCCAGCTTCTCCCATGCTTTGTAAACCATAGTAGCCTCATTTTTCACCTTGCATAGTTCATCTTCTTTATGTTTTAAAGCCTCTCTCTCGTTCTGCAACTCACTCTCTGCAGTTATATGCGCAAAAACAGCAGCCTCAAGTTCCCTTGTAAGTGATTCTTGTTCCAACAACTCTACCTCTCTCTGGACTTCTGCCAAGATCTTGTCCTTCTCCCTCATAATCTGTATAAGGCTTTCTTTCTCTGAATCAGACGTCTTCGAACTTGCAGAGGTGATAGCTTTTAGTTTATGCACCAGCTCATTTCTCTCTTGCCTCATGGCTTCTCCAACTCCAACCTGTTCAAGAAGAGAAGCTTCCACTCTTTTGCGCAGGTTCTGGTTTTGCTGAAGTTCGACTTTCAGCCTTTTAGCAATAGATTTCCAGATCCATAACTGGAATTCAAGCTGGTATGCTTCAGAGGTTTTATCAGACAGCTCACAATTTGCTGTTTCCAAGGCATCATTTGTTTGCTCTAGCTGCTCAATCAGTAGAGAATAGCTTTTTTCTTCTCTTTTCTCATCTTTGGTTTGTTCATCTTTGACATTCGCAAGCCTTGATTGAGCCTCAGAGACTGTTCTACTTAGCACTAAGAACATAACTGAGATCTCTTCATACTGTAGTCTCATTTTAACTGTCGAAGAATGACAGTTTTCAAGTTCAACCTCAACCTCTTTCAGTGCTCCATCCTTGCTTTGCAGCTGCAACTTATAACCATTTATCTCTTCAGCCATCTTCTCCAGTTGAGAGCTCCATTCAGATTCTTTACTCCTTAGATTAGCTGAACAGTTCTTGTGTGTGTTTTCCAAGTTTTGAAACTTTCTTTTCAGCTTTGATAGTGCAGTGTTTCCTGATCCTTGAATTGTAGCTGCTTGGAGCTCTTTGAATGACACCAGCAACTCGCGGTTTTCCTGTTGGAGTTTTCCATTCTCATACTTCATCTCCTTAAAATATGCATCTTTCGTGCTCAAGGAGTGTCTCAATTCTGCAACTTCCTCATCTCTTTTGCCAGCCAAATCATCAAGTTGTGTTCTTGCGTCTTGGTACCCTGCAAATGCATCTTCGTATCTGTATTTGAATTCAGAAACTAGGATCTCAAAATGTTTTCTTCGGGTCTCTTCTTGGGTTAGCACACTGTTACACATGTGTAACTTCTTCTGAAGCTCATCTGAGATTCTTGTTTGTGAATCTAGCTTGGTCTGAAGAGAGGAAAGCGTTGGTCTTTCTTCTTCCCACTCTTTCTTGCAAGCTTGGAACACATTTTGGAGCTTCTCATATGCTTCCTCAAGATGCTTGAGAATGGAATCCTTTTCTCTCAAACGACGTCGCAGATCCTCGTTGGTTAGCTTCAACACAGAGATTTCTCTGGCCTGCTTCTCGATTACCAATATTGCCTCTTGAATTTCTAGTAAATGTTTTCTCTGGACCTTTTCAAGAAGCTCAGTTTTGCTCCTACAGTCTGCTATGAGCTTTTCATTCGCAGCTTTTACTTCATCTAGCTCATCATAGACCTTCTTCATTTGATTCCACATTTCTGGAGAAATGATCAAAGCACAGCTAAGTCAACATTTAAGAACCCTAAATTCAATATGTGCGTATTTCAGTAATTCAATCTGAGATTCTTCAATCATTAGCCAAACAATCACATTACCTGATTCGATATACAGAATCTTCAAATCGAAAATTCCATTAAGAAGGCGATTGATCTGCTCAAATTCTTCAGGATTAGAGAGAGAGAGAGAGAGAGAGAGAGAGAGAGAGAGTGGTAGTAAATGGGAGGAGAGAGAAACAAACTGAAGGATAATTTCGAGAAAAAGGGTGACGATGGAGGAGAGAGGGTAAAAAAATATATTTAAATTTAAAATGTGCAAACGGAGATCGAGTTAACACCGTTAATTGACTTCTGCTTAATAAGCCTGTGTAATATGGGCTCTTGCAGATGTCGGCCCACTGAATATAACTATTTTATCCTTTTTATGGTTGGGAAAAATCTCGTGCAAAATGATGTTTTTGATTTTGTTTGGTTTTAGATTGTATCGATTATTTTTTTTGTTTTAGTTGTAAGATTTTGTTTTCAGGGATATTCTTATTTTCCGTCGGCTTATATATATATTGTAATAGGTAAAGCAGGAATAGTTTTTCCAAATTCTGTATGTCATGAATTCTTAGTAACTAGTAAGAGACATAACTCATTGGATCTTGTCTTTGAATTTGTGATTTCAAGACTGCATCAAAAGCATATTATTAAGAAAAAGTACAATTTAACAAAAGAATATAGTGCTAAAAGCATCCACTGTCAAGTAGTAAATTATTATTATTTTTTCTTTTTTAACGTTGCAATGCATTTATCATTAAAGGGCCCTAAATGGGTCGAGAATATAGATCCAATGTTACAAGCAAATACAAGTATTAAAAACTAAACGGGCCAACAAAAGTGATGCAATGCACTTATCATCTTCCCAGTAGGCAGCTGCAACATCCACAACTCATGCTGGTTTAAAACCGTGACGGAGATCGGTTGATTCCGAAATAAATCCGGAAGAGCAAACCCGACAACCGCCGGTACTATCAACCGGACACGAGTCCAGAGTTATTAAGACCAAAAACAAATCCATCAAATAAACAGAGAAAATAGATGGGTTCGAGAAAAAACAAACAAAATCTGACAGGAATTGAAATTTTATCGGAAGACAAAAGCGGAAGATAGTTCCGAATAGGGCTGTGCAAAAAACCCGGAACCGAACCCGAACCGAAAAAGAGGAACCGAACCCGAACCCGAACCGACAAAATATCCGAATGGGTTTTAAACTTATATACCTTAAGAACCGAAACCGAACCCGACCCGAACCGAGAACCGAATGGGTACCCGAAATATCCGAACTACAATTATATATTCAAAATATTAATTATATTTAGACTTAACATAACATAATTATTTAAAACTATAATTACAAACTCATATATATTGGTTAGTTTTAGATCAATACCCAAAATAAATGAAATATACGAAATTTCTTGCTATATTTGTTTCATTTTAACAATTTTTTTGTTCAAATTAACCAATTTTTATTTTTGTTTTATGATTTTATGGGTACCCGGATCCGAACTGAATCCGAATGGAACCGAACCGAACCCGAACCGAAATTATAAAATACCCGAATGGTCTTATATGTGTTGGAATTGTGTCCAGAAATCTCGGTACTGTCTCTAGAAAGTAAGAGTATGTCAATGATCAGACATAAGTCATATAATACTGGGGATCATGATGGCTTGCTAGAGTCCGCTCATGATCTATAAGTCTTGGACTTATTGCCTTTATTATATGATCCCATATGGGTCACACGCCTAAGCTAACAGGAAAATGTGTAGGAACGGCTTAGCAGAAGTACGGTAAAAGTGCTAGGCATTTACTGTACTAAGAGAGACTAAAGGGCCTGATTAAATCCATGGGATTTAATTAGAACTGAGAATTGGGCCCAAAAGCCCATGAGAACTAAAGGGAGTTTTAATGAATAAAACTTGACCTAAAGCTCTCTAATTTTTCTCAGCCTCCTGCGCCAGCCTCCTCTCTCTCTGCGCCTCCTCTCTTGTGGTCTAGCAGCCTTCTTCCTGACGGTGTGCGTGTGTGAGCCTTTGGAGGATCCATCCCTTGGTGGTTCAGCTGATCTCTGACCTGTTCTATCTCCTTCCGCTGCATAAACAGGTAAAAGGTGAGATCATCTAATGTTTCTATTTCAAGAGAACCTAGATCTGTATGTTTAGGGTGATATGAATCTGTGAATTGAATCAGGATCATCTAAACAATTCCTACAGTGGTATCAGAGCCATTGGTTCTTAGGATTTCTTGTTTTTAGATTCATGTTTAGGTTGTTTATTCTGTTTAGAAGTGTTTTGAATCCATTACTGATAAGAAAAACACTTAAGAATCAGAATTGAAATCTAAACACATTAATCGGATCACAAACAAGCTATATGACTTGTTTTTGTTGATCGGCCGACGAGTTTGATGCATGGATCGATCCATGATCGATCGCATGATCGACCGAGAGCCTTGCGTGAGAGCGGCAGCCGGATGGAATGATCGAGCGGATCGGATCATACGATCGCGATCGCTTCCCGTTCGTCCCGGCGTCCCGATCGTCTTCCTGCTTGGCGTGGAAGGATCGAGGCTCTCCCGCATGACCCGAACAAGCCAGCACCGTCCCGAACGTCCCGATGAACCGTCCCGAGCATGCCAAGCGTATCGATCTCGGATCGTGGCGCACGGCTTGCGGCTGGACGATCATTGCTTGATCCGAAAGCTAGGGTTGAGTGATCACGGTTCAATCGGTTCGGTTCGGTTAATGGTTCGGTTTAAAATTTTAATTAAAATTGATTCGTTCTGGTTTAATAAACAGATTTTAATAATTTTATTAAATCTGGTTAAACCAGGATAAGAAATCCAATGTCGAAAGAATTATTGGATTTAGTGCCTAAACCAGGAATTTCTAATTTGATTTGGTTGGACCAAATAAATTGAGAAATTCCGGTTTAGTTAATAACCGGTTGACAATTGTGGTCATCGTAGTAATTAAAATTTGGTTAGACCAATTTTAATGAACCAGACCGGTTATGTCAAATAATTGGACAATTGGGCCATGTCTTGGACATGGACCAATTCTTGGGCCTCGGGCCAAGAAGTTAAAACAATTGGGCCAATTATTTGAGTCTTTCTTCAGATTAATTTAAAATTTATTTTATGAAATTATAAAGTCGATTTTAAATTATAGTTTCCGAAAATTTTGAAATTAGAAAGTTTCTTAAAATAGAATTTTCTGAATTTGCGGGTTTTGGATTTTAAGAAATTTCTAAAGTTAGAAAGTTTCCGTTTTTAGAAAGTTTCCAATTTTAGAAAGTTTCCAAAAATAGTAGGTTTCCAAAAATGGAAAGTTTCCGAAATAGTAATCTTCTATTTTGGGAATGAATTTTAATAAACCTACGAACCTCAAATAATATCAAGCGTTGGATGTCTTGTCCAGGCTATGTCAGCTGTCAAAGCCCATTCAATTGCATTCATGGCCTTACAGTGTGAGGGTGTCTGCTTTTGCGTGGGTAAGACGGTTTGTGATTCATAAATGTCATTGGGAGTCCCAGACATTAATGATTACATGACTGTATAGTCTGGTTTTCTTGACTAGGCCATCGGGAGTCCCGGGCCTTGAGACATCAGAGTGGATTGGGCCTCGGGCCCAGATTCACAACCAAGAGTTATATCACGGATATAATTAGCCGATATAGGGCTTACCGATATAAGCTAAGGTTGGGTGACGGCCAGTGGCCCACTTTGATCTTAGTTATATGTGGATCTTGGAATCATTATATTCTATTGAGGGTAACTGATGTTATTGAATATAATGCGTGATTAATCATATTAAATTTTTAATACGAGATTAGTCATTTTGAACATAATAACTAAAATCCTTTTATTTTATATTTCAGTTATGACTAGCACAAACAATCAAAACACTTTCTCGATCCGGTCTGTCCTTGAGATGGACAAGCTGAACGGATCAAATTTCTTGACTTGGTCGCGGAACCTGAGGCTTGTCCTCAGACATGAGAGAAAGGACTATGTCCTTGAGAGAGCTCTCCCCGTGAGGATCGGGTCCAATGCTTCTCATGCAGTATATGATGCTTGGAATAAGCATTATAATGATGCGGTAAATGTGCGTGGTCTGATATTGGCTACGATGGACTCAGACTTGCGGAAGCAATATGAGAACATGGAGTCGCCAATAGAGATGATCAGCAGCCTGAAATTGAAATTTCAGGAGCAGATAAGAGTGGAGAGATACCAGTTGGTTAAGTCTCTCACTAGCTGCAAGCTACCAAATGATCATCCAGTAAGTCCTCATGTCAGTAAAATGATAGGTTATATAAATAACCTGAGGAAACTGGATTATCCAGTTAGCCATGAATTGGCAACTGAGATCATTCTGCAGTCACTGCCGTCAAGCTATGATAAGTTCGTAAGGAACTATATCAAGAAAGGCTTAACGAAGACGTTGACTGAACTGCATGATATGCTCAAAACGGTTGAGCCAAACGTGAAGGGTAGGTTTATTAAACCTAGTATTGACAAGGGTGAAGACAAAGTTGTCCAGATTTTGAATCATGGCAAGCGTGTGTCTTCCGAGCCCAAGTCAGATACCTCTTACGTTGGTAAGTGCTGCTACTGTAAAGAGACAGGGCATTGGAAGAGAGATTGTATAAAATTCATGGAAGACGATGAGGAGTTGAAGTTAATGTATGAGACTACTTCCTCAGGTATTCATGTTATTACTTCAAGTTCTACCTTGCAGGTATTGGATACTGGTTGTGGCACTGATATTTGTTATAATATGCAGAGCCTAAGCAACAGTAGAACGTTGAAGGAAGGGCAAGTGGAACTGCATGTCTGGAAGGAGCTATGGATGCTGCCTCAGTCGTAGGGTTTTCACTTGTAGATGCCTTCGAGGCTTGGTTTTGTATTAAGTAATTGCTACAATGTACCTGCTCTAAGCAGAGTAGTTTTTCATTTTCTTGTAAGAATTTGAATGATTTTATTTTGATAAAAGACAAGGTTTTGTTCTTTTGATCTTAATAAAATATTGATTGTAGCACCCTATTCAAGGAATGGGTTTTATGTCCTAAACCAAAGATTGCCTAAATGTAACATAAATACCAAATTGGTTTAAATCTGATGAATTAAACCTGATTTTTCTTGGCATAAATGTCTTGGTCACAGAGAGTAAGTCGAATTCAGAAATCCCATAGTTATGAACTGTTGGGCTCAATTGAATGAATGTCTTATGAGACTTGAATTCTGCTTACTAGACCAAAAGACAAAGGGCCCATCTTAGCCGAGCTAGAGAAAGGCCCAAAGGCTTATTGGAGATTGAACATACTCATGTATGTGGTCCGATGAGCAACAATGCCAGAGAAATTTTTTCTTGTACTTCATTGTCTCGACTGATTAATTCAGTGAGTAAGACTGTGTTCATTTGATGAGACACATGTCGAAATTCTTTGACATGGTCGAAAGAAGTCGGAATTCTTTGACATGGTCGAAAGAGTTCCAGAATGAGGTATAGAATGTGAGTGACAGAAGTATTGAGACTCTGGATAAGACCACGAGTGAGAATACTTAAGTCATTGATAGTGCCATCATCTGAATGAGTGTGAAGTCGTTCCACAGCTCAATTTCTCCTGAAAACCTTGAGGTGTTTCTGTGAGAAAGAATCAGATCTTATCAGAGATGATTAAAGATGAGTCACACGAATCTTCCATGATATTTTATAAGAATAACGCTCTACAGTATCTAAGTTTACGCTAAAATAGTTCCACCAATATCAGTTGAAAGACACCACGTAAATGTGGATTGGAATCGATCCAAATTCGTCTTTACTGAGTATTTGTAATTGTGCTACTTCGCTGGTTGTCCTAGGGAAACCAAGGCTTGTTACTTTTACGTCCATTCTGTTTTCTAAGAAGGGAAGTCACTTTCCAAGAAGAACAGTGGGAGTAAAAATGTAACTCGAAGAAATTCTTGTTACTTTTACGTCCATTCTGTTTTCTAAGAAAGAAAGTTATTTTCAAGAAGAACAGTGGGAGTAAAAGTGTAACTCGAAGAAATTCGACAATACAGGTGGCTGCTTAACCTGTTAAGGCGGAGCGGCGGATGGATTTACAGATGACTGTAGAATCTACACCTGTGGAGCCAGAAGTTCGCAGAAATGAAAGAATCAGTCACTAATCCGAGATTGAATTCTCGTCATTAGTTGAACCTGATGATCATTGAAAGTTCGCATGATCTGATGATCATTGAAAGCGACGAACCTGCGAAATTCAAAGAAGCGAAAGTAAGCCAGGACTCCGAAAATTACACTATGTGTAAGTTAGTTTCATTGATCCATTCATGGATGGAAGCAAACATATCGGAGTTGGAATCTTCGTTCTGCTGAAGTAGTCAAAGTTTTGACTTGAACAGGAACGAAACGGAAATGTGCGTTTACTAATAGATAAAAGGGAGCGATATTGTATTTCTCGTAATGTATGTCGAAGACATACTGATTCTCGGAAATAACGTCCCAATGCTGCAGTCGGCAAAGGACTGGCTTGGGAGTTGGTTTTGTGGTTGACATGGGTAAAGCCATGAAAGTCTTGGATTCTGGATCTAAAAATAGAGATCCAGAAGAGCTGTTAGGACAGAGTCAGGATTCTTATATGACAAAGTCCTACACGTTTTCAGCATTCCAAGAAGGGTTTTATGCCAATGTCACATGGCAATACGTTAAGCAAGAAGCAGTGTCCTACGATAACTGCTGAGCTTGAATGCATGTATAGGATTCATATGCGACGGCAATTGGATCTATCATGCATGCCATGACACGTACTTGTTTTGATGTTGCTTTAATGTTAAGCAAAACAAGTAAAGACCAGTCAAATCCAGCAAAGAATCACTGGATAGCCGTAAAGAATATACTAAAGTATTTGAGGAATACTAAAGAAAGGTTCTTTAGGTAAAGGAGAAAGTGAGGTGCTACAAAGTCAATAGAGTCAGAAAGGCAAGTTTTCCAATGGACAAAGATGATTTCCGGTCACAGTCCGGTTATATCTTGTGTCTATCTGGCGGTGCAAGGCACTGTTGCTGACTCCATGACTTAAGCTGAACATTTCGCAGCTTGGGAAGCGGCGAAAGAGGCTGTTTGGAAAGAAGAGTTCGTCACTGAACTTGATGTGATTCCAGCATAGATGAGACTAGCTGCACATCAGAGATCCAAACACCTTGTGGGTAGGTATAACCTATTCCATAAGATAAATGACAGAGATGTTAAGTAGATCAGCAAGTTTCATCGAATGAGAACGTTGCTAATCTATTAACGAAGCCACTCCTTAGGCCTAAGCACGAGTCTCGGACTGTAGCTGTAGGATAAGTGAAATTAAGATGTAGTCTTAATTTCAGTGGGAGTTATTAAAGGGCTTTATTTAGTTATTTGATATGTTCTTGTAAAACATTTAAGATGTTTAATGAAATTATTATTTCAAGATTATTTTAACTGTGATGAAATAATCGTTCCAAAATGATATGAACCATTTTATAGGTCATCGAAGTAAATGACTTGATCTTGAGTCATCGAAGTCATTTAGCTTGATCATGAGACCCTATATTTGATAGATGTTTTATATCATCCAGTCCCTAGTCGAAGGTTGTTGAAATTGGAACACCAACAACCGTGTGAGACTAGATTGATATGTGACTTATGACCAAGTTTCATGTGTCATAGATGCGCGGCATCAAAGTCAGTACATAGGTGTATGTTGGGAACATACGACCGGACAAGACCCGATTATAAGAACTCTTCAGGATATTTATATATATGTCATAAGAGATTCTTACTACGACTATAGAGTATAGTCCTTAGACCTGAGTTCGCATGCATGTGACTGCACATGGACTGATGCACTTTGATCATTGTCTAACGCTATCGTTCTGCGATAGTTATAAGGACCTTGTTTGGGTACATTACGAAATGAGTAGTTTACAGTGATGGAACAAGATGGGATTTGTCCCTCCAATATAAATGGAGTGAATATCTCTAGGCCAATCGGAGATTTGAATACTGGAAAATGCATGGCCATGCTCAAACGGACTGTCCCGAGTCGTTTGGATTGTCAGTATCAAATCAGAGTCCGATGAACAAGATTAGGCTTTATAAGGATGACACTAATCTTGCCTTATGACTAATCGAGATATTGAGACGAAAGGGATTATGAATACAGAGATTCCAGTACAAGTGGGAGATTGTTGGAATTGTGTCCAGAAATCTCGGTACTGTCTCTAGAAAGTAAGAGTATGTCAATGATCAGACATAAGTCATATAATACTGGGGATCATGATGGCTTGCTAGAGTCCGCTCATGATCTATAAGTCTTGGACTTATTGCCTTTATTATATGATCCCATATGGGTCACACGCCTAAGCTAACAGGAAAATGTGTAGGAACGGCTTAGCAGAAGTACGGTAAAAGTGCTAGGCATTTACTGTACTAAGAGAGACTAAAGGGCCTGATTAAATCCATGGGATTTAATTAGAACTGAGAATTGGGCCCAAAAGCCCATGAGAACTAAAGGGAGTTTTAATGAATAAAACTTGACCTAAAGCTCTCTAATTTTTCTCAGCCTCCTGCGCCAGCCTCCTCTCTCTCTGCGCCTCCTCTCTTGTGGTCTAGCAGCCTTCTTCCTGACGGTGTGCGTGTGTGAGCCTTTGGAGGATCCATCCCTTGGTGGTTCAGCTGATCTCTGACCTGTTCTATCTCCTTCCGCTGCATAAACAGGTAAAAGGTGAGATCATCTAATGTTTCTATTTCAAGAGAACCTAGATCTGTATGTTTAGGGTGATATGAATCTGTGAATTGAATCAGGATCATCTAAACAATTCCTACAATATGCCTAGACCCGAAAACCCGAAAACCCGAAAACCCGAAAGATCCGAACCGAACCCGAATGGGTACCTGAATGTCCATGCCTAGTTCCGAAGTAATACGACGGCGAAGGTATTAAAACACGAAATTGAACAAACAAAACAAAGAGAATATCATACATAAAGAAAGCAGTCGCTTAGTCTTAGATTTCATCTTTCCTTCTGAAAAATAGAGATCTGTGAAGAAGGAAGAAGAAAAAACTCAGAGAGAAGTCTGTGCACAGCAAATTATTATTAAGCAGCTAACTTTCAATACTTAGTCATAAAGCAAACTTTTTATTGGATTTCTTAATTATCAATACTATTAAAAAATTGGAGTTTGACCATGGTACATAAATGTTGTTCTAGAAATTTGCCCTTGATATTATTAGGATTTGTAATCTTCATTAAGGGTAATTATGGAATATAACATTATCTCTACAATCCATGTTTCCAAACAAGACAATTATTAAACATGTAGCCAAACAACCAAAATCTAATGGGTCCCACTTTCCTAATTAATTAAAATCAAAACAAATTAATTGATAAATATAATGAATAATTTATACATCAACTATTATATATAAATTAAAATTCTTTAATTTATGATTTAATTCAAAATATATTTATAATATATTTTAATATCTTTTTATTTTGTTTCAAAAAATATATATATATATGTTACGATTGATGTTTTTACGATTGTACTTTTTAGCAGGTTTTTCCATCAAACTGAAAAATATTTAATTAATTAAACGGGTTGAAAAATTAATTAGCCAATCTCGATTATAATTTTTTTTAAAAAAAATTCGCATATAGTAAATAATTTCAGCTGATATATTTTAAAATTAATAAAATATTAAAATGATTTCATACTTATATTATTCAAATATTTGAAATATATTTTAATATCTTTTTTTTGTTTCAAATATATATATATATACACATATTACGATTGATGTTTTTACGATTGTACTTTTTAGCAGGTTTTTCCATCAAACTGAAAAATATTTAATTAATTAAACGGGTTGAAAAATTAATTAGCCAATCTCAATTATAAATTTTCTAAAAATTCGCATATAGTAAATAATTTCAGCTGATATATTTTAAAATTAATAAAATATTAAAATGATTTCATACTTATATTATTCAAATATTTGAAATATATTTTAATATCTTTTTATTTTGTTTCAAATATATATATATATATATATATACACATATTACGATTGATGTTTTTACGATTGTACTTTTAGCAGGTTTTTCCATCAAACTGAAAATATTTAATTAATTAAAAGGGTTGAAAAATTAATTAGCCAATCTTGATTATAAATTTTCTAAAAAAAATCGCATATAGTAAATAATTTCAGCTGATATATTTTAAAATTAATAAAATAGTAAAATTATTTCATACTTATATTATTCAAATATTTGAAGCGTCAAATTATGCTTTATGTTTGAATGAAGTTTTTAACGGATAGTTCCATCAAATTTGCAAATTATATATACGACTACAACATGTATTTTATAAAATAATATTTTAGATAAATAAAATAACAATTAAACATATACCATATAACTTTTACAATAGTTGTTTTCACATATATATATTTTTTCCAAACTATGATCTTACGATACAACGCAGATTAAAATATATAATGCGAAATCGTTATTTTAATCTCTTAATCCTTACGATATATCTTCTCCAAATAACACATAATTCATTTTAAAAAAAAACTAAATTGCTAACTCACTGTTTATAATGTTGTTTAAACAATTATAATCAAAATTAGATTACATAATTAAAAATCTAAACTACTATTAACAAAATGAATAAAAAGTAAAATTTGTACAGAAAATTAAACCCGCACTTTCTAAATGCGGGTCAAAATCTAGTATTGTCCTGAAGATATTCTTCATCATTTGGGTACATATTAATATCAATGTGAACGCATACATAGGAAGGATAGTTTAGTAATTTAGTCGAGGTAAAGACAAACCGCTGATGGTGTGATGTCGACAAGAGTGAGTGAGAAAGAAAGCTTACGTTACGCTCTGTTTCTCACTTTAGAAAGCCAAAAATAAGCAAAAATAGGAAGAAGCTCGAACTGAACTTAAAGATTCACAGCTCGCAAGTAAGCTTCTACTCTCTCTTATTAGTTAAGTATTTGGAAACAATGGATTCGGGGCCGGGTTTGGATCCGAATCCTGGTAGTAAGGACAAAGGAAGTGGTAATGGCGAGAGAAAGTTCGGTGCTTTCTTGAAGAGAGTAGAACCTTTCTTACCTAGAAAAGATTTGAACCCGAGAGACCTAAGATCTTGGGCGAAGAAAGCTGGGTTTGTCTCCGGCGAAACTAGCACGAGTACTCGTACCAAGTTCGGTGAGAGCTCTGAGTTTGATTTGCCAAAAGGTAGAGATCATCAAACCGACCTCGACCCGATTCTGGGCCGAAACAGAGGATCCGATATCGAACACGTAACCGGATCTGAACCGGGTCCCAGAGAGGAAGAGAGAGGATCGAACCGGAATGAGACGCCGTCGGAAGCGGCGGAGACGGAGAATGAAGGCTGGAAAATCAACAGGGATTTGGAAGATGGGTTTTACTATCCAGGCGGTGGAGAAGCAGAGGATGGAGAATGGCCTAAACCCATTGTAATGAAGTATGGTCTCAGAGATAATCCTGGTTTCGGTTAGTTTTCAGCTTCTAAAAATGCTAGCTTTTTGATGACTGATCAGGAAGATTCATTGATCCATATTGAGAAAGATTCTTTTTTGTTTGTTGTGAAATGCAGTTCCACTTATCTATTACGGTTTGCAACACTATCTATCACTTGCTGGTTCACTTGTCTTTATACCTCTTGTCATTGTACCAGCCATGGATGGTTCCGATGTAAGCTTCTTCTTCTTCTTCCTCTGTGAAAACTTATTTGTTTGGTTCTTGACTAATCCTTTGTACTTATTGTTGATTAGAAAGATACAGCCGCAGTGATTTCAACAATGCTGCTTCTTACTGGAATGACAACCATAATTCACTGTTATTTCGGTACTCGACTTCCATTGGTTCAAGGAAGCTCCTTTGTTTACTTGGCCCCGGCTTTGGTTATTATCAACTCAGAGGAGTTCAGGAACCTCACAGATCATGTAAGCTTTGCAAAATAAGAGGATTTTATCTCTTGGAAACTATTAGGACATAAAGTCTCACATCGGTAGTTGGAAGGGATCATTAGTAATATATTATGCATTGAAACTTTGCGATAAACTTGTTGTGTTTTGATTCTGCGCAGAAATTTCGCGACATAATGAGAGAACTACAAGGGGCTATTATTGTTGGTTCATTGTTCCAGTGCATATTGGGATTCAGTGGTCTCATGTCTCTCCTTCTTAGGTGACTAGAAAATCTTGAAAAACAGTTGTTTCTTGGTTTGGTTTGAAGCTCTTAACTATATGTTTCCTTGATTTCAGATTTATTAATCCTGTCGTAGTAGCTCCAACCGTAGCTGCAGTAGGATTAACATTCTTTAGCTATGGATTTCCGCAAGCAGGCACTTGCGTTGAGATCAGCATTCCTGTATTACTTTTGCTTCTCATCTTCACATTGGTAAGGATTTGCCTCTATTAGGACATAATGTCCCACATCGGAAGTTGGAAGGGATCTCAAGTAGTGGCCCATATCCCTTATATATTACTTGAGATCCCTTCCAACTTCCGATGTCGGACATTATGTCCTAATAGCCTCAACAACAGAGCCATGTTTCTCTCTCTGATAAGAAAATTTGATTTCTATCTAAACTTCTTTCAGTATCTTCGTGGAGTTTCACTCTTTGGCCATCTCTTATTCCGAATTTATGCGGTATGTATATTACTTAAGTCTTAAAGTTTCAATCTTCTTACAGAACTAAAGCGTTTTGTTTTGCAGGTACCGCTGAGTGCTCTGATCATATGGACATATGCATTCTTTTTAACTGTTGGTAGAGCATATGACTATAGAGGTTGCAACTCCGACATACCGAGCTCTAACATATTGATAAATGATTGTAAGAAGCACGCATATACAATGAAGCATTGCAGGACAGATGCTTCTAATGCTTGGACAACTTCTCCTTGGGTCAGAATCCCGTATCCATTTCAATGGGGGTTTCCGAATTTTCACATGAGAACTTGTATCATTATGATCTTCGTGTCTTTGGTTGCATCAGTGGATTCGGTAAGTATTCGTTCCTCTTTCCCCTAGAGTAGAAGTGTGATGATCTTGCTGTTAAATGTGTTCACTTGGTCTAGGTTGGAACATATCATGCTACATCAATGTTAATGAATGCTAAGCGCCCTACACGAGGAATTGTGAGTAGAGGTGTTGCATTAGAAGGCTTCTGCAGTTTATTGGCTGGAATCTGGGGTTCTGGAACTGGAGCAACCACGTTAACCGAAAATATTCATACAATCAACATCACCAAGGTGGCTAGCCGAAGAGCTTTGGCAGTCGGAGCTATGTTCTTAATAGTTTTATCATTTGTAGGTAAGCATCATCAAATGACTGATCCAAAGTGTAAATCTTTATCTAAATTTTCTTCAAAATCTGACAGGAAATTAGGTGCGGTTCTTGCTTCAATACCACAAGCTTTGGCTGCTTCAGTATTATGCTTTATATGGGCACTTACAGTGGCTTTAGGTCTATCGAATCTTCGGTATACACAAACAGCTAGCTTTAGGAACATAACCATAGTTGGAGTATCTCTGTTTCTAGGATTATCCATTCCTGCTTATTTCCAGCAATATCAACCACTATCAAGTCTGATACTACCGAGCTATTACCTGCCCTTTGGAGCCGCCTCAAGCGGACCATTCCAAACGGGTATTGAGCAAGTAAGCCAACCTTCCTTCTCTTTGCCTTGATTAACCTTTTTTCTGGAGAATGATGGTATGACTCTCTTCTTGTGTAAACTGCAGCTGGATTTTGCGATGAATGCTGTTCTGTCTATGAATATGATTGTAACATTTCTACTGGCTTTTGTATTGGACAACACTGTACCTGGTAGTAAGGAAGAGCGGGGAGTCTATGTGTGGTCACGAGCTGAGGACATGGAGATGGACCCTGAAATGCAAGCTGATTACTCATTGCCAAGAAGAGTTGCTCAGATTTTCGGTTGCAGATGTTGTTAGTAGATGTTTAAGCTCCAGTTTCATTTTTTCAATAGCTTACATAGAAACCCACATGTTCTTACTTAATCATACAGGATGGAACAGAGTACACAATACAGAAGAATAATAAATTTTCCTCAAAGAATGTTGTAATGTTGTTGATTGGTTTTACTTTTTTTTTTTTTTTTTTAATAATATGTATATACATACAAGATCATCGAGCAATGACACATAAAATTGCCTAGTCATTCTGAGGTTGATCTCCCAAGTAAAATCCAAAGATAATTTAGATGTTTTTTTACACTTATAAATTCAAATGAGGACAAAGCCTGAGTTCCAAGAACAATGAAAATGCCAGTAAGCATCCAACACAGCAGAGAAATAAAAACACAATACAAGGGGAAGAGGATCACCCCTTGTAAAAGAAAGCGATAGAGAAGGTTAATCAAATAAATAGACGCGTATTTATGGCATCTGCAGGAAGGATGGGATAATCAACGATAGAGATGTTGTGGGGCGGCTGAATCCAGACACCATCCATCCAACTGGTGGGCCGATACTCAAAGTAATACCCTTCAGGGTCTTCACATAAACTCCTGCTATATAACGAGTACTTGTAAGGCCGATTACTTTTGAAAGTAGTGTCTTTATACTTGGTGGGACTGGGACGCCTGTCGTTGATAATAGTGTTCCAGAAATACAAAATGTTACTCATTGACCCACAAGTCATCACACATGACCCATCGCTCACAAATATTGACCAACCATCATCCAATGTTTCTTTCTTTTCCCAAACCGACTTGGACCGGTTAAGCCTGAACACCACCGGCTTCAGGGACGATGATGCATCTACAAGAAATATCTCTCCTTTATATTCAGTCAACCACCTCATCATGTGCCTCTCATCATAATATCTTGTGAGCGGTTGCACATGAACAAGATTCCAAGTATGTGCAGACGGATCGAATACCCCTAAAGCAATTCCCAATGACATATAGAAGACACTATCCATTGTTGAGTATACGACGTTTATTGTATCCATACGGTGACAAGGAAACAGGTTAGGTAAGTCCTCTTTTACCCATGCAGTTGAACCAGGATGCCAAGTGCTGATTTTGACTGAAGTAGTAATACAAAACACCAAGCAACCACACAAGAGAAAGCAAAATGCATGTCTTGCAGTGAAAATATATCAAGTACCGGCAAGTCTATGCGCTCTCGAGTAAAAGGATTGAAGAAGAAAAGTCTGCGATGGTGATGGTCTCCCATGAGTAACCACCCATCATTGGAACAAAGGATATAACAAGACTCGAATAACTCGGGCATATTCATCGCCTTTGTCATCTTCTTCTCTACTGGGTCGAAGAACCCATACCTGGCACTAGATTGATCAAGATACATAAGCCAGCAAGGCGGATCTCTAACCCGAACAGAAGCAGCTATTTCACACCATGTCTTGCAAACAGTAGAAGACCGTATGTTGTCTTTCAAAGCAAGACGGGACAATATCACAATTAAAAGATCATAGGGAAGACAGAACTCGGGTTCACTTTTGTTTTCTAAGATTCTTCTTCTCAACCTGACACCAAGAACCCAATCATAAATCTATCTCATGAATCCAAACTAGTATTGAAACAAGAACAAACCTATTGACTTCTGCCTCAAACCTCTTGCGCTCTGCCTCTACTTTTTTTAACTGTGTTTTCAACCTGACACCAACAACTCATTCTGTTACAAGCCCTATGTGAATCCAAAACACAGATTGAGACAAGAACAAACCTCAATTCCTCTGCTTCTGAGATTGTTCTCACCCTGTCACCAACCATAAGATATTAGTAAATACCCACTTAGAAGCCCTACATTCCATTGAAAGAAGAACAAACCTCTTGATCTCTGCCTCAAACCTCTCGCGATCTAACTCTCTTAGAGCTTCCGCGATTTCGTAATCAGATTCAGACCTACATTTCCTCGTCAAAATTAACCATTGATCAGAAATAAATAAATAAAAAGTCTTAGAGATTTCTGTTTACTTTGAGATTGCAACCCCCACGGATACAAGAGCCTCACCTTTTGGGATTACAAATCTGATAGACACCGATTCAGGATCTATCAGAAAACAAAGAAAAAGAACAAAAAAAGAAAGAGAAGAGAGGAAGAAGATAACGTTTAACGTTTTTGTTTGATTAATTTCTTGATAAGTTTCTACAAAGCTTGTTCCTGAGTACATATACTCAAATATTTGGGTTTAAAACCTAAATGAAAGATATAAATAAGAAGGAGCCCAAGTAGGCCCAATAGATCCATTTGAGGTTCGTATCAATACTCCCCCCTTGAAGAACTACCTTGTCCTCAAGGTAGAATTGAGTCACTCGATCAAGACGATGGTAATGAGATGTCGTTGATATGGTCATGTCTCAAAAAATACAGACTTCACCTTTCCTTCAACTATCCATGTCGGGAAGAAGCTTGAGTTTGTAGAAGCCAAGAATGTACCTTCTTGTCTCGCTCCTTTTGTGGCGTTCTTGAAGTCCATACTCCCATAACAATCTGGAGGTCTTGGTGAATGGTACATTGCTAAGACTTCAAATTTCCCCATTCTATGCTCCATCTGGATAACTTGTATCTCCTTTGGGGTCCAGCCAGCGATTACATCCATGGATCCGAGAACCATCTGCCTTTTGTGCTTCCAACAATATATTTCGAGTCCAGAATGTGCTTTTATATCAAAACTCCAAACCTCATGACACTTTGCATTCACTAACTTCAGAACTCTATCACCATTGTGAATTCTCCCTAACCAAACTAGCTGAACTTGTTTAAATGATAATCCACCAGGTTTCCACACATGATTAGCCTGAGATAATCTACTGAATTGTTTCTCTTCTGCATAGACTCCAACTGAAAAATAATCCACATATGCAACAGATTGAAGTAGCATATACCCGTTTTGGTTCTGATCAACTTGTGTAGCCCTCATATACATCTCAAATGCATTGTTTATAGGGTCCGACCATGGCTTGAGACATGCCCTTCTTGGCTCCTCTAAGACTTTCTTAACCGGCACCAACACCCTTGTAAACTCCTCCCAAGAACTTGATAAGTTGTTCCCTTCAAAACAGTTTATCCAGATTCCAAGTTCACCATGATAAGAGTACCTCTCTGGATCACTTGGTTCCCACACAAGATCAGTCCGAGATAGGCTAGTGGAGTATACCTCTTCAGTACCTACTTTGAGTGTGCAACTGAACTCTATTACTGCCTTTTTCCCAAATGAGTGTTCACTTGTTGGGGAAGGCCATAGCTCACTTAAACCATGGCGAAGAGGCTTACGACATCCATCTTGTTCAGGATATAGATCATCATGTTCTGAGTCTCTAGGGGAATTAATGAGTCTGTTCATAGCCTTTGAATCTCTCTGAACTTCCACCATCATCGCACAATCATGTCTATCAGGATTTAAAGGATTCTGTAACCCAAACCCAAAACCACATTTTCCATTATACTTATCAAGCTTCAATGGTGTTCCCATAATCTGTGCTCTCTTTTCTTGAGGAAGTGTCCCACGACCAAGTCCGTAACGCATAAACTGGAAACGAATTCTGTTTTTCTCAGAAGAAAGAGAACGGAAATGCATACCATAATTCACTAAACATGTTGCTAGCGCTGCATCGTTCTTCTCACCTCTCCTCAACCAATCGTATCCTTGTTTCCTTCCAATAGTTCTAACACCTAAGTCCAGCTTTAAAGAATTAACATAACGCTTGGACTTGGTTGATGAAAACCGGTCTTCTCTCCATATCTTGCGTTTTCGAAACTTGTAGTTCCGATCCGTCAAACGAAATCTTCGACCATCTGTTAAAATCTCAGTTCTCTTGGAAACATTACAGACCACCGTCACCTCAGACGTCACCGAATCAACATCGACATGCTCATTCAGGTATACGTCGCACACCAGTTGTTCGATGATATTTCCCAGAGGCTGAATCACCGTTTCTTTTGTCACCAAGCGTTCATGTGCCTCGCCTTTACCCAAGGCAACAGGAACCCGCGGATTTGGCAACGGTAACACACTCACCACCCGATCGACCGTATCAGATGTTGTTTGCTTCACCGGCTGTTCCACGACGATCTCTAGAGGTAAAGTCTTTTCCTCGTCATCCGGTGTGACTACGATACCAACATACGGAGTGACAAACCCACTGGATGTGTTTTCGCGGTCGATATCATGAACTGGAGCTCGCGCCGTCGATATCAGGAACTCCTTGATCCACAGCGCCGCCTTCTCCAACCGATCCAGACGTTGCTCGACCGTCATCGACTGCTCACAGCCCTCGAGTTCAGATGAGCTCGATTTCTGCTCAGTACCAGCTCCAATAGGTGATGAAGCCATGGAAGCTCTCAATGAAAGCACCAATTTGATAGACACCGATTCAGGATCTATCAGAAAACAAAGAAAAAGAACAAAAAAAGAAAGAGAAGAGAGGAAGAAGATAACGTTTAACGTTTTTGTTTGATTAATTTCTTGATAAGTTTCTACAAAGCTTGTTCCTGAGTACATATACTCAAATATTTGGGTTTAAAACCTAAATGAAAGATATAAATAAGAAGGAGCCCAAGTAGGCCCAATAGATCCATTTGAGGTTCGTATCAAAATCCTGTAGAAAATTAACGACAGAAATTCTGTTGCCATTAGAATCGGAGTTGGAAGCGATTTTTCTGTAAATCGGAAACGTGATATATATATTTTTTTTTGTCGCCGGCGGTTTACTGAAATCAGATCCAAAAATGGATTCAAGGTTGAAGATGATAAAATTTACGTTTTTGCTATTGGGCTTGCGTAATCTGTATTTGGCCCATTTTGTATCACGTGATTTTTAGGCCAATACCCATTTTGTAGTTAAAGCCCAACACAGTTATTAGCTCAAGAAAAGGAAAGAGACCAAATCTGATTATGTCAACTGATGAGATGATAGATTCCGGCGGTCTGAATTCATTTCTATGGATCCTTGAGTAGCGTTCGTGCCAGATTAGATAGAGAGTCGTTTACTCGTTTACACAGTACACAAGAATAATGAATTTTCATCCCAAGAATGTTGTTGTTTGGTGTTACTGTTACAAGTTATGATATTAAAAACATACAAGAATGCTAGCTTTTTTTTTTTGGGTCTGTATCTACGTGGTTGGGAAAAGAATGAAAAGAGACTTTGATTAGTACTTGATGACATGATGGCGTAACCATAATTCATACATGATCATGTGAAATGCATCGAATTTAACTGGTGGTGAGTTCCACTGAAAATGCTTCTGCACCTGCAAATCAACAAGACCAATCAGCTTCTTGTTATACAATATTGAACCAAATTTTATCTTTACCTTGACTAAGTTGTTATGCAACGAAACAAACTCTGCTTGTGGTATGTTCTTGAGGATCTGCTTAAGGTTATAAACATCTCGCTCTCTAAGTACAACCGCAAATTTTCTCCAATCCAAAATGTCGTTGAAAGGCAAGTCATAATAGTCTGACAATATAACTGTCCAAAACAACAGTTCAGTTTCTTCTTTGGTGGTAATGAGTGGGTATTAAAAACACTTACCAGGAACACATCCGTAATGGATAGAGTCAGTGATACGAGCACTGTTGACTTGAGAACCACCGGGACATATGCAGAACTTAGTCCTGTAGAATCTCTTCTGATACACTAAATGCCCTGTAGCCCTGTTTATTCTGTTGTTTGAAATATCGAGCTCTGTGTCGTTCTCCCACACACGAGCAAGTATTACACGTATCTTGGAGTTTCTATGTCCCGCCCAAAAACCAAGTGTTGTCCTGTAACACCAACGTTTAACAGTGTAAGTAACATAGAGGATGCAGCTAATAAACAAGTCCCAACAATATTGGAGATTCTAAATCAACTTGAACATCAGCATAGAGAGAGAACTAGTGCTTAGATACTGGATGTTTCAATCAAACACAGGCATAGAGCTAAGTGTTTTACCGGTTTTGAACATCATTGCCACCGGCAGAGAGTGCAAATGGCTGAAGTACTTGAGGCAAAGCAACATCTTTGTGAGGAATGAAACCAACATTGTAGCTTGGTGAGCACACAACCCTAATCGTATTCTTAATCAGGAGCGGAGACCCCTCAAATGCTCTAACACCAACGTCGTGACATGTGACAAAGAAGTGATCTGCTCCTAAGGTTCTATTCCAATAAGGATACTTTGTTATCAATCCATCAACGTAGTTTTGAACAATCACAGTCATGTTTTCGTATGATGTTCCCTGCAAAAATCAAAACCCGATCATCAACCAAATTCCCAGATCGGTGTGCTTCTCTTCCAATGTTCTTACCTTGCCTCGCATCTTGTGGCAAGAAATGGGGATGAAGAAGAGATCCGCCTCCTCGGGATCTAGAGTACGGAACCGGCTCTCTCTGATGTTCTGGAAGAAGTAACCCTCGCTGGCGTATTTTCCGGTCAATTTTCTCGGCGTTTGATAAAATGTGTTGGGATCTCCGTCGGGGTAAATGTAAACCTTGAACCTCCTCTCCATCTCGGCGTAATTCAACCGGAATGACTCCGGCGAGTGATAAACATCGGAATAATTTTCATCCTCGTTATCAGTCTTATCTCCACTGTCGGAGGTCTGAGGAACCTGAATCGTCGTCCCGATTACGACCGGAGACGGCGGCGAAGTGCGCAAGGAATTGAGAGAGAGGTAGAAGAGGGAGACTGTGACAGGAATTTCTATTGGGATTCTGGTTTAGTCATGCTCGGTTTAATAATTTCATTTATGTAATTTGGTTTAGCAAACACTTATGTATGCGTTTCTCCTTTACAGAATGAATCAATCAACAACAAATTAAAATCTTCCTTTCTCTTATCTCTCTATCATCACCATCGATCATCATCAATCGTCATCACCATCATCGAAATCCTAGCTCTTCGAGTCGATCCTTCTTCCTCAGCGGTCGTCTTCTAGACTTTGATTTCCCGATTCTCGTTCTCTCGGTGAGAACTGCATCGGATTATCTATCACACTCGAAAAACTGTCTCATTGGTATCAGAGCTTTTCGATTCTCCAGGACACAAAACCATGAAGACACTCTCATGTCATGAGCTGTATGAGAGAATGGATAATGGGCTGTGTTTGTTTTGTGAAGAGCTAGATTCCCCTGGCCATTATCATTTGAAACACAAGAGGGTTCAGATCTTCATGACTGTAGGTGAAGATGACCAACTTTCTGATGATAACAAGCTGGATCCTGTTGATTTGAAGCAAGGAGAATATCAGGCCAAAACTATACCAGAAGAAAAGCTTAATCCACCTCCCCGGCAAAACATCGAACACTTGGAGAGCAAGCTGGCTCAAATGGATTCTGAAAAGTCCGTATCTCACGATTTGATTCCACACGCTCGAGTTCATGGATCCAGTCCAGTATCGCCGATCATTCTAAGTATGCCATCAGTTTCACCTCAGCCTCCTGATCCTCCTGATCAGAATCGATCAAACCTGATCTCTGCGATTAAAGTAGAACATGGAAGTGAACCTGACAAGGAAAATGATGATCCAAATCCTGACTATGGCGATGAGTTTATGCAGGACGCTATACCCTTTGAGGAAGATGTTGTAAATTTGCGGTTTGAAACCGAAGAAGAATCAGTTATAGCCGAGAAAGCTTACGATGGTTTGGCTAAACAAGCCATGGATAATGTTGCTGATAAAGTCACTGTTGTCACTGATGATTATGAGGATACTGTTTTCTTTGAGGACAACATCAAGCTCTATGACCATGTAGACTCGGCTCTAAGGAGCAATCTGATAAACAAATTGGTCGTCAACCCTGTTTTCTATATAGTTGTCGAGCTCTCATTCCCACATTTGTACCCTCGCTCTAACCGAAGTGTATGGGAGCCTGGTGGTTTATCATCTAAAATGGAGCCAGAGAAATCTATTACTACCGGTGACATGTTGGAGATAGCATCGAGAATACATAGGATGGGTTTACAACATAATACAAATGCAGGAAGCATTCCACAGAACCTTGGATTTGATATTTATAGCAGAGGTTTGAATCTCTGGATCAGTCAAAGTCCTTCCCAAACTCTTGGAGATTACAAGACGCCATATCAGTTTTGGTATGAACTTGATACTAATGGCTTTAATGTTTTGGCTGCACATGAAGAGAAGATGTTGGGTGTTTTAACTTCCTGCGAAATGGTTGAGAATTTTGAGAAACTAACAAAATCATGGAGATTCAAGTTCAAAGGAAAATTTGAGAAAAGCCTGTTGACAGGTGACAAGCTCATGTTTACGGAGGAATCAAGGAAAGGTTTCATTGAAGAAGAAGGTTATTCAAAACCGCAAAGGCTAGTGAATATTAATCTGGTGAAATCAGAACAGTGGCAGCTAGAACTATATACAGGACCAAGGTCTCAGATTCTGCAAGATGATGAGGCAAATCTTCATAGTCACGATTTGCTTGAGGCAATGCTTCTGCGAGTACTATGTTTGGAGAAGCAGAAGAAGTTTCACAAGACCTGGAAATTCAAGTACAAACCAGACTTCTCATTGAGATTTTTGCTGAATGCTGAGCTAAACGAACATGAATCTTTGTTGGAAGAACCTTGTGAAATTTTGACTGAACATGATAAGTGGAAAAGGTTGGAATTATTTGTGTGGTTGGTATATGGGATAATGCTGCTAGATACAGGCCAAGAGATGCGTTCAGGGTTGGTTTTTCGTGAAGAAAAGAATTCGCTAAAGAACTATGAACCTGGAAATAAAAAGGAAAAGGATACTCTCTCAGAAGATGTTATGCTTCTAGTGTTTTTGAGTTTAAGGAAGTCTTGTTTCCTGCAAGGAGAAGGGATGCATGATGTTCATATACTGTTATTGATGAAAGACCTTCCAAAAGAGTCTCCTATGAGCGTATCTGATTCTGATAATCAGGAAGAATCTCTTTTAAGTGACAAGTTAATTGGAGAAAATTCTCACATCACAAGGCAGTTTTTGAAATCTGAACTGAGGCTCATCAACGGTTCTTTTCTAAGATCGCCGAATGCTCTTTCTGAAGCTGGATTTTGCTATAGATCCTATTTTGGTTTCAATTTTACTATTGGTGTCTTCAATTCAGGTTCGCTCATGCCCTCTGTATCGGTTTCAAGATTCATACATACACTGTTGGTGATTAGCAAAACTGGTGCTTGTTCTTCATTGTTAAATATTGAGGCGTACATGAGCCCAAGACAGCTTCAGAACAAGAAAAGTTCAGTCTTAGTTGGCCTTAAAGATGATCAAACCATGCTGGTTATTCTTAAACCGGATATGGTGGTGTCTTATCTCCTTAAAGTACACCATAAACAAGCTGAAAAGGTGGGCAAGCAGAAGTACAACTTCATAGAAAAGGTTGTTAAGAGTATCATCTTCGCAGCAACTGATGAGTACAAGGACATAGAGGCAGATCGTGCTTTGTTGGGGATGGGTCTAAATGGAGATGCTCACAAGGTCTCTTATCTTGTCAATGGCTATGAAGATGAAGATGTCATGAAGTTAAGTGCTGCTAGTTTCCCCAGCACAACACTTAAGTTTCTCTATGGATCACTGCCACGGCCTCCAGATTTCAGAACAATAAAGAAGAGCCGTGAAAGGCTGAGCTTGCACAAGAAGGACCACAAGCTTTTGTTCCCCAAGAACCTCAAGCCACTGCATCTCAGAGCTAGATTTTGGACACTGTTCAACGTTCAACGATGTGGAACAGCTCAGTACGGAACTTCAAAATTCTCCAGGTCTGAACTACTTCACTCACTTGGTTTTTCTGTGGAACCAAGCTTCAAATTGTGTTTGCATAGCTGGTCATATAAGTTCTGGAATCTTCTCTGTTGATGGTGTTAATGAATTCGACACTTGTTTCAAGATGAAAATTGGGAATGAAACACATGGTAAGAAACTGTTGGTTTTGGCTGAGTTATTCATGCTTGGCATCGCCAATGAAGCTGACCTTGTGGTTAAGAAAAACTGGTTTCATAGTAACCCAACTATTGAAGAATTGTTTCACTTACAAAGACCACCAGAGCTGCTAGCAGGAAAAGCTTGTATATCATCTTTGAGGACAAGATGTACGAGAGTTTATGTTCATCAAGCATCAAAAATTTCATCCTTGAGGACAAGGATGTTCTCGAGAGAGAAGTAGTGTGACAGGAATTTCTATTGGGATTCTGGTTTAGTCATGCTCGGTTTAATAATTTCATTTATGTAATTTGGTTTAGCAAACACTTATGTATGCGTTTCTCCTTTACAGAATGAATCAATCAACAACAAATTAAAATCTTCCTTTCTCTTATCTCTCTATCATCACCATCGATCATCATCAATCGTCATCACCATCATCGAAATCCTAGCTCTTCGAGTCGATCCTTCTTCCTCAGCGGTCGTCTTCTAGACTTTGATTTCCCGATTCTCGTTCTCTCGGTGAGAACTGCATCGGATTATCTATCACACTCGAAAAACTGTCTCAGAGACGAAAGTGAGAATTGCGACGGTGAGGAGTGATCCTTTGAGTGAACATAACGGCGAAGATCCGCCGGAGAAAGAGAGCTGTGACGGTTTAACGATCGTCATTGGACGGATCCACTAAGCTCTATTGCCTATTGGATTGCGAACTTCAATCTCTGCTATTTAGCTAACATGTGCTAAAAACTATTTCGGACGGATCTACGTTCTATTGGATTGAGCTATTTTGATTAAATAACTTTTTTTGTCACTTTTTGATTAAATAACTCAAAAAACTATTTTTCAAATAAAGAAACATCTCTATAGCAGACGGGCTTATACAGGAGTGATTTCTACTCTGGAAGCCAAGTTTAAATGCTGGGACTGGGCTTTGGAGAGTATGAAGAATTTACATTTATCAAATGTCAGCTTTGCAACGTCGACAATGGAAGTGATCAAAACTCTGCATAAGCCGCTGGAATGGCCCTCTTTTGAGGGACATATTGCAGGTTTATTGACACTAACCTACAATCAGGTAAGATGGGATGTCAGCTTTGAAGCGAATCAAAATAACCAAGGAGCAATGGAGATTGCAAAAAGTGTCATCGCTTACCTTAAGATTCAATCTTATGTGGCAAGCGGAAGTCCGAAATGGCTCCGAGCTTTGTTTGACCGGGAGAAACAGTCTACCATGGTGTAGAGTGATGCTTGCGCTTAAACCTTGTAGGAGGTCGAGTTATTTGGTTTTGTTTTCTCGTTTGATGTTTTGGCAAACCAGTGGCTCTGTTTACCTCTTGCATACGTTTTACTTTTCGCTAGACTACAACTTTATTAATAATGCAATGATCCTTTCGGAGAAAAATAAATAAAGAAACTATTGACAAAAGAAAAATCGAAACTATTTTATATTATTATATTTTATCATTATCATTTACTTCATTAAAAAGAAATGTAATCTGATTGAAATTTAATCAGTATATATCAGCATATTGGATTATGTCTTCTTGGTTAGTTAACTAATATATTACTGAGATTTGACAAAAAAAAAAAAACTGTATATGTTACTGATTTTTGTTAATACTTCTCATTATAAGATTTAGGTTGTTCTAAACTCACATTTGCTCGCATACATCACATAAGATATATCTAGTTGGTGCAATTTTTTTTTTTTTATCTATCTATATATATGGTTTTATAAATCTGGAATCTAGTTACAAAAATAAATTAAAAACATCAATTTCTTGATCAACTGCTAAATCAATGAAGCTTCATGTCTATTTAAGCTTAGTAGATAATTATGGATTTAGATCGATCTAACTGTTTAAGCCTAAATAATCGTTTAGATTTATTATTGTTAGGAATTTCTCCATGTTGAAACCTAATAAAATGTACGAAGATATTGACCACTTTTTTTTTTCAGCGAAGATATTGACCATTCGACTCACTATCCATTAGCTAATAGGAATTTCCTATTTTGCTAATTAAGTATATTTGTTACTTTCTTTTCTTAATAATTCAAAGTTTATCAAATAAGACTCCTGGTTATTGATCGACATAAGGTCCAAATTCATTTTTATTTAGTGATATTTTGATGTAAGATAAAAGTAAATTAGGTTTAACTAATATATTAAATTAATAAAAAATCATTTATAAAACATAATTAGCACTTTTGTTTTGTGAAGAATCACTATTTTCATAATATTTATATAATTGGAAAATAATTTTGATCTTTTATTCATTCTCAAAATAGTTGATTATTAAGTTATATTTAATGAAATTATTTTTTTTATTATGTTAATTTTATTTTAATTTTTATATTATTTTATAATATTTATTATATTAATATAAATAATTATTTTTATGATGTTAACCTTACTTTAAATTTATTTTTTATTTATTATATTATTTTTATAACATTTATTATATTAATATAAGAGAAAAAGCATAAAATAGCACAAAAACATACTTTATCATAAATATAGCACAAAGAGAAATAATTCACATTTTTAACATTATTTTAATTATAAAGACTTTTATAGCATTATATAATTTAGGGTTTAGGGTTAATTATTTAGGGTTTAGGGTTTATTATTTAGGGTTTAGGGTTTAGTATTTAGGGTTTAGGGTTTATTATTCAAGATTAGAGTTTAGTATTTAGGGTTTAGGGTTTAGGGTTTAGTATTTAAGATTTAGGGTTAGGACTAATTTAGTGACAAAACATATTTTTGTTCTAATTTTATGATTTTTCTTTCTTGATGCTATATTTTTGACAAGTCTTGTTTTTTGTGCTATTAATGCGATTTGCCTTTAATATAAATGTTTAATTATATTTACTATATATACATAATATAAAATACGTTTTCAAATAGCGTGTCACAACATTTAAACCATGCAATCAAAGCCAACGTTACAACTTGTTCATTGTGAATGCAATACAAATTTTCACAATTAATAAAACACTCCATATTTATCAGAATGTTGATAAAATATCTATTATGAGAAAAAAGGAAAACTCTTACGATATATATCAAAAGTCCAACATAAATAAAAAAGGATAATCAAGAAACTCAAATATTCTTATATGAAACCTAGTCGTATTAGAACTCTAATGTCAGAAGTCAAAGTATCTCCTAGTTAGGTTTTGGTGCACCTATTCCCGTTTAGTCTTGGACTTTGTTTAACAACAATCTAAACCGCCACACATATATAAATATGAATGTCTCGGCAGATATCTTATTCTAACATCAAATTCGATTAAACCTTCTGTTAAAAAAACATCAAATTCGATTCTGAAGATTTGGAAATAAAAAGATGATGATTTTGCAGAAGAAGATAGCTTCGTCGATGATCTGTTTCATGTTGCTTCTTCTTCCAATCGTTTTTTGTGAGCCAACAAGGTCAGTTTAATCTTTTAATATGCATGATATCTTACGGTCAAACACATACACACACATCCACATCTATGTATGTGCACAAAGTTCACATGTTCTAAAATCTCATGCATAAATTGTTGTTTTAGCATACAAATTGTGATCTTCGTAGAATTTTTAGATTTTAACATAGAAATTCGATTAACCAAAAACTCCTTGAACGTTATACAATTCCTTATTTTGTGTCTAACATTAGAAACAAACCCTAATCGTTATAATTAATTCAATTACTTGTATGTATGTGCACTGAGCATTATCTATTCAATGCATTGACGTTATTTAATTGTTGTTATTGAACTTTTACAGCAACTTAGATGAAATAAAGGCAAGAGCACCAACAGCGCAGCAGATAAAAAACAGACATGGAACTAGAGAGGTATATACAACATGTTTTTAATCAATAATAGTAGAAAATATCATGTAAATTATATGTTAAAAGTATTTATATAAAAATATATTTTTCAGGTGATAGTGGACAATGGAATTATCAGAGTCAGTTTCTCGAATCCTCAAGGACTTATAACTGGGATCAAATACAAAGGAATTGATAATGTTCTTAATACACATCTCCAAGCTCGAGGGTAATTATTTTTCAGTAATTTATTCTAGTAATCAATTAGTATTCCATAAGCTACTTTATTAATTTTGGTGTAATGTTAGGTATTGGGACATAACATGGCAAGGAGAAAACATTCGCCAGAGTTTGGATAGGTAATTAACTACTTAATTTACTATCTTGTCTGAATTGTCAGTTGAATAAGTATTTAATAAAACTAATAGATGTTCACATTTATATATACAATAACTTTTGTTCAGTTTGATGATATATATTTAATCTTCATAATTTATGAGTCTTTTTTTCTTTGTTCATTAGAATCGAAGGAACCAAATTTAGAATCATAACTCAAAACGAAGAACAAGTGGAGATTTCATTCTCACGAACATGGAATGGTGGTTCTGATCATATTCCATTAAACGTAGATAAGAGGTATATTATACGAGCAAATACGTCAGGAATCTATACATATGGAATCTTCGAGAGACTTCCCGAATGGCCAGAAGTCGAGATGGGTCTAATACGAATCGCATTCAAACTCAACCCTGATAGGTATTTTATATGTTTTCATTATAAAAATATCGACCATGTTCATGTTATTTGTTTGATACTATACAAATTAAATAATATGGTGTAAATATATGTCTGTAGATTCCATTACATGGCAGTGGCTGATAATCGGCAAAGACAAATGCCGACAGACGATGACCGTGACATCCACCGTGGTCATGCCAAGGCCCTTGCTTACAAAGAGGCTGTACAATTAACTCATCCTCGTAACCTAATGTTCAAAAACCAGGTAATTAATTACGAAATTATAAAAATTTAAATTTAATATAGAATGGACATGGGGGTTTGTAAATTTAATTTTGAATGATACTAGGTGGATGATAAGTACCAGTACTCATGTGAGGTTAAGGACAACAAGGTGCATGGTTGGATCTCGACCAATTCCCATGTCGGTTTCTGGCTCATCTCACCGAGCGGTGAATACCGTTCTGGTGGACCTATCAAACAGGAGCTCACGTCCCACGTCGGTCCCACGGCCATTACCGTAAGGATTGATCCAAAACTAATTAGGAAAAAGATTAGTTTCTAAAATCTTTTAACTAATTGGTTTAATAATGCAGACCTTTATAAGCGAGCATTATGTTGGTGCGGACATGGAGACACAATATAGAGCTGGTGAAGCATGGAAAAAGGTCTTGGGACCTGTTTTCATTTACTTTAACTCTAACTCTACCGGCCATAATCGTCACGATTCATTATGGGAAGATGCTAAACGACAGGTTACTAATTTTTTTTTATAAGATATTGTTTTTATTTTTGATTTATTTACGTAACTTATAAAAGAAGAGACGTTAATTTCGTTTATATTAATAATTTTCAGACAAAAGAAGAAGTTCAAGCCTGGCCGTACGACTTTGTAGCGTCCGCTGACTTTCCTTCCCGTCGAGAAAGAGGAATTGTTACCGGTCGACTCTTAGTCAACGACAGGTATATTTAGTTATTTACTTACAAAATTCCAAAAAAATAAAAATAATAACAGGTTAATTATTTACTTTGATCTTTGACTTTTTTTCTTGGTAAACATTTTCGGAAAATACTTAGGTTCACCCCTAGAGGTGAACCTATTTGTTCACCTCCCCTTTTTTAACCAATAAAAATATGCCATGTAATATTATTTTTAAATAAAATCATAAAATTAAAATTAAGAAATTAAAGACATTCAAATATTTTAAGAAACCTTTGAATGTAAACCCTTTGGGGTTTAAGGTTTATGGTATAGGTTTAAGCTCTTTGGGTTTAAAGTTTAGAGATTAGGGTTTAAGCTCTTTGGATTAGGGTTTAGGGTTTAGGGATTATGGTTTAGTTTTTTGTTTTTTAAAATTTAAAATGTTGGGTTTAGGGATTAGGGTTTATGATATAGGGTTTAAGCTCTTTGGGTTTAGGGTTTAAGCTCTTTGGATTGGGGTTTAGGATTTAGGGATTAGGGTTTAGTTTTTTATTTTTTTAAGATTTACATATTGGGTTTAGGGATTAGGATTTAGTTTTAATTTTAATATTTTAGGTTCAAATTATCGTTTAGGATTTAGGGTTTAGAATTTAGGGTTTAGAGATTAAGATTTAAGTTTTAGTATTTTTTATTAAAAAAAATTATTTTTAAGTTTTGTTTGAAAAAAAAAATATATATATATATATATATTTCTTATTTTTAAAACATTTTTAAAATTTTAATTATTTTTAATATTAGATTATGTGGAATTATTTGATTGGTTATAAAAGGTGGAGGTGAACAAAAGGGTTCACCTCTAGGGGTGAACCCAAGTATTACTCAACATTTTCAGATCCTTGACTCCGGCCCGATCTGCATACATCGGTTTAGCACCTCCGGGAGAAGCTGGTTCATGGCAGACAAATACTAAGGGATATCAATTTTGGACACAAACAAATGAAACCGGCTATTTCAAGATTGATAACGTTAGACCGGGAACTTACAATTTGTACGGATGGGTACCCGGTTTTATCGGAGACTTTCGATACCAAAACCGTGTTAACATAGCTGCGGGTTCAAAGATTAGTCTCGATAGAGTCGTGTTCAAGCCTCCTAGGAACGGTCCAACGTTGTGGGAGATTGGTGTACCGGATCGAACCGCTCGAGAATACTTTGTACCGGAACCATACAAGAATACAATGAATCCCTTATATATAAACCACACAGACAAGTAAGCCTTCAATCCTCATGATCCCGGTTCAATCTGTTCCCAATGGTTCTAATGATTCCGGTTTTGCTGTTTGTTCCACAGGTTTAGACAGTACGGATTATGGCAACGATACACAGAGTTATATCCAAAACATGATCTTGTCTACACAGTTGGAGCTAGTAACTATAGTCAAGACTGGTTCTACGCTCATGTCACCAGGAGCCTCGATGATTCGACCTATGTACCAACGACATGGCAGATCATGTTTCAACTTCCATATGTGAACCGGCGAGGTAGCTACACATTGCAGCTAGCTTTAGCCTCGGCTGCACGGGCTAACTTACAAGTACGATTCAACAATGAATACTCGAGACCATTGTTCTCAACGGGTAATATTGGAAGAGATAATGCTATAGCAAGACATGGAATCCATGGAGTCTACCGGCTTTATAGCATCGATGTTCCTGGTAGGTTACTAAGAACCGGGACCAACACGATTTATCTGCGACAAGCTAAAGCGTTGGGACCGTTTGAAGGTCTTATGTATGATTACATTCGTCTTGAAGAGCCTTCAAGAACTTAGATTCATACAATCGTTAATATTTGGGTCTTATTTTATTTTTATTTTTTGCACTAATGTTAGGAGATTATAGTTGTATAGATCAGGGTTTCTGAGATTTACTGATTTTGATCATTTGTTATTTATGAAATTGATTTGGATTTTGAATATGATTGTCATGGTTTATCTTTATATTAATTGATAAGTATTTTTTTGAGTTATTCACTATTAAATTGATTGAATTACCTATTTGTTTTTAACAAAATTAAGTTTTTACAATATTAACATTTGTTTATATTTATAATTTTGTTATTTATTCTATTAGTTTTAAAAAGCTAGTTTTGTTTCCAAAAAAAAGATAAGATGATAACACGAAAAAAGTTTAAACTATGAATTTTTAATATTGATAATAATTATTGTTGTAGATAATATGTATAATAATATTTAATATATTTATAATAAATTCATATTAATTATATGAATTTTAAATTTGAATAAATATAATCAATAAAATATTTTAATAAAAGTAATAATTTCTATACATATATTATTATATTTTCTTATAACTAATATGAAAATATGTTCACAAAGTAAATTTAGATATTTATAGATATAAATTTTAGATAATAATTTATTTTAGTTTTAATTTTAGATTTAATTATAATTAAAATAATATAATTTTTTACAATATTATTTTTGCTAAATTGTATTAACTATTTTTAAAGGTTTTTATTTAATATGTTTGTGCTAAGTATTTAAAAATGGGAACAAGATTGAAGCATGAATAAGAAAATGCCACCAGCAACAGAGACATTAAGAGATTCATATTCCCCTGCCATGGGAATGCTCACAAGCTCGCAAACTTGTCGTGACTGCTCGGACAGACCGTGCCCTTCACTGCCTAAGATCAAGCATAAAGGTTTGTCTGCTAAAGACTGAGCAAACTCTAAGGAAAGTTTGGAGACAGGTTCCGGTTTCTGAGTTGCTGGATGACCAGCTAATAGCTTCATTTGAAACTCACGTTCTAGAAGCTTAAGGTGGTTCCAGTTTCCAAAAACTATGGGGAGTTGAAACGAAGCACCTCGGCTTGCTCGCAGAGCTTTGTCGTTGAATGGATCACAACAACCCGGAAGCAGAAATGCTCCATCCTATTTACAACATTAGCAAGATATAATGTTGATTCTCATTAGATATTTATCTAAAGGCTGATCATTTATATACCCAATTAAAAGCCATAGCTGATCTGATTAATGTGCCAAGGTTCCCCGGGTCCTGCAACAACATCGAATGACAACTATCACCAATTCTCTTGATCAAGAAATGTAGTAAGGGGAGCTAACCTGTATGCTGTCCAGAACAAGAACTCGGTGAGCACAAGGGAACCATTTCTTGCAATCTGTTACAATGATGTCTTCATCATCTTTAAGATTGGTGAAGCTGTTAGGGATCCTCATCAAGGCAATGGCTTCAACAGATTCAGTAGACTGCACTCCAGAGAGTTGCTTCATCACTAGAGAACTAACTCGAACAATGTGTATACTTAGACTCTCTAATCCTTGAGGAATCTGAGCTTCCTCACGGAGAAGTAGACAGTCAATTTCAGTGCTGATTCCTTGGAACATACATACTTCTCTGTGAACAAAAGTCATCTCCTTGAAACTCAATTTCACATAAAACTAAAAGAAAAAGGACATCACTTTCCTCAAATACCTGATTGGGATAGCTCCGACGACAAGAACAGAGCCATGAGCATGACGATAAGAGGAGCTTTGGCGGAGCTTTAAGCAGTGTTTAACAAAAGGGTTTGAAGTGCTGGTGATGGAATTCACATGAGACGGCAACGAAACCCTTGTCGCCGGATATTTATCTGAGCCGTCGATATCGGAAGGGTTTATCTGAATATGGGTTCTGTGTGATTGGGATAATGAAGCTCGAAGCTTCGAAACTGAAACTTTGATTTCAAATGGAAGACGTGGAGATACAACTGGTGAAGCGAAAGCACATCCGCAATGCATTGCCTTCTCCGATTTATCTTCTTCTCCGGTGAAGTCAAGGCGGAGAAGATGACGTTCGACCGGGAAGCTACAAACCACCATATTCTGTATAAAAGCCCATTATACTAAAAAGGCCTAGGCCCATAATAATCTTTCGTTCTCGGCCCAAGTTTGGATTTTTTTCTCTTCCAGACTTGCTAGACTTTCACTTTAGATTTCATTCTGCTTCACCAGACTTGACTCTAGACTTCACTCTAGACTTCACCAATATGCAGATTAACGGAGAAATTCTATATGATTGTGTGATAACAATTTAAACGATTGTTATGCATTTTCCGGAGAAATCAGTTCTTCTGGAATTGACTAGCCGATGCAGCTCTCTTCGCGTTTTCAAACAGATACAGACTCAACTGATTACTCGTGATCTTCTTCGTGATGACTTATTCGTCGACAAAGTCGTGACCTTTTTTGGTAAATCCGCCGATTTTGCATCTTACAGTTGTGTATTTCTCCACAGAATCCGTCGTGGGTTGAGCTCTTTCCCATACAACACGCTTTTATCAAGCTACGCAGTCTGCGATAAACCGAGAGTGACGATTCTTGTTTATCGAACATTTGTGAGTAATGGATTTTCACCGGACATGTATACGTTTCCTCCAGTTTTCAAAGCTTGTGGGAAGTTTTCAGGGATCGGGGAAGGGAAACAGATTCATGGAGATGTCACGAAGATGGGTTTCGTCGATGATATGTATGTGCAGAACTCGCTTCTTTATTTCTATGGTACGTGCGGAGATTCAGAGAGTGCATGTAAAGTGTTCGATGAAATGCCTGTGAGAGATGTAATATCTTGGACTGGCATTATATCTGGTTTCTCGAGGATTGGATTGTATAAGGAAGCTTTGGATATGTTTTCAAAGATGGATGTTGAGCCTAATTTGGCTACGTATGTTTGTGCGTTGGTTGCTAGTGGGCGAGTAGGGTGTTTAAGTTTAGGGAAAGGAATCCATGGATTGATCTTGAAAAAGGCATACTTGATCAGCTTAGAGACTGGTAATGCTCTTATAGATATGTATGTGAAATGTGAGCAGTTGTGTGATGCGAAGAGAGTCTTTGGTGAATTGCAAATGAAAGATAAAGTTTCTTGGAATAGTTTGATTAGTGGATTGGTTCAATGTAAAATGCCTAACGAGGCGATTGAATTGTTTTCTCTGATGCAAACGTCTTCGGGTGTGAAACCAGATGGGCATATACTTACAAGTGTTCTCTCTGCTTGTGCTAGCTTAGGAGCTGTGGATTACGGAAGATGGGTTCATGAGTATGTTGTAACAGCTGGAATCAAATGGGATACGCATATTGGAACTGCGGTTGTTGATATGTATGCGAAATGTGGCTACATCGAAACAGCTTTAGAGATTTTCAAAGGAATCAGAAGCAAGAATGTGTATACTTGGAATGCTCTGTTAGGTGGTTTAGCTATCCATGGACATGGACATGAATCCCTTAGATGTTTCGAAGAGATGGTTAGTCTCGGTTTTAAAGCCGAATGAGGTAACTTTTCTTGCGGTTTTAAACGCTTGTTGCCACACAGGTTTAGTAGATGAAGGGAGAAGATATTTCCATAAGATGAAAACCAGAGAATACAATCTCTCCCCTAAGCTAGAACATTATGGATGCTTGATTGATTTGCTTTGTAGAGCTGGATTGTTAGATGAAGCATTGGAGGTCGTTAAAGTGATGCCGGTTAAACCGGATGTGCTTATATGTGGAGCTATTCTTAGTGCTTGTAAGAGTAAAGGAACATTAACAGAGCTTCCTAAAAAGATATTAGATAGTTTCTTAATGATGGAGTTTGAAGATAGTGGTGTTTATGTGTTATTGTCTAACATTTTTGCTGCTAATAGAAGATGGAATGATGTTGCTAAGATTAGGAGATTGATGAAGGTTAAAGGTATCTCAAAGGTTGCAGGATCAAGTGCTGTAGACGTTAATTAACGGCGTAGAAACAATGATGATGGATGTATGATCCATGACCATGAGAATGTCTAACATACATAACAGAGTTCATGAGTTTCTTGCTTGTCTCTGGCTTAAAGCTGAACTTGTCCTCTTCTACTTCACGTTCCTCTTGCTTCATCTTATTATATGTATATAATAAAATATTAAATAGAAATATGTTGTTCTGTATATGCAGTTACATGGTACATTATTATCACACACAAATCTGAAATGATTAAATCTAAAACATTATTTTTTCCGTTTCATTTTAAATGTTGTTTAAAGTTTTTCCACACATTAATTTTTTTTTATGTTATATCATTCATTAATAATATATATAACATGTTTACATCTATTATTAACCTAAAAGAGTATGGATAAAACCGAAAAATTATAAAATTGTATTGAAAATGTAAAACAACATTTATAATGAAACAAAATTTAAATTTCAAAACGAAACTTAATATGAAACGGATGAAGTAACTTTGTTTTGGAAATCATGAAAATTGTTATGTTGAAATTACTACAAAAGGGGGAAATTAAACTATTTTATTTTCATCAATAGCTTCTGCATGCTAGCTACAATATTAGAGACTAATAATAGAATTAATTAGGGCACAACATTATTAGCATTATGGTACCAACTTCCCAAATTACCCTCGCCATCACCATTATTTTCATGACTGCCACTTGTTGCACCTCCCATGGCGGATCTATCGAAAAACCAATCCGTTGTCGCCGTCGAAGGAGGAAGTAACTCAACGTTATGAAACATAACCGGTGTTTCCGTAACCGGTAGAGAATCTTGTTGAAACATGGAAGTGATGAGTCTCTGTTGCTGAAGCTTCTGGTGCAAATCTTGGTTTAAAGAACTCAAAGACTCGATAGAAGAAGATGCAAGATTGTAACCATGATCTAACGGAAACATGTAGCCGGGGAATCCACCGGAAAACGCCGTCGAAGGAGGGTTTATAAATGCTCTGTTCATACGAAACCCATCAGCAAGCTCGTGCTGAGAAGACAATGACGTCACGATCGGAGGAGGAGAAGAGATGACGTGGAGGTTGCAAGGCTTGTTCTTGTTTCTGGTGGAGCCACCGACGGGAACGTTACGTAGGGCTCCGCCACGTGTCCAGTAACGGCGACAGTTTTTGCAGTAGTGACGTGGCTGAGACAAGCTGTAGTTGTTGTAGTAACAGAATTTGGTGTTGAGGGAATCACATCTCGGACATTTAAGTATCGGCTGCGATGCCAGAGACGGTCCTGTGTGACTGATCTTATGTGGTGGCTTCGCCGTCGTCTTGATCCTCCTTGGTTTGAAGCTGGTGGTGTGGCTCTGATGGGATGACGCCATCATGAATTCTTTAAGGAGAGATGGTGCAATATGGGGCTAGAGGAGAGAGATTGGCTCTTGTGATTTCCATGAATCTTCATATGTGTGTCTATATATATATGAACACATATATAGATGTGTATAAAAGTGTATATGACTTGCATGCTTCTTATATCGAATGTATATTTTAATATTTGTTTTTTTTTTTTTAAAGTTTCCAATACAAACTTGTATAAACCAAGTGTATAGACTATAGACTATACACTTGCCATCCACTCCGGCTACTGCTGTTCATATTTTCTCTATTCTCCATGAACACAAATGCCTCACCTTTGTCCTTCTCATCTCATAAGTTTTGCTGGATTAATTCGCCAATAAAACTCCCTTGATGATCGTCTGGCTAAGTTAATGCTATTAATTATCATAAACTGTTTGTTATATCTTGGCTTGATCTTTAGTTCTCTGTTTGTACTGTTGACAAAAAAAAAAAAAAAAAATAGACTATAGACTATAGGATTGTGAAGCAATCCCAAATGGTTACAACTTATAACTATATTTTCCTTTTAACTTCTCTGTCAAATGATTAACACAAATGAACACATTGATGTTTTCATACGTCATGACGAACTAATTATTTGAATAAAAATACATAAATGATGGTCTCTGCAGGATGTTAATTATTAATTAACATATACTTTTTTATATCAAAATTTAACATATACAAAATCAGATTTGTTATTATGTGGTTCTATTTGTCAAAGAAATAGTGAGGCTCAAAGCCGGTTCTGAGCAAAGTTGGATGAAACGTTGGTTTGGCCTCCATTTATTATTTGTTAGAACTTTTATACTTATAGTTTCCATAGTATGTAGGATTCTCAACCATTGTAGGAAAGGAAATATATTAAGATTTATATTAAAATATTTATAGTTTCCAAAATTTCAGAGCCAGCTGCTGAAACTGATCTTTCAATTGATAGATTCACAATATCTAATATAGTAGCATACTATGAAAGACAAGATAAGATCGATCTAGGGAAGAGACAAGTGTGGTAAAAGGTACGAGGTAAATAACGAGAAGCCATATCAAGGAGTGGAGTGCTTCTCATTGGGAACAAACTCTAACTTCACTTGTCTCTTCTCTTGTAGGAAGCAACACTACACAACACAAGTCGTACACTTCATTTATTATCCTCTTTGACTTTTTTTTTCTCACTTATATTGTTCCTCCATCAGAATATGAAGATTAATTGTCATATATATAGGGAAATGTATAGTGTTCGAGTTTATTTATTTGATTACACTACGATATATGTTATATATGAGTTTAGCACCCATCAGTTAGCTCGGCCCAAACATATTCTCTATATTATGATCGGCTCAAATATCAACAATCAAGTCGTCCCATGAACAAAATGAAGCCCCTTAATTCGAGAACGTTCGACTCGGCTCGGCTCGACTCATGACTTTCTCTGCTCGGCTCGTCTCGCCATCTCTTGTAACCGGCTCGGCTAAAAGACATGGCGTGGTCGGCTTGGCCCATTATTCTCTTGACGTTTACGTCCCAAATGTTACAACTCAGCAAGGAGTCAACGGCCCGTACAAAAGTACGATTGTATTTACTCATGTATCATTTGAGGATTTGTGTACTTTAATACTCTCGTTTTATTATGATGAATACATTTCAATTTGTAAGAGAGCTCGTCTACCGACGACCTTTTATCCATCTTCTTCATTTACCGACCTTAGTCTATTTTTCTCATAAGATAAATCTTCAAGACTTTACCGAACACAATTCTTTGCACCCAACATACATTTAACCATTTAAAGAGCTCGTCACGAGCTCGGTAATAACAATATACCATACACACAGTCACAACCTCCTTACAAAAAACATGAAACTTATTGCAACAAACCAAATTAGAAAAAGCATTGGGGAACTTCAATTCTTAAGAATTCTTATTAGAGAGCAGGCTTCAATGTGTTGGCAACATCAATCACGAATCGGTACCTAACGTCGGCCTTCTCAAGCCTTTCCATGGCAGTGTTGACATAATCCGCAGAGATGAGCTCAATATCCGCCGTGATGTTGTGTTTCCCGGCCATATCCATCATCTCTTGAGTCTCCTTAATCCCTCCTATCATACTTCCCGTTACCATCTTCCTCTCTATATATACACAGAAAACAACTACAAGTCAATTTTTTTAAAACAAAAAATTTTCAATGTCCATTAGACACTAGTCACATGTGTGGCCAGCCTCGAGTATAAGTTAGGTAAGCGACATAATATGCTTACGGGTGATAAGAGGCATGACCGGGAGCTCGAGTGGCGTTTCAGGTAAACCAACCATAACAAGTTTTCCCTTACGCTTCAGCAAACCGAGCAACGGAAGAAGCGAATGAGTCGCAGATACCGTATTAATAATACCATCCATACTTCCCATTGCATCCTTAATCTGTTTTGGGTCACGGCTCACCACGAATGCGTCCGCACCAAGCCGATTAATCGCCTCGTCTCTCTTACTATCCGAAGTACTAATAACCGTAACTTTACTACCCATAGCCTTAGCAAATTTCACCGCTACATGACCCAAACCGCCTAGTCCCACTATACCAATGTGCATACCGGGTTTGTCAAGCTCGTGGTACTTCAGAGGAGAGTAAACCGTGATCCCCGCGCATAGTAGCGGCGCGGCAGCGTCCATTGGGAGATTGTCAGGAATACGGATGATGAAACCTTCGTCGCAAACCATGTTGTCTGAGTAACCACCGTAGGTTATTGTGTCGTCGTAGTATTTGAATCCGTACGTTTGGATAGATTTTGGACAGTAGTTCTCGAGACCTTCGGTACAACTGTCACATGACCCGCACGAGCCGACCAGGCACCCGACTCCAACTTTGTCTCCGGTTTTGAATTTAGTCACTTTGGCTCCGACTTCAGTCACCACGCCAACAATCTCATGCCTAAAATAAATAAACTCAAGTTTCGGATTATGTTCTGTGGATTTATTATAATTTTCAGAGATTTTAACCTTACAATAACAATTATTTAAAATCAACATGTGTTCTCTGGTGTACACACTAAAAAAATGCTCATGACCAAATCTAATATTTATTATCATATAGTTATTAATACACCGTTTTTATATCACCAAAAACCTCATTACGAGTTGCTTAATAATCTATCATAAATAAAGTTGGATATATTTATAATTGGTTACTACTTTTTTTTGGGACAAATGATTGGTTACTATTTTTTGATTGGTTACTATTTTATAGAACGCAAATTTGTGTATTACCCGGGGACGAGAGGGTATGTAGACATTCCCCATTGGTTCTTCATCATATGCAAATCACTGTGACAAATTCCACAGAACAACACTTTGAATCTAACATCCTTTTCTCCTGTCTCCCTACACATTCATTCCACCAAAAACTTAATTTCATCAAAACAATATATATATATATATATATATATATAAATGATCATACGATACAAAATTGATAGAGAATAATTCGTTAAAATTATAAATAAATATATATAAATTGTGGAACCTTCTAGAGAAACGGAAAGGCGAGAGAACTCCGGAATTATCATTGGCCGCCAATCCGAACGCCTCCTTCTCAAGAACCTTTCCCATTATCTCAAACAACAATAAGAATAAGAGAAATAATTGTGTGGATTGATTTTTATTTGAATGTCACTAACTTATTGAGAAGTTTGAGATTGTGAGGAGGAGATACAAGTGCTTTAATATAGGAAGAGATTGTGGAACCGACGTGATCTGGTGGCATTAGGACCATTCACGTAATTGCTTTGACCACTAGATCACAATTGTTTCTATTTTTTTGTTTCTAAAAATATAAATGTGAATACAAGAGTTATTTGTCTGCTACGCATGTGTGAATATGATAAATTCATAACTTTTGACTTTTGAAAGCAACAGAGCTTGTGTTTGAACATGAACCACATGTGCCGGAACATTGAGCAAAAAAGTAGTCGCAAAAATTGCAGGACTTATAGTTTGGATAGTAGCTAAAATAAAAACGTGTTAGATGGAGCTTAAACCATGCTTTGAAAAATATGTCGTATTTTCAACTAATAAACCAACATAAATCTTTTGAAAATATTTTACATATGTTAGAGCATCCCCAATGGTGTAATCCATTGGGGTTCTTAAAAAAAAAAATTAATATTTTTTTATTTTTTATTTTCCAGATCCTAAAAATAAAAAAAAATTATTAAAAAAATAAGGACTAACCGTTACACGGCACGTGGCGTGAACAGTGTAAGGATCGGTCCTTATATAAGGATTTTAAGGACCTGTATCTTAACTGTGCTGTGGGGCCCACATAATATTTTATAATTTTTTTAAGAACCCCAAGACTTAAAATCCCCCATTGTATTTGCTCTTAGAGCATATACAGCAGTAAACCTCTCTTTTAGAGGTTCTTAACAAATAAAAAAAAATATATATTTTTTTTTTGACAGATGGTAAAAAAAAAAAAATTAAAAAATTAATAACAAACTGACACATATGCATCAAATAGTGAAGGACTCCGCTCTTGGGTTCAGAAAATGTAAAATATTAGCTAGTAACTGCTCTTGGGGGTCTTAACCACAAGGTTATATGATTTTGTACGTGTAGTCGGTGTATATGACTGTTCTTGTGGTCTATACAGAAACAAAAAGTTGAGATATGTCTTCTAATCGTACTTGGTTTGCTCCCAAATAGTTTCGTCCACGGAACATACTCAAAACTACAACGTGTTTACACTGTTAAGATACATGCACTTGAATAGTACTCCAAACAAATGGTCTGAATTTAGTCCCGAAAATCATATATTATGAAATGTGTTTACACTAAGAGCTAATCTCCTGTATAAAAGACTATAGATGGATCACAATTTTGGTACTTTATAGCGGAGTTGGCCCAACTAGTAAATAAGTGTTAATAACATCTGCTAGGTCTGAGTTTGATCCGCGTTGGTACCAAAGCCGTCCCTAAGTTGTAATGGGCCGCAAACTAGAGATACAAAAAGGCCGGTGGATAGCAAGTTTTCTCGCAAGAGAAAAAAAAAAACAATTATATGGAGGTCGAATCCTAAACCAGTGAGAAATATTAATTTTAGACTTATACCACGAGACTAAAGAAATTTATATATATATATATATATATATATATATATATATATATATATATATATATATATATACTTTCAGAGGGCCGGTAAAATTATTATACTTTCTGAGGGCCGCAACCTTAACTTCCTCTGCTTCTACCACCCAACCGCTCTGGTTGGGACCTCTTCTAAGAAAAATGAATTTAACCCAATCTAAATTCCGTCCTAAAAGATGTACGGATCCACGGATCCGAACCTCCTAGTATTCAAAAAAAAGAAAATTATATCGTTTACATTGCTCGGATTGCTCAAATAACACCGTTGTTATCATTCACACCCAACATATTTCAACCTTAGGAAGAAGACCATTTTATATGGATAACAAAAGAACATATTTACATTTTTATATGGATCACAATCTTGTTACCTTTAGTCCAATAATATATGTAATACTTTCACTTTTCCAATTATTTAAAATTTTATAATATCACCAGTCAACAACAACAATCCGAGTTAAAATTCCCAAGAACTTATTTATATAGCTAACATATTAAATCACAATCAAGCTGTTCATTTTCGTCCAAATCGCAATCACTTGAATCACATTTATTTTTTCGCCATGTCAATGACAAAACGATATCTAACATCTCCTTTTGCAAGTCTTTCCATGGCGGTGTTCACATCCTTCATGGGTATGATCTCAATCTCTGCTTTTATTCCATGCTCAGCTGCAAAATTAATCATCTCTTGCGTCTCTTTGATTCCTCCAGTGGCACTTCCCGCTATCGATTTACGTCCTGTCAAAGAACAGTGTTAATTTAATAGGTTGAATAAACTAACTAATATAATGGTCTACTACTTAGGGTTACGTATGTATACCCAAGATTAAGGAAATTGCATCTAGATCAAATGGCTCCGCCGTTGTACCAAGTAGAACAAGTTTACCGTTGGGTTTGAGTAGTTCAAGTAATGGTAAAATCGAATGTGATGTAGAAACAGTATCGATTATACCATCCATAGTCCCCATTGCAGCCTGCCATATATAATATAAATCCACTGAGAATTATATATACGTGTTACATGAAAACTGATATATAGTTCATATTTTACCTCCATTTGGTCTTCATCAGTACTAACCAAGAACCCATCAGCTCCAAAAGTTTCAAGAGCATCCTTAGATTTCCCCACGTTAGAACTAAGCACCGTGACTTTACACCCAAATGCTTTAGCAAACCTCACCCCAATGTGGCCAAGACCGCCTAGCCCCATGATTCCGACATGTTTCCCTGGTCCGGCCAATCCAAAGTACTTCATAGGACTATATACCGAGATGCCTATATATAATAAATATAACACAAATTAGACAATATATATTATAAACATATGAAAATCAAATGTATATCATGCGGTACGTCGAATATAGAAATGAATTCATAAACCTGCACAAAGCAAAGGTGCTGCCGAAGCGAGAGGCATCGTGTCGGGAATTTTGACGGCGTAAAGCTCGTCGACAACGATGTGGTCGGAGTATCCACCGTGGCTAACCGTTCCGTCGTGGTGATATGCGTTATAGGTTGCGACTACTTTGGTGCAATAGTTTTCTTGATCTTCACGGCAGCTCTCGCAGGTGCGGCATGAATCGACTATGCTTCCCACACCGACTTTGTCTCCGATATTGAACTTACTCACATTGATCCCTATCCAATCCACTTCTCCAACGATCTCGTGACTGTAATAAAACAACCACACGTTTATGTATTTCTTATGTAGTTCCAGTGAGATGAAACTTTCATTCCAACTTAAACCTTTAGCAAAAAAAAAAAAGAGAGTAGGTAGCATAAACCTATTTAGTTAACAAATCGGTGGTTTCGGAACAATATTAACAAAATAATAATAAGCCTAAACATAGCTTGTTTAATTTATAATTCTTATTAAACATAAATATCTTATCAAAACTTTCAAGTTGAAAAAGAAAACAACAAGAGAATAAATAGTTTCTTGATTATTTTGAATTGAAATTGTATATGGACAATCGTATATATTTATAATAGTCATTATAGGCTTAATCATTTATCAGAACACAAAATAGGGTAGTGATATTCAACTTGACTAAAGAAGAAAGGTTAATAACTTAATACTAATAGTCAACTTTAAGTAATGGTGGTAATAATGGAGGTGAGTGCTCATTTTGGCAAAATTTATGTGCAGAGTAATAACTGATTTATCTATCTCTGAAATTTTATATTTAGCGAAAAGAAAAGAGCTAAGTAAGTATGCTCCACTATAAGAGCATGAATATCCAAGTATCATAAGTGAGTATCTTATAAAAAATATATTAAAATATTGTGGGTCCCACGTGGGACCCACATGAACAGTTAACATACTCACCCCATAAGTTTCTTAGCTAAGATACATATCTTGCCTGTAGCGCCTACGTGGCGCTACGGGATTGGTCCAATTTTTTTTTTTTTTTTTTTTTCAAAAAAAAAAATTTCACTTTAAAAAAAAAAAAAATATTAAAAAAAGGGTTAAGATACCCTTGGTGGGTATCAAGGATATTCATGCTCTAAATAGCGGGCAAACAAGATTTTGCCACATTTAATATTTGATCTCTAATTAGTAAGTAATTTTACCAAACAAATCAACTATTTAATATTTTCTGAAACGTAGCAGAATAGTTTTTATAATCTGTATCAACGTTAAAAAAAAAGATTAATAAAATATATAGAATTCAGGTTTTTGTCAAAAAAAAAAAAAAGAATTCAGGTTAAACTAGCCATTTAATAAAAAGAAAACATATACAGTAAAGTTTACCTATATATTTTCAACCTTATGAACAAATTAAACAGGAGGCTCTATGTATCATAATAAGCTATTTAAATATCATAAATCAAAATTTGGTTTCCTTAGTTAACAGTTTTTTTTTTAATTTTTATTGCGTATATAGTTCTAATTTGATTTCTGTAATGGTCAAAACTCAACTGTGTGGATTAAAAAATTTTTTAAAAAAAAATGCATGGGAATTTATAGTATGTAAACGCGCCTTAATTGATTTTAAGATTTTAGAGCAGAGATAATTTGTTTTTAACATATCTAAAGAATTTACAAAGAAAAGAAACAAGAAATTACGTACCCAGGAACCAAAGGGTAATTAATAAAGGAATTCCATTCCTTGTTGAGACAATGAAGATCACTATGACATATTCCACAGTATAACACCTTCACTCTCACATCGTTCTCTCCTGTTTCTCTGCACATATACCATCATGTAACATCATCATTATCATGGCTACATTAACCATCCATCATGTAACATCATCATCAGTACTCATGATTGACCTTACCTTCTATGAAAGACATAGGGAGAGAGGTGGCCTGAGGAGTCTCTCGCTGCCCAACCAGTCACCACGAAGTTCAGTTTTCTCTGTCCTAATCTCCCCATTTCTCACTCTATTTTTTTCTCTAATTTGGAGCAATTAAGGGACCAAAGTACCTACCTATGTTATTATATATATAGTATAAATAGGATCTAAAATGCTGTCGTTTGATTTCAGAACTATTGTTTTGACTGTTGGTTGTATTAAATTTTGGTAGAGATTTGAATGGTAGCAATAGTCATAATAGACAAAATTATTTACAGGTTAAATCACTTTTTTTTTGCAGCAGCAGATTATGTGTTTCATGCAAATCAAACTTATTGGTTTACAAAAATGGTTCGTATTTTGTAAGCAACAGATTTTTTTTATCTTTCTTTATCTTCAAACAACTTTAAACTAAATATTATGAATATTAAATAAAAATAATTTAGATAATTCACACAGTAATCCGTCTTTACTGCATCTACCATTCAAAGCTGGAATATTACATGATAGTCTTTCATAAAACTAATTTCATATATGTATTTTCTTCCAACATATATTTAAAAAATAAATATTATACAAATATTTTGTTATACTAACAAATCTATCTTATTAAAACAGGAAGGTTTTAAAAAACTAACCTTGTCTTGACGTGTTATTTACAAGACATGCTATTAGAAATTAGGAGCAATTAAATAGATTCATTAAGGAAAATAATGTAAAACTAAATTATAATTAATTAATCATAATATCTTGCAATATCTTTCATTACTTTAAATATAAATGTATATTTCCTTTTTATTATACAAAATCTAACAAAAATCTTTTTAATCCATTTTATTTTTAATTAACTAATTAATTTCGTAATTATATTATATATTTATACTTAATTAATAATGATAAGTATAATTAGATAAATTAATACACATTTATGTTTATAAATTATAAAATAAATATAAAAATTATAGAAATCTTTTTAAAAATAAAAAAGAATATATAACCCACTACTTTTTATCAAATACACACATAAAATAATAATAAAAATATGTAATATACTTCATTTTCAAAAAAGTGAATTCTATAAAAATATTCAAATTACTATTACCTAAACAATAATTTATATTACAAATTAAGCTAAATATTAAAATATATATATATATATATATATATTTAAATTTGATAAAAACGTAAAATATCAACAATAAGTAAATATTTATATTATTCAAATATATAATTGTCGGGTTAATTAATGATTATACTAAAACAATTTTTTAGCGGGTTGTTTTATACTTTTTATAATTTGAATACTATAAAAATATACAACTTATTATTAATTAAACTTTAATCTATAAAATAAAAAAATTAAAGCTAAATATGAATATATATATATATATATTATTTTATATAATACAACTCATATTAGAACTTATAATGTGAATAGTTATTTTAATCTCTTTATCTTTACGATATCTCCTCCCAAATAATACAAAATTTATTTTTTAAACCTAAATTATTAACTCACGTTTTATAATATGGGTTAAACAATTATAAATAAAATTATATTGCATAAATAAATAAAAAATTACTAACAACAAAATAGCTAAAATTTTAAAATTGTAAAGAAAAATATATCCGCGTTCTGAAAACGCGGATCAAAATCTAGTTAATACTTTAAAACAGAAAGATTTTTGAAACTAACATTTAGTTAACGTGTTTATGATGATGTATGCCATTAAAATTAATGGGTATTTAATTATTTATTAGGGTCATTTTTAGTTTAATAAATTAGAATATTTGTGAGCCATGCTAAGATTCTATAACTAACGATTATATTCCAAAGTATATTCATAATACTTTATAATATATTTTGTCTTAAATATAAATATATAATATTATTTTTATGACTTTTTATAAAAATAATTAATAATTTAGTATTTATTAATAAAATATATAATAAAATAATTTTAATTACATTTTAATCTAAATATTCATTAATTTATTATTTTATTCAAAATATATTCATAATATCTTTTTTATTATATATTACAATAAAATCTTACAAAAAAATATTTTTTATTTTATTTATTTCTTAGGAAAAACTAATTACTAAATTTGTATTTATTATTATAATTTATTGAAAAATTATTTTAATTACATTTTAATTTATAAAAGAAACACAAAATATTTATATTTAAACCGCTTTAGAACATGTTGAAAGTAGATTAATCAATTTCAATTATTATTAATATAAATTTTGTCTACTAAGAGATCGGTTAAAAGATATATTAACCATTTTAATTGATATATTCTTAATTTGATAAAATATTAAAATAATTAAATATTTATATTATTTGAATATATAATAATTTATATCACGGCTAATGTTTTTATGATTGCGCTTTTTAAATGGTTGTTCTATCAAATGTTCAAAATACTTAGACTAATATAAGATGTGTTGAAATATACATTAATTTGTTTCGATTATAAAAATATTTAAAAAGATTTATATTCAGTATAAAACAAGTTAAAAAATGAATTAACCAATTTTAATTATAGAAACATTTAAATAAACTTAAACCAATCCAAAAATGTTAAATGAATAGATTATTATATTTTAATTATATTTTGATTTATAAAATAAACATGAAATATTTATATTTTGACCATTATAAAACGATTAAAAATAGATTAACATATTTTAATAGTCTATACTATTAAAAATTTCCTATTGGAAGACGGATTTAAAATATATTTTAGCCAATTTCAATTTATATATTCTAAATTTTATGAAATATTAAAATTATTCAATATTTATATTATTTTATTATATAATGAATTAGATTATGGTTGATGTTTTTTTAAAAGATAGTTTTATCAAATTATATGTAATTATATTTATTTAATATTATAAATTTAATTATTAAATATTAAAAACATAAATATATTCCATATATAAAATCATATGATATTTTATAAAATATTTTAAATCAACAAAACACATATTATACTTATATCATGTAACTTTATAATGATTATCTTATTAAAATAAAATAATCGTAAAATTATTTTCAAACAAAAAACTTATTCAAAGAAAATAAATTTATTCAATTTTTATTTTTATTTCTTTAAATAATATATTTGAGTTTTTTAGCGCGATCAAAATCTAATATCCTATTAAATAATTAAAACCCTCACATCATTCACTCATTTTTATTACAAAGTATATCAAACTCCAGAAGGACCTTCCAAACGAAGATAATCATACATAACACCCGTAAGCGCATTAAAGTTCCGATTTTGAGTAAGAAAAATCGTATTATTACCAACCCTAAGCAATGTTCCATGAACGTCGATATTGTACAGTCTGTATAGCCCATGAATTCCATGCCTAGCGATCGCGTTGTCCCGACCTATTAACCCGGTCGTGAAAATAGGTTTGGAGTTAGCATCATTAACCCGAACAAATAAATCCGCAGTCGTAGCTGAAGCCAAAGCCATCCGAAGTGTGTAGTTTCCAGTTTGAGTCAATGTTTTTAGGTTAAACACAATACTCCATGTGGTTGCTTGATAAGTCCCATGTCCAGAATTTCTGTACATAATATAGAAATATTATTTTGTATCAATAGATTTAAGTGATGAATATAAAACATTTTGAAATAAAAGATATATATTACCTGGTGACATGTGCGTAGAACCAATCTTTTTTATAGTCACTCACTCCAGCAATATAAATAATATCTTCTCGAGGATACAAAACACTGTAACGATCCCATAGACCATATTGTCTAAATCTGTATTTTTATTATAGATAAATCACCATTTAGTTAGTATATATATTTCATAAATAATATCCGACCGAGTGCAGAATCATATTACCTGTCTTCAGGAAGATTTGAGTTATCAAGATAGAGTTTGGTCAAAAGGGTTTGGTCTGGATCAGGGATATAGAATTCTGCAGCGGTCCGATCCGGTACTCCAATCTCCCACAGCGTTTTACCGTTTCTGGGCGGCTCGTACACTATGGATCCTACGTTAATCTCCCCACCTACACCAAACCAAACACACAATGAAACAAACAGATTAATTAACCTTGTTGTGTACTACATTTTTTGAACATTTTCATGGGCTTCTTATATCACTCGTCCTTAGCTGTGGCACGTCTAAAACAGCATGGAGAACCCATATGATATAACAGTTTTTTTTTTTTAATATAACTATCACCATGAACTTTCCGAACCAAGTCGCAAAGACGCAACTCCCTAGCTAGTTCTCGAGTCAACATGTGTGAGATCCGACAAATCCTAAAGTCCAGAGAAATCATATGAATGGACCGGTGGCCAAACATTATAAATATGTGGTCAAACGCATTCGTAAGGGGTCGATCCCTGACCTTGAGCAACATGACGATCCTCACCAACGAAAAAGAATCACCCCACAAATGCTTGGTTTGATATAACAATTACTACAATATATGGACCTAACCTAATGGACATTAATGATTCTCTAGTCGGATCTAAAAGGGCCTTTACGTACACACATGTTCCCTACATTTTTCTATGCAAACAGTTTAAATATACCTGGTGTTATGGTAATGTCTTGCTCGTATTTATAGTCTCCAATAAATCCGGGAACCCATGCATAGAGGTTATAGTTCCCTGGTCTCACATTCGCTATTGTGAACATTCCCTCTTTGTCCGCTTGTGTCCAAAATTGATATCCCTTTGTCCAAAATTAAAATTTAAAATTATTAAAAGTCTGAGTGTAAAGTCATGTTGTCGAGTCGAGGTTATTTTTTTTAATCATTGAAAAATCTCATACCAAAACTTAGACTAGTCTCTATATAATATTTTAATCACTGAAAATTCTCATACCAAAACTTAGACTAGTCTCTTTATAGGGTCCGATGGGTGAATAAAAGCGGAACGATTATATTAGCGGTTATCGGAAGTGGTAAGCGGTTGAATAGTGCAAAACTATAATTGAAAGCGGTTAGCGAAAACTGTTAACAAAAACGGTATCAAAAAACTGAAAGTAACCGTTTTCACTGTAGCTTATGGTAACTTTTCGTGATTGGTAACAATAAAAACAGTATGACTCTAACGCTTTTGATATTCGTACACCAATCATAGCAATAATATAGCCGGCATGTCAATAGTATTATAACAACAACAAAAATACCTTGTTTTCTGTTTGCCATGAACCAGCTTCACCAGGTAGTGCTAAACCCACAAAAGCAAAATTTCCGTATAACTTCGACTTGTTTATGTAACTACAAAATTCAGAATATCACACATTTGGGTTTAAATCATTATTCTGAAAACATGTAAGACGATATTTGGAGAGGAAAATAAATCAGAGAAATATCTTTGTTTACCTGTCCATGACAAACAGTTGACCATTTACTGTTCCTCTTTGGTTGTGAAGAGGGTAATCTACTGACTTGACGAAATCATAAGGCCAGCTTTGGACCTCGGCAACCATCTAAAACAGTTGATTCAACATTTCAAACATAAATAACAATAGTCATGATGGTTCAAACTAATTGAAATCATCATGATAACGGACCTGTCGTTTAGCATCGGGCCAGAGGTTATTATGCGAGGAGGCAGAGTTGAGATAAACAAACACAGGACCATACACCTTCTTCCACGGCTCATTGCTTGTATAACTTGTGTTCATATCTTTTCCCACGTAATGTACACTTGTAAACATCTAAAAGTACCCCAATATTCTTATTAAATTAAATCCGAAGAATTAAAAAGAACATAACGAAATATATTTCAAGTCCACTTAATCAACATTACTTGTTTCTTCCTTCATTTATTTTTTTTAATTTTAAAGTACTTTTAAAATTATTCCTTTTGTTTTTTTTCTTATTAGTTCCGGCTAAATTCAGGATAAACTAAAAAATATAAAATTATGAGTATTTTAATTTTTACATAAAAATGTTGTCTAATAATGTATTAAATAAGTATATATTTCATAAAACTATGAAAAATTAAACAAATAAGATTTTTATAAAACATCATATGATCTTATATTAAATAACAAAGGGATTATATCATAACATTTAAATTATTTAATATAGAAAAAGGAAACCAAATTGTTGCCAAAAAAAAAAGGAAACCAAATTTTCTTAGAATTTTAACTAGGCCGGTCCAACTTAAAAAAAAAAAAAATATTTTTCCCAATTTTTTTAGTTAATAATAACATCTTCATAAAAAAAAAACATAAAATGTGTTTTAAGTATTTAATTGAGATAGGATGGACTCACATTAAGAATGGTGGGTCCAACATGAGAAGAGAGATCTTGTTTGACAGGCCCACAAACACGGAACTCATTGCTGGGAGTAATCATCCAGAAGCCGACACGTTGGTCCGAGGAAATCCAACCATGTACTTTGTTGTCCTTGTTATCCATTGAGTACATATACTTATCGTCAACCTGCAAAAATATTTGACCTAATTAATTGTTAAAATTATACTTATGGTTTCCCTGTACATCTAAACAAAATGCAAAATGATTTTCACCGTACTTTTGGTATTAGCAGTCTCATATGTATTAAAATATTTAAGATGCATATAATTTATTATAGTGGTGTTGAAATTCGATTTTTTATATGAATCAAACTTTATAACTTTTGTGGGTTGATTTTTATATACCTGCCCTTTAAGTGTAGGATTTTTTGGATTTATCAATTGAACAGCTTCTTTGAAAGCCAATGGATGGGCATTACCATTGTTGATATTTCGATCTGCGTCAGAAGGCATAGTTTTCTGCCGATTATCTGATATAGCCATAAAATCGAATCTGAAAAAAAAAACAAAATATTAATTAATTACAAATCTTGGAAGTCAGAGATTAATTAATTTTTTAAAAACATTAATTCTTAATTACTTTGCCGTGTTAAGCTTGAAGACGATTCTGATTTGGTCCATCTCCACTGTCGGCCAACCTTCTAACCTTTCTAACACACCGTAAATGTATACTCCGGACACACCACTCCGAATAATGTATCTTTTTAAATAAAATTATTTTTTGACTATGATTAATATATATTTAATTTATCCAAAAAAATAAATATAGTACTCAGTTTTCTTTAGCTGTTGCAAACCGATGTACCTTTTATCTACGTTTAGTGGGGCTATCGAGCCAATTTGAGAAATATTCCATGTTCTTGAAAATGAAATTTCGACATGCTCAGTTGTTTGATTTATAATCTCGAATTTTTCTCCTATTAAACTGTTAAAACATAGTATCAATATCACAATATGAGTATAATAGGTATGGTTATATATGCAGAAATATATAAAAATATACGAATAGATATTACAATACTCACTCATCTATTTGCGATATTTTTCCTGGTTCGTACCAGACTACATCCCAATACCTATATGTAATAATAATTAATTATATATCAGAATAAACAGTTTTAATACTTTTCTCAAAAGCTATTATAAATTTTGATATATAAATGTATCGTACCCGCGACTCTTTTTATTGTCGTCCAACACATTGTCAAAACCATTGTACTTAATTCCAGTTATTAAGCCTGATGGATTTGAGAAGGTGACTTGGATGATACCATTATCAACGACCACCTTAAATAGCAACAAATCTCATGTATAAAAGTGCTTTGTACCGAAATATTATAAGATATTAAAAGAATAAAACCTCCTAGGCTCTAGCAGCATATTATTTAGAAGATGAAATAGACTTTTCGATCGTACTTGGTTATGGCCAACTTTCTTAAGCGTAACCGGAGGAGAAGCCAGCTTTTGTCCCGGGTTGGCAATATTTAATTTGTTTCTGTAATAGGAAGAATAACAATTAAAATAAGAAAAATAAAGAATTTCAATTAAAAAGTTCAAAATTTTCGCTTGGATGTGCATGGAACTATGTGTAGATTCAACTGAGGATTAGATACGAAAAGGGATTAAAACCATTTTTTTCAAAAAAAAAAACCAAGTCTAGAATTTTTAACAATTGAATTTTGAAGATAAAAACAAAATAAAAGAAGATTGAAACATAACACAATTATTATATTTCCCCTCAAATTAATATAAATATAAATGTTTTTATGTATATATATATAAACGTTTAACAATTGAATTTGAAGATAAAACAAAATAAAATAAGATTGAAACATAACACAATATTAAAATCACTACATACTCTTAGGGCATTAACATTGAGGGTTTTTAAGGGGTGAGGTTCTTAACTATTCACGTGGGTTCCACGTGAATAGTTAAGAACCGGGTTCTAAAAATTCTTATTTAAGAACCGGTTCTTACATTGTTCATGACACGTGGCAGCTTGTCATTCGTCTAATTTTTTTTTTCAATTTTTTTTTTTTACACTTTTCCAAAAAAAAAAAAAAAAAAATTTTTTTAAGAACCCCCATAAAGGTTCATGGATAGGTTCATGGATGTTCATGCCCTTATGAATCTAACTGATATTAAATAATCTAATAGTAGATAATAACTTCGTAGAGCCCTACTCAGTGAAAGACATAAAAGTTAAAGAGAACATACCCTGACGTTCGGGAATGAACACCTTGAAGAAGGAATATCAGAACAAAAATCTGAGTGATGACCCGACCCACCTTCATTACGGCCTCGTCAATTCACTGAACTTCTGACAAAGAAAACAGAAGATCAGACAATATGTTTTCTACCCGAAAAAATGATATTCTACGGTTTAAAACTCTTTATACTAATATAAATACAAATAAATCTTATATATGTAAACACGTACGTTGACTAAAAAAATTTCACTATTTTTCTTTTTCGTTGAGTTCCTTTGTAGCTTTGATTCCTAGGAGAAGAAGACGAGCTCTGACCACTGAAGAAAGTTACATCTCTTCTATAATATTTATATTTTCTAATTTAGTAAGCTAGATTATATTCTTTAATTAACAAAAACAAGAGATCTCACAATCTTTAATAAGTGGTATAAAAATCCACATATTTGTTTCCTTTTAATTTTGTGAAAATCCGGGGTAAGTTAAGGATGAATTAAAAAAAGACAAATATATATATATATATATACTTGGGAGTGCACTTAAGCCAATTAGATTTTTCCAAAATTTTAGTCTCTTTTAATAAAAGTAATATATATATATAATATATATATATATATACTTCTTCCGTTTCATAAAGAGTGTTGTTCTAATTTTTTTCTCCATAAAAATGTCGTTTTACATTTAAAATGTAACTTTTAAAACAAATTTCCAGTATAACCATTCATTTAAAACTTGTTTTATTTGAATTTAAATCAGTTTTATCTAATTAATGATATATTAAATAAGAATATTTTAGATAGTTGTATGTTTTTTTTAATATGTGTGAAATGTATGACAGTCTTTACAAAAGAGAGGGAATATATTAAAATATGAATATTTTTTGTAACAAACTTTAATATGAGTTCATACATGATTGTGCTTCACTAACTCTTTTTTGGTAGGGGGGTGGGGGGAGGGAGTGTCAAGTTACAATTTTATATGAATTATTTTAAAATACTGCTAACTCATTTAGAAAGAATTGACACAAAATATAGTATGAATATTCTTGTACGAAATAAAGGGAAAAAATCTCAGTTAAGATAAGAGGGAAAAAAAAATCTCAGTTAAGATAAGAGCGAAATAACTGATTTCACCAGCTTTTATTTAATAAAACAGTAACAAAATTTATATAAGAAATTATATAATGTTATTTACAAAGTGGTGATGTGTCAAGCAAGAAAATGGAAAGGGTTTTCATAATTTATACTGGATTTTTTTTTTCCAGAGTGGGCTCGCAGGTTACATTGATTGGAGACTTTGATAGATGCACAGAAAACATTATCGAAGGGATTAATACGTTTTGGCTAATGGGCTTCGGGGCCATAAGACTAATAAGGGCAGTTCATCATGGCACTATTCCGGAGATATCATGCAAATAATCAATAATATTAGATTGGTTTACAAGATACGTGTGTCTGTCAACGAATACTTTATATATATTTTTGGTCTGAATCGTTGGATTTAACCGGAATATGACTTAACAAGAATGGTCACTAGTCCACGAAATTTAAGTTCATGTAATACATATAGCTAGAAAATAGTTGGATACATCCGAAACTGGGACATCCTTTTTTTCTCGACATGCACCATAAACTAAATCAATGTTTCTCTATTCAGATGTTCACTTTTCGAGAAGTTTTTCAATCCGACTCGTCACAATTTACATAAAAAAATATAAGATTATATGTTCTTGTCTCTTTTGTAAGAAAGTCGGCATGTATTTGCATTCCTAGGAATTAACACTAAAACGAAAGACTAAAAACTATTTTTAAGAAAAGTGAAAAACTCCAATTATGTCTTGAATTTCGGCCACTCATAAGATTCTTCAGGCATAGCAAGTAAATCCAAGCAGTCCATCTCAATTTTCACTGATATATAACACCTTTTTTTTAAGAGACATGACATTGTCCAAAGTATACGTTTAATTTAACATACAGTAATAATAGGCTCCGTCTACATCTTTATGCCCGTGCATGTCCGTCTAGAAAAATCTCTGAAAAAACATTCTAGGTGTCTATTTGACACGTCGGGTAGTAAAAGGCGTCTTAGTAGAGCTGAGGTCTCATATCGATCACATAAGGAGCTTTTTTTCCTTTCATTCTCCTTGTTTTTTTTTTTGTTGTTAACTAAAGCGTCTCTAGACATTTATTTCCCCTAAAAAACTTGTTATTGTGGGTTTCCAAATATACCACAGAACCTCAAGGATAATTATTATTTTGTGGGTCTGGGAGATCCACTTCTTTTTACTTCCAAAAGAGAAAATTTTTGTTACAAAACAGAGGTGTATTCGAGAAACAACCCGGAATGGACGGAAAATCCGAAAAATTCCATATTTTAAAAACAAGGAGACATTCAAACAAAAGATGGTTTATGGTTTCCTCTTAAGCTCCACAATGAAAAAATATTTTCATAAGTGTCTGAATGCTAGGCGCTGACAAGTCGGCAAACACCCCGAAATTATCTGCCACATGAAATGTTTGATTTTTTTTTTTTTGAACTTTGATTTTCCGGACATAGATTTTTAGGCCAGTTGTGCTAGATTCTAGGATCACTTGGTTTACAAACTCCAGATTTTGATTCCTGGTGAATTGATATCCTGGCTATATCAATAACTTCTGAAGCAACTATATTGGATTCATTGTCAGTTTATAAGCATTGTTTAACTTTGTGTCAAAGCTTACCACATCTTCCACATTTAAGAGGCAACTAAGTGCACCAAGTGTTTACCATTTTTCCTGCATATAAATATTATATAGCAGGTAAGATTTACTCTAAAGGAAATCCATATCGATCAAATATTTAAGTTTTTTTTTTTTTTTTTTTTTTGTCAACAAAAACAAACTAAGGACCTAAATGTCACTCATCCAGCTTGGTGGCTCCGATCCAACGTGGTTTGAATATGAAGGTCTTAGACGCGCACTCCGTGCTAGTCTATCTGCCATCATGTTCCTTGTGCGCGGTACATGGATGAGTTCGAACGTTGAGAAGTAATCCTTCCTTACTTGGAACTCGTCTAAGTGATTCGAGAAAGCTGGCCATTCTTCTGGTTCCGACACTATCTTCACCAATTCCGAACAGTCTGTTGCAAATGTGATGTGCTGATATCTATGATACTTCATACATTCCATAGCCCATATCAAGGCTTCAAATTCTGCATGTAGTGGTGATAAACTTGCTCTGATATTCATTGCTCCCATCAAAATATTTGCATCTCTCTCATAACCACTAAACCATCCTTGTCCTGAAAACTGGTCACCCTCCTTCCAAGATCCATCCACAAAACACCACTGCCCTGTAGGTATCCAATCATGTTCTACAGTTCCCCCGCCTTGGGTCCTTGGTATTGTATCATCTATAACGCTTAATTGCGCATCTCCCCATGTAGCAAATTCCTTTTCTGCCAATTTTAAGGTTTCTTGGGGTCCCCTGTCAAGATGACAGTATACCATATCATTTCTACTCTTCCAAATGTACCATAATATCCAAGAAAAGATATGCATTTCCTCATTTGATGGTAATCTCCAGAATAGGTAATCCATATTCGTATATAAAGATGCCGTTGGAAAGAATTCCGGATTTGTTGGTATGTGAGATAACGCCCAGGTTTGAATTGCTGGTGGGCATTCAAATAAGACATGATTTATTGTTTCTTCCTCTGCTCCACACCGGACACAACGAGTGTCACACTTTATCCCTCTTCCCTTCAAGTTCTTTGCCACTGATAAGCAACCTGATAATGCTTGCCATATAAAATGTCTAATCTTAGGAGAGCATTTAACCTTCCACGAAAATGCTTGTAATTTTTTGATACTTGGTTCCAAAATAGGTGCGGCTTCATCGCTATGTACGGGTTCCCGTTCCAGATGATACCCCGTCTTAACCGTGTATTTTCCGGATTTCGAAGGGAACCACCCTAACGAATCTTGTCTGTTTGTCCGACTAAAAGGGATACTCAGAATCAAAGCCACGTCCTCTGGTACTATAGCTGTCTCCATTAGTGGAATGTTCCACATTTTGTTTTGAGAATCAATCAACTGGTCCACAGTCACCAATGTAAGAGAAGAATCTGTTTTTTGAGTTGCTGGTCTCGGGCGATAAGATGGTATCCAGGGGTCATTCCAAATTGAAATAGACTTCCCTGTTCCCACCCTCTTGATAAGTCCTTTTTTAACCAGAGGCCTAGCCGATGTAATGCTCCGCCATCCATACGATGCTGAGTATGATCTAATTGGGTCCATAGGACCCCCATTTCTATAATATCTCCCTTTAAAGACTTTTGAAAAAAGTATATCCGGTTTATCAATCAGTCTCCATAGTTGTTTCGCGAGAAAGGCCGTATTTGCATCCCGGAAATCCCTGAAGCCAATCCCACCATCCCCCTTTTCTCGGCAAAGTTTGTCCCATGACATCCAGTGCATACCTGAACTTGTTCCACCCGTACTCCACCAGAAGTTTGAGACAATACTTGTCAATTTCGTAGTGACCTTCTTTGGTAACCGGTAACAGGACATCACGTGATTTGGTAAGGCCGTCGCCACTGCCTTTATCATAACCTCTTTTCCCCCTCGTGAGAGTAGCTTTGTCGTCCAGCCATTAACTCTTCCATGCAGTCTATCTTGTAAGAAGCTAAAAACCTGTGTTTTAGGTCCACTGAGACTCTCTGGAATACCCAGGTATGATCCCATTCCCCCCATCGTTGTGATTCCTAGTAATGCTTTTACCTCCTCTCTAACTTCAGTTGCAACCGTATGTCCAAAGTCCAAACTGGAGTGAAGATTTGGCAAAGTTAATCTGCTGACCCGACACCTCCTCATAGGCTTTAAGTATGCTAAGAACCGTTTGACATTCCTCCTTGTTAGCCTTGCAAAAAAACAAGCTGTCATCCGCAAACAAAAGGTGTGATATAGGGGGGCACGCTCTTGCCACCTTCATTCCCGTTAGCCATTTTTCACGTTCCGCTCTCTTTATATTCGCGATCAAGGCTTCCGTGCAAAGAATAAATAAATATGGTGATAACGGATCGCCTTGTCGCAACCCTCTCTGTGGGGCTATGAAGCCTCGAGGCTGTCCATTGATGAGGACCTTATATTGAACCGTGGTTATGCATCGCATTATCCGATCAACACATTGATCATGAAATCCCATTTTTTTCAATAGATTCTCAATGAAAGTCCATTCCACTCTATCGTAAGCCTTACTCATGTCCGTTTTTATAGCCATAAATTTACCCTTGCAGGATGGGTTTGTCCTTAGACCATGAAACATCTCTTGTGCTATCAAGATATTGTCTGATATTAGTCTACCCGCGACAAAGGCAGATTGTGTCTCAGAAACCAATCTTGGTAATAGCCTCTTCAGTCGTTGACATAGGACCTTCGATATGATTTTGTAACCCACATTACAGAGACTGATTGGGCGCAATTCTGTCATTCTGCTTGGTCGTTCTGTCTTCGGAATAAGACAAATGTTTGTCATATTCAGTCTTGTGTCCAGTTCTCCATATTGGAGGAAATCATTAACCAGTCGTATAACATCATCTTTCACAATTGACCACGATTGTTGGTAAAATAAAGCTGTCATCCCATCCGGCCCCGGGGCTTTCTCCGGATGCATCATAAACAAAGCATGTCTCACCTCTTCCTCTGTAGCTAAAACCATAAGCCTCTCATTCATCTGGGTTGTAATTGAAACCGGAACTTCCTGTAAAAAAACCTCAAAATCCACTGGATTTGTTGTCGTAAATAACTCTTCAAAATATTCCACTGCTACTCGTTCCACCTCATGATCTTTTGTGACCCAATCTCCCGAGGCATTGTGAAGTCCGACAATCCGATTTCTTGCCCGCCGTTGTTTAGTTAAAGCAAAGAAAAATTTTGTGTATCTATCCCCCGATGTGTGCCACATATTCCTGCTCTTTTGTTGCCAAAACTGTTCCTCATCTATATAAGCCTGTTTCAGTTTATCTGAGATCTCCATCACCTCCTCATGTGTTTTAGTATCATCTTTCTGGACCTCGTCCAATTCTTTTTGTAACTCATATATGTGATCCTTATTGTATTGAGGATTGTTTTTCCTCCACCTCGATAACTCCCTACGACACCTGCCAATCTTTTCATAAAAATTCCTCGTATTATCATCGTTCGAACCTTCCCAACCCATTTTAATTGTCTCCATTAGGCCATCTTTTCCCACCCAGCGTTTATCAAATCTGAATTGACTTCGTTTCTTCTCGATTTTATCCTCAAGGGAAGCCACAATCGGTCGATGGTCTGAACCAATCATCCCCAGATATTCCACAAACGAAAAGGGGAATAGTGTATGCCAATCTTCATTAGCTAGAGCCCTATCTAGTTTGCACCTAATAAGTTGTTTACCCCTCCTGCCTCTCCAGGATAAGGAGTCTCCCAAAGACGGAAATTCAATCAAACCACAATCGTGGATCATATTGTTAAAAGAAACAAAGGTTGAAGCATGCCTCAACGCTCCCCCTTGCTTTTCATGGTTGCCAGTGATCTCATTTAGATCACCTATTATGAACCATGGATTTGTCCTCACCACACCCATGCGAGTCAAACGCTCCCAGACTTGATCCCTTAATTTCTGTATTGGGTCACCATAGACAAAGGATATTGAAACCCTATTCCCTTTTACATCTGCTTCTATGTCAATTATCCTGTTGCTTGCGTAGATAATGTTTACGTCCGAAGTGTCATTGTAATATAACGCCAGACCTCCACTGGCACCTCTCGGCTCAACTGTATGCATCTTATCATATCCAAAATGTCCCATAAATTTCTGTGTAAAGGAAAAAGGTTGTTTTGTCTCTGATAAAAACAGAAACTCCGGCTTATTCTTGTATACTATTTCTCTCAGGTAACCAATCGTCCATTTATTCCCCAAGCCCTGACAATTCCAGCTTAAGATCTTCATTCGAAAATATGTTGTAAAACCATCGCAGTAATTGGATGTAATACCATCTCAATACTATGTGGAAGGTAAGCCCTCACATGATATACTCCCCCCTTCCATTGCCAGCTCCCTCTCAAGATTTGAAAGACCATTAAGCTCCTGATATATAATTTTGGCCCAAAGTCAATGATTACAACTGTATTAGAATACACTGTTGCTTTTACCATATGTCTATCCAGCATACTAGTATAAAAATTTAAAGATATTATCCAAGAACAATCACCTAAAGAGGTCCCATAAACAAAATAACTCCACTCATGTGGCATAGCCATTCGTTGTGTACAACACCATAAGAAATGTAGTTCCAAAATACATTTATCCGAGCCATATTGTACCCTCCACCATATTAAATCCCTGTCTTGTATACTTCTTTCAAAGTTCCTGATGCTTTGATGCTTCTTATAGCTTTGTCGCTCTTTAAATCTTAACGAGGCAAGAGTCATTAAGATATAATCCGGTTTTACCTGCCATCTCAGTAGCTCTTTGTCCCCATACTCCTTCTCGACAATCCACATACCATGAACCAGAGACCAACAAGGCTGAAACCTACCAAATTGCTTATGATTTCTCCATATGTTTGTCGCCCAATCATAATTCCGTGTGTAGTGCTCCTCATTAAACTCAACCATTTGGGTGCATCTTGACTCTAATCTCTTCGATTTGCTTTTTCTTTCCCAAATCTCAAACCACAATCCTGTCCTAAGTCCGAGTAGTAGCGTACTATCCACCATAGATGTATATTGATCCATACTTAACTTCACCATAGTAGTCTCATTATGTGTGTTATGATACACCATCATAATTACCCCATAAAACCTCAGACAGCTTCTTGGTATGTGTTTTCTTCCATAATTCCTCTCTTGTCCAACACTTGAAGCCATTAAAAACATTTTACCAAAACACCACCCCCGTATCTCAGCATAAAAGCTCCGTAACCAAACGGTCTCCTGTTTCAAGAATATATAGAGCATCAAAATTATATAGAGCATCAAATTACACATAGCTAGAAAGCAAAACCTCTGAGTCACATAAATCTTAATAAAAAGGTCTCCTCTATCTTGAAACCTTCTTCTTGCAAAACCATATCCAAAAATATTCACAAGAGTCTTTCCCTTGTAATTCAAAGTATCCACCACGTACAAACACCATTCCAATTGCACCCTGCATCTTGTGTTATCTAGATTCTGTGTAAAACAATAGCTATCCAACATATGACATGGACAGCCAGACCACTTAAAACACATATCAACCAAAGATCTCCAAATTAAACTTGTTACCCATAAATCATTCTCATCATATACCAATCCGAAACGATAGCAGGACCAAATCCTACAAAGTAATTCAGCTCTTAAGTTAGTAACCTTGGAAAGATGGAACTGGTACCTTTGAGTAGACATACTGTTCTGGTTCATACTAGAGAGCATCCTCCCATATATGTTGGGAAACTTCCATGATTCCCACCAACATGTTTGGTCCTTATGGTCCGAGCCAGTTAATACAACCAATCTCCATCTTTTTGCCAACCAACCGACCAAATCAAAGGTAACATCCATCAATAGTTGCCTATCTCTCCCTAACATACCAATTTGTCTCACACAAATATCGTAAACTTCATCACTTTCCATAATCTTATACAACCGATAATCCCAAAATAATATTACCTTAATTTCTTGCCCATAAACCGTATCAGCTGAGATTCCTCCTCCCAATGAATTTCCAGATCCGCTAAAACTCAAATCCCCTTGAATCCGTCTTAATCCTTCCTCTCTGTTTCCAATCTTCTTGGATTTTTGAACAAATCCTCCTGATTTTCGGTTTCTCAGATTCGCAAAGCCAAAACCCCACCTTCGCGCCCGTAATCTTCTACCATTAACTCTCTTGATATCGAACCCAAAGCAAATCCCATAATACCCCAGAGCCACCTCCATAGATATCGCCCAGATCCTCCATCCAAATCCATCAGATTCGAAACCCATCGCCGATCAAATATTTAAGTTTGAACATTTCTATTAAAGGGGCATCTTTTGTAGCAAAGTATAAATCTTAGGATCAATTGAATTAATTAATTTGTAAATGACAAATGCACTTTGAGTAAAATTAATTAACAATTCCTTTGAGCTACACTCAATTATGGAACACACTGTCGCTTTAAATCATGTTCTCACATTTCGTGGATTACTTTAAGAACCAAGGTATCATTATTTAAACTATGAAAATTTAATATGCTAGTGAGTTATGATGGCATTTTCAACTAGTGTTACCGTTGATCTCGACTGCTTTGTTTTATCATATGCACAATATATTAATTATGGTATATTCTTAAGTTTCAACTTTCAATACCAATTGATTTGGCTGTCCAAAAATAAAAACAAAAACAATACCCATTGATTTACGTTGGTTTAGTGTGTCCGGCTTAATATTATGGATTATATATATGTTTCATGTTCTTCATTCCAATTATATATATAGGATTTTGATTGGCAAAATATTTCAAATAATTTTAATTCAAAATTACTTGGCAATAAACAGAAAACATTTCTTATACACTAGCTAATGTAGTTGAATTGTTTTTACTGACAATGTAAAATATCTTAACATGCTCTTTCAAGTTTATAATGGGGTTCGCTCATTCAAGATCTTAACATAGCAGATATGTTCTGATCTATGTAACATGATCTAGACTTGTAATTCAAAACCATATTAATAATGAGCGGAGAGTTTCATATCTCTTCTATACTAATGTTTAATCATTTCGATTTTTTTTTTAAATGTGAGATATTATAACATTCACGTCATTGTCCTGCCATGAACATTTTTTTTTTGTCTAAGAAAACTACTTTTGTGAAAACTCGAGTGAATCTTAGAAGAGAAAATATTTTGCGGAATATTTAGAAAGAAAATAATATTGAGACAAATATCTTTTTGTTTAGGGTTTTTATATTTTTTTTATAAGTGATAATATTTATAAATTTTTGGACCTCTTTATATACTGTCCCAAAATCCGATATAATATACAAATAAAACCTTAACAAGATCTTTTCATTCTTTCGATACAAGGATAAACCGCCGTAGTGTACCATCCTAATTTCATCTTCTGTCTAGCGCATGACCTATTTCATATCACTTTAAAATTTAAGTCACTTTAGAATAATATTTAGCAATTTAGGGCATTTTCAATGAGCTACTCTATTTTTTACTCCAAAATAGAATCACTCCAAAATGGAGTTGAGTTTTACTCCAACTATACTCCATTTTGGAGTAAAAAATAAAGTCATAAACAAACAAAATGAGATTACTCTATATTTTGAGTAATCTCATTTTTTACTCTATTTTGAAATAGAAAATGCAGTCTTAATGGAGAAAATTTACTCCAAAACTCTATTTTAGAATGAAAAATGGAGTCTATTGGAGATAACGATAACACCATATTTTCTCCTTATTACTTGTGTATCAAATGTTGTCTTTGTTACTTTTGCTTGCTTACAAGTTACACTCATAGAAGAAAAGGTAAAAATAAAATAATGGCCAACAGCTTTGGAACATCTGGTACAATTTCCACCTGTCTTCAAGTTCCAATGCCATTTGTTTCAGCTCGACCTTTCCAAATGCTAACTATAATATATAACCATCTTCGGATATCTGAAAAAGGATAAAATTAAAAACTGTATAGACCGAAAGATCATGTGGGATTTAGTTTTTAAAACATCAAAAGGGACAACACCTTATCTCCATCACTTGGTCTGGTCAATAATCTTAATAAGGTTTATTATCATCCACACTCACTCTGAGCTAGTATCATATTCTATATAACCAATGGGTATTTATTACATTTCTGTAATTAAACATGCATTTATGGTTTGATTTGATACACGCTCAAGTGGTCTGACAAATAGCTAAGTTGGTGTAAACTGTAAAGTTACAAGAATAACCTGAAAAACTATATTATATAAACAAATAGGTGTTTATAGAATATAAATATATGTGCATGATTAATGAACACAAATCTGCTATTTGAACAACAGGTAGTAAGTATGGGTGAGTTATGAAACACTAAAAACTTTTGTAAGCAGTTTATTTTGGTCAAAATTTAGGTAATCTGTGAAACCTATTATTTTTTGGTGTTTGGAAATTAGCTAATGGATTGTAGCTTCTATACATGTGTTAGATATTTGGTCTAGTATTTTTAAACGTTTTATCTTCAAGAATTGGTTCTGATACACAAAAGCACACAAACTATAGATATTATTACCAGATAGTCATGTTAAAATGGTCTCAAAGTTCCCATACCTAAACAAGCCCAATGTAAAAATTATGGTCACTCATTTTAACAATGTAAAAATAATCAGATTTTAATAGTGTTGATCTGTTTAGGTCCGTGAGCTTAATAGATACTCCCTTCGTTTTATATTAAATGTCGTTTTAGAATTAAAATTTTGTTTTATTATAAGTGTCGTTTTATATTTTTAATGCAATTATAACTAAGTTTTCCAGTTTTATTCCTTTTTTTAGCTTAATATTAATTAGGTGTGAACATATAATATATAATTAATAAAAGATAAAACATAAAATTTAATTGTTTTTTTAATATGTGTGAAAAAAACTTAATATAAAATGGATGGAATATACCTAAACGGTATCCATCTATTTATTTATTTTTGAATTTTTCAAATTTTTAATAAAATGGTGATGTGTGTAACATAGGAAAGAAATTATATAAAAAAAAATGTACAAAACAGATCGATTGAAACCCGACGTGTTTTAAGTTAAAAAAAATATAAATGAACAGAAAATTAAACGAATCTAAATAAACATAGTCTAAATGCATTCAAACTTAAATAGACATGGTCTAAACGGGTTCGCACGACCCATTTTAACATACTAATTATATCTAGTTCTTTTTGAACTTCAAATATCTGGATAACTGAAGCTGATGATTGACACCTGGCGTGAATTGAAACTAAATCATGTTTATCTTAAGACGACGATAATTGGGGATTAGGTCACTTGGAAGCATTGTAAGATTCGTTGTTATTAGAAAAAGAGCAAAATCTGAAGTTGAGTTTGAGATTCGAGATGTGATTGGTTCGAAGCAGTCGAGCCCACGTGGTCCATATAGATTTTTATTACCATGTTGTCTATTTGGACCCCACATAGAAGATTTTATCGGTATAAACTTGAATTTGATTAGGGTTAGGCTTTGGTCTAGTTCGGTCTAAAAGAATTTTCAAAAATCAAACCAAATTCACTGTGGTTTAGTTTTCTCTTATTTAATACTCCCTCTGTTTTTTTTATAATTGACATTTTAGAAAAAAAAAACAAATTATTTAATAGCATACATTTCCAAAGCTAAGAAAACACAAAGGTACTGACGTGGCAGGCGATTCCGAAGGCGATTGTACGGCTTTGTACGGCCCCTCCGTTTCCGACGATATGGCGACTCCGGCTACAGATCCGAACTCCTCTCAGCCTGCTCTATCCCTTTCTCACTAGATCGGGCCCTGTTTGGCAGCTCAGAATCCGGGATCTAAGCTTCTTTCGCCATCCGTACAACGCAAGTTACTGACTCTCTCCGCTTCTACTCTCGCTCCGACCTACCCTTGTAGCTCCGGCCTCCACTACTCCGGGTTCCTCCCCCGACTCAGTCGGTGGGCCAGCCACTGGATCTCTGTATCTCAGTTGGTCTCCTCCTCACTCAGGACCTCGACTCTCTCGGCGATGACTAAGGGTTCCATTCCGACGCTGGTTCTTGTGTTTTTCGGGTACTGATAAAAGCTAAATCTCAGGCTACCTTGGAAAAGACCCTCCTTTGGAAAGTCACACCTTACTGCAGCTTGCAGGCCCTTGGGTTTTTCCCCTGTTTTGTTAACCTCAGAGTTAGATGAAGAGACCTTTTTCCCGGCAAGAGAAAGAGAAATGGCCTATGGGGTCTAAACCCTCAGGTTTACGGGCTCCGGCGAGAATTTCCCCCGTCAGAATGCGGTCTCCGACGAGACGCTCCCCCGTCAGAATGCGGTCTCCGGCGAGACGCTCCCCCGTGAGAATTCACCCAGCAAGGCGCTCCCCGGTCAGAATCCCAGGTTCGGATAGGTCCGACTTGGTTGAAGCAAATAGGCTATCTATTATTGGTCGTGTTACCAATCCAGCTTTTCAGAAACCGTATGCAATCATCGATGTACTGCCACAGTATTGGCGTCTCGAAGGAGGACTCACCTGCAGAGCTTTAGGCTCAGACAAATTCCAATTTAAGTTCGAGTTAGAGAAAGATCTACTCATGGTTCTTAATAAGTCACCATTCCATTACAAGAAATGGATGCTACTTATGCAACGATGGGAACCAGTGGTGTCTCCCAACTTTCCCTCTACTATTACCTTCTGGGTTAAGGTCAATGGAGTCCCACTCCACTTCTGGACCACTGAGACTTTTGAGGCTATTGGTAGAGAACTGGGCTTCGTGTCGGAAGTAGAGCTAGAGGAAGGAAAAATTAGGGTGGATATCAACGGCTTGAACCCCCTAGAGATGAAGATGGAGATCAGGCTTCCTACAGATGAAGTCACTGAAGTTGAACTCCAATATGTCAAGCTCGACAAACACTGCTTTTCTTGCTTCTCACTCTTCCATGAAGCAAAAGATTGCCCTAAGAAGCAGGGCTCAACCATTCGATCCAACAGAACTTTGGGGATTACTCAAAGAGCAACCTTGGCTCATATTGAGGAAGTTAAACAGAGACACGATGATAGACGAGGCTATCGTAGATACGATGATAGACGTTACCACCGTGACCCCCCCAATCACTCTGATCATCATGATCGACATCGGCATTCGCAGAGAGATCTCCGGGATCATTTGTCTAGAAGATCCTTGTCTACTTCGGACCACCACTCTAATCTTCAGCAACGTCACCATCAAGAGCATCATTACAATGGACACCGAGTTGCTGATTCAGGTGTGTCATGTGACAAGTCATCCTCTCAAGTACATGGTAATCCAAGCAATCAGAGCTATCAGAGAAAGGAAAACAGTTTGAGATCAGGAGAGGTAAATCAGGATAGCGTTTTATCTACTCCACGACGAGCGTGAGGATCTATCTCGGCTAATACAACTGCTCCAGTTGATGTGGCACACCACTCGAACCACATCCTGGATTCGGGACGTCTCAGTGGTCACTCTTCAGAGCGAAGATCGGCTTGGGACCGGCTTTCCCAAGGTAAAAGAGATTCAGCCTTGGCTCGGCTAGGAGGGAGTGTGGATTCAGGCAGACTACAAGATGTAGAGCTTCTTTTTGTAGAAGAAGAAGGACAAGATCAAATCATCCGTAGTCACTCTCGTACTCCTAGACAAGCTGATCCCCAACTGGAAGACATCAGAGATCACACTGAGATAGAGGTGGACCTCACTCCTTACCGTATCCACCCTACTTTACGTCTTGGTGGAACCTCAAAAGCTGCTTCTACTGCCAAAGCACTTAAAGTGAATGGGAAGAGGAAAGTATCAAAACCTGTTGGAAAGAAGCGGATAGCTAGGAGTCCACTTTAAGGAGTTATACGGAGGAAGGTGAACGTAGTCAGATCAAAGAACCCTCCTAAAAAGAAGCTTTGTGTAGACCCAAGCAATATGGTAGGAACAAGCATTCAAATGAGTTCTGAGCAGGATCCTAATACGGTGCAAATACCGGCTTCTCGGACGGTGTCAGGGGATTTTCGGTCCCTTCGCCCACCTCTTCCTTAGTCATATGCTCTTGGAACTGTCAAGGTTTGGGAGGTAACCTGACAGTAAGACGACTTAAAGATATCCACCGCTGTGTTAAACAAGATATCCTATTTCTTATGGAGACAAAACAACAAGATGACTTTATTGAAAAGGCTCTACAATGTTTGCATTACCCCCACTCTTTCTCTGTACCTCCTGTAGGATTAAACGGAGGCCTCACTCTGTTATGGAAAGAAGGCATTTCTATTGATGTTATTATGGCTTCAGCCAACATTATAGATTCCAAGATCTCCTTTAAAGGTGTTTCGTCTTATGTTTCCTTCTTATATGGAGCTCATAGCGTTGGTAATAGGGCTGAGTTCTGGAAACAAGTCACTAGTTTGGGTGAAAACAGAGATTCTCCGTGGCTATTGACAGGAGATTTCAACGAGATATTGGATAACTCTGAAAAGGTTGGAGGACCGCCAAGATGGGAAGGATCTTTCACTAATTTCAGGTCCTTCGTTTCCCATAATGGACTTTGGAATTTGAGACACTCCGGGGATCAACTATCCTGGAGAGGTACTCGCTACGATCATTTTATCCGGGCTCGCTTGGATAGATCAATGGTCAATTGTGCTTGGTCGGAACATTATCCGATGGGGCGCTGTCGTTACCTCAGGTTTGAGGGCTCTGATCACAGACCTATTGTGACCTTTTTCAACAATACCTGGATGAAGAAGAAAGGTATTTTCAGGTTCAACCGAACCCTTACCGAGAAGGAGGAGGTTACTGCTCTGGTTGACGAGGCTTGGAATGCTAATCCCTTGGACTCGGTTATTCAAAAACTTAATAACTGCCGACGCGAAATCATCCGGTGGACTAAGGAACAAAATATTCAAAACAACCTGATCATTAAGGCTACTCAGTCCGAGCTTGATGGTGCACTATCCTCCTCTATCCCGGATGTTCCGTTGATTGATTCTCTCACTACCAAGTTGGCTCTAGCTTATAAGGAAGAAGAGCAATTTTGGAGACAAAGGAGTAGAATTCAGTGGTTGAAAAGTGGTGATAGGAACACTGGTTTTTTCCATGCAATTACAAGGAATAGGAGATTACTCAACACTCTCTCGGTTATCGAAGAAGAAGATGGGACGGAAGTCTACGAAGAGGATCAGATTGCTGAGGTTATAACCAAGTACTTCAACTCCATCTTTTGCAGCAATGAGAACTCAGATTTTGGGCTGGTGGATGAGTTGACGTTGAGTACGGTTTCTCCTGAGATGAATCAAATTCTGATCTCCATACCGTCGGATACTGAAATAAAGGAGGCAGCTTTCTCAATCAATGGAGATAAGGCTCCGGGACCAGATGGCTTCTCAGCACATTTCTACCAAGCTTATTGGCACCTTATTGCGGTTGATGTTTGCCGGGATATCCGGGCGTTCTTTACTACGGGTAGTCTTCAGCCCCAGCAAAATGAGACTCATGTACGACTCATAGCTAAGACTACAACTTCTCGGAAAGTGGCTGATTATCGCCCCATCGCCTTATGCACTACACACTACAAGATTATTGCTAAAATCTTAACTAGGCGACTGAAACCCATGCTCCCGTCTCTAATTTCCAAAAATCAGACGGCATTCGTGTCAGGAAGAGCGATCTCGGATAACGTCTTAATCACGCATGAGACCCTCCACTTCCTCCGGACCTCCGAAGCTAAGAAGCATTGCTCAATGGCGGTGAAAACCGATATGAGCAAAGCGTATGATAGAATTGAGTGGGGATTTATAAGAGCGGTTCTCTCTAAGATGGGTTTTGCGGACCAATGGATCTCTTGGATCATGACATGTGTAGAATCCGTCTCCTACTCCTTCCTTGTCAATGGATCTCCTAAAGGAAGGGTTCTACCATCTCGCGGGATTAGACAAGGCGACCCTCTATCCCCTTATATCTTCATCCTTTGTACGGAAGTTTTATCAAGCCTTTGTTCCAAAGCTCAGGTACAAGGCTCGCTAATGGGAATTAAGGTTGCTCGGGGATTTCCTGCCATTAATCACCTGCTCTTTGCTGATGATACCATGTTCTTTGGGAAGTCAAATGTGGGTGCAGATTTTGCTTTGAAAGACATCTTGGAGAAGTATGAAGGAGTCTCTGGACAAAAGATAAACCTAGCAAAATCTGCAATTACCTTCTCTTCTAAGACACCTATGGAGGTTAAGAGGAGAATTAAGGAAACCCTGGGGATTGTAAATGAAGGAGGTATAGGCAAGTACTTGGGCTTACCAGAGCACTTTGGAAGAAGAAAGAGAGATATTTTCGCATCGATTGTGGATAGGATGAAGCAGAAGTCCATCAGCTGGTCCACCCGGTTCCTCTCCGGAGCGGGGAAACAAGTGCTTCTCAAAGCAGTGCTAAATGCGATGCCCGCTTATGCTATGTCATGTTTTAAACTTCCCCGGTCCCTTTGCAAGCAAATCCAATCCTTACTCACCCGCTTTTGGTGGGATGCAAATCCGGAGAAACGCAAGATGTGTTGGGTTGCGTGGTCAACTCTCTCTCTCCCCAAATATGCCGGTGGATTGGGATTTAGGGATATCGAAATCTTCAATGACTCACTGTTGGCAAAACTTGGATGGAGACTATTAACGGACCCCTCCTCATTGGTGGCACAAGTCTTATTGGGCAAATATTATCATAACTCCTCTTTCATGGATTGTGTCACTCCTTCCTCAGCATCTCATGGATGGCGTAGCATTCTAGAAGGGAGGAAGTTACTTAAGCAAGGACTATGGCGGGCAGTTGGCAATGGAGAGAACATTAAGGTGTGGTCTGACCCGTGGCTCCAATCACCCTCATCGCTGATTCCTTTTTCTCCAATGGGCCCTGCTCCTCTATCTCTAAGTCATCTACGGGTTAGTGATTTTCTGTGCCCTCTAACAAATCAGTGGGACATCTCGAAATCAGAGCCATTCTACCTCAGTATGAGGGTTTAATACGAAGCATCATCACTAGCTCGACGCCACAGTCCGACTCATGGATTTGGTTGCCGGAGAAATCTGGCCGCTACTCGACTCGTACAGGATATGGTGTCGGTATCACGAGCCATCTTCATCAAGACCATTCGAATTTTCCATGGCTGAATTGCATTTGGAATGTCAAAACCAGCCCGAAGCTAAAGGATTTCCTGTGGAAACTGGCCAAGAAAGCTATCCCGGTTAGTAGTAATCTATTATCTCGTGGACTACCTTCTTTTCCCTGTAAGAGATGCGGTGGTATTGAAGACGACCTACACGTTTTCCTGACCTGTCCACTGGCGCTGGAGGTTTGGAATCTTGCTCCGATCTCTCCTCCTCCGGACGTAAACATTGCCTCTATACAGTCCATGATTCAATCTCTCAGAGTGCATCGTCACTACCACCAGTCGGGCTCACTATTCCCTTATGGCCTTGGCTCTTGTGGGCTCTTTGGAAAGCACGCAATCTGCTTATCTTCGAAGACAGGAAAACAAAGGCTTCAACTATCATTAGCCTCGCGATTAAGGCGGCGAAAGAGTGGCAAGAGGCCCAGTGCTCTTCTTCGTCCAGCTCCTCGACCACCTCCTTGTCGCGGCACATTCCTCCTACCCAGGTTTCTCTCTCACTCCCCCTTAGACCAGATACTACCCATATCCATGTAGACGCTGCTTGGGATGTTACCTCTGGTCTTTGTGGCTTTGGTGGAATTCCCTCATACACGGATAGTACACCCATGGCTGAGTTCTCTGACTCGCGCCCTTTTGTTTCGTCCGCGCTCATTGCTGAAGCGCTTGGTATCCGTCTAGCTGTCATGACAGCGTCTGCTACTAATACACGCTCGCTCATCATTGTTTCGGACTCTCTTACAGTTGTCAAGCTGTTGAAGTCCCAAGAGAGCAGAGGGGAGTTAGTCAGTATCCTATCCGATATCCACTTCTTTAGTCGTTCCTTTGAGTTCATTGACTTTGTATTTGTTCCTAGAGCTTGTAATGAGGCTGCCGATTCTGTGGCAAAATCGGCTTTAGCTTCAGCTCTAGTTTCCTCACCTCTTGGTGGGATGTAAACTCTGTTTCTTAATGAAGTTTATTTTGATCAAAAAAAAAAAAAAAAAAACAAATTATTTCAAAAAGATTGATGTTGTAGATTTTCTATGCAACTTTTACTAATTAATGTTTACAAATTATGAATTCCAAAAACTATATTAAATTGCTATTGGTTAATAGTTATTGGAAAGTATTTTAATAAATAAAAATATGCATTTATAACTAAATATTAATTATTTATTAATCTGTGTAAAAATTCTAAAACATCAACCATTAAGGAACAGAGAGAGTATATATTAGCAATAATCTGCTATATATTTCTTCTGTATTTTTAAAAATAATTTTTTAGTTTTTCTACACATAGTCAAAAATAATAAATAATTGTTTTAAATTATTACTTTTTGATTTGTTTTTCTTTTTAATAAATATTTCACCAATTATATTTTATATTTTAAATTATACATAAAATTTTAGACATCAATTTTTTATAAAAGAATAAAAAATAGAACATCAATATTTAAAATACATAAGAAGTATATCATTGGTATGTGAATTATTTATTAGTTATATATCGATAACTATTAAAAATAATCTGACTTTAATAAATTTAACTCTTGTTTTTTTCCCATATAGCACCATTTTGTATACCCTATAAACAAAAGAAATTATTGGAAATAACATATACTCTTTAGTTAAATTTGGGATGTATTCCCCACGGAACCATCATTGACAATTTTTTTTTAAAAGAGTGAATTCATAGAAACAATTTTTTTATTTATAAGACACAGTTTTATTTCATTATATTTCAGTTTCTTTTGTTCAAATATATTTTTAATAGACGGGTTTGGGATTTGCTTTGATTACAAATTAAGCATTAAGGCGTCGAAACTACTAATGTTAGTTATGTGATATTTATTAAATATCTTGCCATATTTGGAAACTTACGACAGAACAATTAATAAAGTGAATCGCCGCAACTCCAAGTTCTTGTCTGACACGTGTACTTGATAAATTCTTTTATACTATTTTCATTGACATAAAAATAATTTATTCAATCGTATTTTTACAGAAAGCCATATGGACTATTTGTACTATGTATTTCGCTCAACCTATATTCTTACTTTTTTGGGTAAATTATATTTTGTACAGATCCATTTTAAAATATCATTGTTTCCTATGGCCATAATAAGGTCCTTAATATCTTAAAGTTTTTTTATAACCTATAAAATATCTAAATTAAGAAAAGGAGCATATAGTGTTTTTTTGTCAGAGGGACACATGACATCTGAAGCAAGACTAAAAATAAATTATAAAAATGTACGGACTTGTTAAAAAAGGAAATATTAGTGATAATGGAAATTTACCTAAATCACACTATACGTTTAATATTATTTCACTCCTTTTTATCCAAACAATCCCATTAAGTTTCCACTATCTCCCACAATAAACTATAAAAAGAATCAGTGATTAAAGTTATATATAATATACATATTTAAGATATATCTTTATATTCTCTTAACCTAGGAACTTTATAAGAACTTCATTCTCTTTCGGTGGTTGCTTTTATTTTCTTCTCTCCCTTTATTAAAATTACACACAAAACTATATTTTTGAGTAGAAAAACTTAGTACTTACCATATATTTAATCTACCAAAAATATCTCAAATTTAGAGGTGAGTCTCTGTGTATATGCATATGCATATGCATATATATCCTTAATTTATTCCTCGAATAGATTGTTGACTCTTGGCTCAACCCAATTCCTCTCTCTCTATTTCTCCTTATTCGTCCCTCTTCTTCTTGGTTTCCCTTTTGGTTTTTGTAAGATCTACAAAAAAACAAAACCCTAGAAAAGAGAGGAAGAATCAATTAGAGAATAAAATTGATGGGAAGAGGGAAGATTGTGATCCAAAGGATCGATGATTCTACTAGTAGACAAGTCACTTTCTCCAAACGAAGAAAGGGTCTTATCAAGAAAGCCAAAGAGCTAGCTATTCTCTGCGACGCCGAGGTCGGTCTCATCATCTTCTCTAGCACCGGAAAGCTCTATGACTTTGCCAGCTCCAGGTTCCGATCTCTTACAGTTATTCAATCTGAAATCTGTACATCTTCTTCATTGTGTGGATATATATGGAACCGTGTAATTTTATGCAACGGGTTTGGTATATTCATTGAGATTTAGTTGTTTGATCTATTCATTTTTAGTGGATTTATTTTGCATCTTGCGGTCGGTAGAACATGTTACATTTTACTATAAGTACAATAAGATGTGTATGTATAGCCGACAAGATATTTATTTATTATTAACAAAGAAAGATTGAAAATGAGGATAAGTTTGAAGAAGAATGATAGCTTTGAATATGAAAAATTTTAATTCGATTTTTTTTTCTTGGTTTAATTTGTGTGTAGACATCAGTGTGTTTGTGTATATATGCGTGAAGAATGACTTATAGTTTTTCTTTTCCAAATTTATAAATGTTGAAAAGTAGATGAGATAACAAGTGAAGGCTCAAACATATATCAGTTAATCAGAGAGTTATAAATTGAGACCACAAGATTGAATTATTGGTGTGAAGAGGGACTTAACTACTCAAAACCAGCAATCTGTTTCTAGTCATATACATAAACTTATTCTAGATATTTTGTATAGTACTATTTATTATGAAAGAAACGATCAGATGATTAGTAAATTTAACACTATATATGTAGGACCATGACCTTTATATTTGATAGAATTCATCGTTAAAAACGCTGGTTAATTAACGGAATAAACCTAGAGACAAATTATATTGACGGTCTATATACATGGATATACGTATAATCGTAAGAGTATATAGATCAAACATATATTAATTATAGTTAATTTATTATTTATTTTTGAAAAATTTAATAAAATCATATATATATAATATGATTGCATTTTTATCTTCACTAACTATAATTTTTTTGCTTTTCTGATTCAAAGTTATTGGTTATGTATACCCAAGAAGAAAAGACATCTAAGCAATTTTTATTGAAATATACCGTCTATTTAGTTTACATACTAAGGATACTGCACAAAAAATTAAGGCTATGAGTTTTCCTTTTATGTATGAATGGTTTTTTCAATGGAGTTAATTGGAAGATTTCTCAATCAACTTTCACATGGACAGTTTCTCATATATTCTTTATGTTTGATATGAGTGAATTATACACAAACGATTAAGCTACTAATATCCAATCTTTTGAACAGCATGAAGTCAGTTATTGATAGATACAACAAGAGCAAGATTGAACAACAACAACAACTATTAAACCCCGCATCAGAAGTCAAGGTACATATCTAAACAAACATGACGTGATTAAATTGATTGAGGTTTTAGAATCGTGTATTAAAATGAGATTTTGGTTAATTTACAAAGTTCAAAGTTTGATGAGTTATGTCTGCTTCTTTTGCGAATTGCTCTTATCAAGGCGTCACTTGAAACGATTCTATGAGCTCATGCCACTATGGCTTGATTGAAGCTAATTGAATCAAACCCAAGTTCTCCCCTTGTTTTTTATGCTTCTTTTGGCAATGAAACACATCATGAGATGATTAAGCCTAATATAAGGTTTCAATGGTAGTAGTGATCATAATGAAAGTCAGGACTAATCTATTTTATTTTTTTGAACTGACAATTGCAAGATGACTATCAAATTTATTTGTTCACTAAAATGGTATATACTTGTATACAATCAGATTTCTTTTGTTTATTTTATTTTCGCACCGATGCGGACCAAATACTATTAATGATAAACAAAACCGGTTTTCATCATTTACTGACTAATCCGTTCGATCACTGCTACCATTCAAACCTTTGTATGTAAATACAATCCGTCTTCATTTTAAAAGAAATTTAACGTCATATACCTTTTTCTTTTAATGAGTTATATATTTGTGGTGTGTTATAGTTTTGGCAGAGAGAAGCTGCAGTTCTAAGGCAAGAATTGCATTCTTTGGAAGAAAATCATCGGTATTACCACCACTGTGTAACATATATCATATTATAAGAACTAATCTATGGTCACAATATCCACAGAAATACATGAACAACCAAAAGAAAAAACTTTGACTTATACATATTGTGATTATGTGTTTGGTATGAAGCAGACAAATTATGGGAGAACAACTTAATGGTTTGAGCGTCAACGAGCTAAACAATCTTGAGAATCAACTTGAGATAAGTTTGCGTGGAATTCGTATGAAAAAGGTATATGCTATATCTTATACATATAATCTCTAGCTACCTTGTATTTTGTACTTGTTGAGTGTACTTGCTCAAAGATAGTCATATAGCACAATGGAATTCAATAGAATCGTTTGCTTTTCTGAATTCCACAGGAACAAATGTTGACTCATGAAATCCAAGAACTAAGCCAAAAGGTTATTATAAGATATGTATATATATATATACACAATAAATTTCTTATGCATATCAGTGTAAATTCTCCAAAAAATAACATGTTACAATTCTTATTTTGCGATTCGTTGGGTGCAGAGAAACCTCATTCATCAGGAAAACCTAGAATTATCTAGAAAAGTACAACATATTCATCAAGAAAATGTGGAGCTCTACAAGAAGGTAACAAATATCCAAACAAAACTCCATACTTACTTGGAATAACTAAAGCTTCCAAGTGATGGCTTCAACATTCAATATGGGTCTTGCAGGCTTACACAGCAAGCACAAACGGGTTTATACACCGTGAACTAGTTGTCGCAGATGATGAATCACACACTCAAATTCGGCTGCAACTAAGCCAACCGGAGCATTCCGATTATGAGACCCCACCAAGAGGAAGCGAATAACAAAAGTGCATGTGGTAGAATCTCTAAGTTGATCTTGATGAATCACTCACTTTAGGGATTTTTATATATTAATTAATGATATAACTCGTTTCAAAATTTCACAGATTGAAGTTTGAAGATACCATGTTGTTGAAGAACAAACCAAAGGTTTGGTTTGAATAAGGGTCTTGAATTGGAAACAAAAAGAAAGAACCCCAAGAAACCAAGCCATGATAATAAGCAGCATGTTTCTTCCCATCAATCATATTTTTTCTTTCTCATTCTCTTGTGCATTTTGACTGTAAAATTGAAGCATATAATACAGAAGAAATAGAAATCAAAATTCGGTGTTTATTATACTCATCCTGAGTATATATATAGATATTAAGATGTGGAATTTTCCTAACCATATAGATTCGCTTATGCATGGACATTCGGGTCCTTGAGTCGGGTTAGGGTCATGTTTTTCTATAGATATTAGATCCAATGAATATAAGAATTAGTTATCCGTTTAAAGACCCTGGCGATTTTTGGGTTGAGTTCTGGTCGGATTCAAATAGGATTCATTCGAATCCGGTTCAGTTCGGATTTAACAATAACATACCTGTAAAAACTTATTTTTTGAATACTATTCGGTTCGAATATTTACATATATTTTGTATATTTTCGGATCATACCAACTACATTAGGTCTTAATCGAATCTTATCAGCTCAATTTTTTTTTTTTTTTTGGACGAACTAACATTGCATTTAAAATTAAAGAGTTTAACCTCCACCAAAGGAGGATACAACAAAGCTACAAGGAGCTGAAAATAACAAAGCATCGACAAACAAGGGTCGAGCACAAGATAACACTAAAGCCACAACAAGGCTCAGATAAGGACTAAGGGATAGATGTGAGCTCTCAAGCTCATCCGAAGAAGCAGCAACGGAAGGAGAACCTATGCCAAAGACATCTTCAGAATGGCAGTCCAGAAAGACACCGTAAGAGGGAGGAAACAAAGCCTCCAAAATTGTTGAGGTCATACAGATAGTGTAAACACTTACTGAACAAGAAATGACTTGCATTCTCATTTCTGCTTCAAGCAGATGAACCATCAACTTAATGCTCCCTATTATACAATCACACAGCAAAGGTGAAGTGTTTGGGAGGAAAATAAACTCATCAACCGAGAAAGAGGAGTAATAGATTATATCGGATATCCGAACCGTTTCAGAGAAGACCCATATCCAATCTGATATCCACAGATCCTAGACTAACATATCCAACAAATTAATTTTTTTAAGACTCGGATCCAATCCGAACCAAATTTTTTTAATCGATTTATGGTCCTATATTCGCTAGCTAACAGAAGAAAAACAACAATTCATTTGATTTTTTTTTCCAGTATAAACCTAAATCGATATTGTTGACCAGAAACCATAAACAAATCATCAATTATCACAATTTTTAGAATCCAGTTCAGAAACGTTGGTGGAGAGACTGTGACCTATAAGATAACGACAAGAAACCTAAAAATAAAAAATATAAAAAGAAAAGAGGGAAAAAAATTCGAAAATTTTCTGCAACCACCAAAAGCTCAGCCAAAAGCAGAGGCCACAATTCTCTCTTCCTCTCTCCAGAGGATAAACCCAACTGATTTTTTTTTTCTCTCTCGTTCATGACTCAAATCTGTTTCTAGGGTTTCGAGAGAGAGACAGAGGGAGGCAGAGAGGTTTAGCAAAAATGGCTATGGCGATGGCTCTTCGAAGACTTTCTTCTTCAGTTGATAAACCCATTCGTCCTCTTATCAGACCATCTTCATGTTACATGGTAAGACGCTCATGTTTCCTTTCTCTCGGATGTCATTAAGTTTTGTGTTTCTGATATCTGGTTATTGTTGGTTTGTACAGTCGTCTTTGCCCAGTGAAGCTGTTGATGACAAGGAGAGATCTCGTGTCACTGTGAGCTTTTGTCTCTTTAACCTCTTTTGTCTTAATCTCTAGTTGTTTCTAGTTTCCTTGCGGTTGAAGCAATATATGGATTGAAATCTAACAAAATCTATGTGTGTAAATCTCTCTCGTTGCAGTGGCCAAAGCAGCTTAACGCACCTTTGGAGGAGGTTGATCCTGAGATTGCTGACATTATTGAGCATGAGAAAGCTAGACAATGGAAGGGGCTTGAACTCATTCCATCTGAGAACTTCACATCTGTCTCGGTGATGCAAGCTGTTGGGTCTGTGATGACTAACAAGTACAGTGAAGGGTACCCTGGTGCTAGATACTATGGAGGAAATGAGTATGTTCAAGAATTTTTTTAATCAGAGACACAAACTCTGTTCCAGATCTTAGATATGATTTCTTGACAAATCTCTGATGTTGACTTCCTTTGAAGGTACATAGACATGGCGGAAACCTTATGCCAGAAGCGCGCTCTTGAAGCTTTCCGGTTAGACCCTGAAAAGTGGGGAGGTAATTTACTCATTTATGTATTATGCAAGGTTGGTCCTGAGCACAGCCGGATGAAATATTAGCTTCGGCTCCCAAAATTTGTTAAGCTAATATAAATATATTTTATGGCCCCCAAATTACAAAAAGAAATAAAAAAATTATTAAATTTTACAATAAAATATTTATAAACCCCAAAATTTCAGAGTCCGCCCTTGTGTCTCAGTAGAGCTAATTCTTAGGCATTTACTTGGAAATGATCCTTTGATGGCTTATTCAAGTCATGTGGTTATATAGTGAATGTGCAACCTTTGTCTGGATCTCCTGCCAACTTCCATGTGTACACTGCATTGTTGAAGCCTCATGAGAGAATCATGGCACTTGATCTTCCTCATGGTGGTCATCTTTCTCATGGTTATCAGGTATCTTCAACTGTTTTCTCTGTTCAGAACTCTCTGTCTCTGATGTATAACAGTTTCTTTTCTCTTATATCTCATCAGACTGACACCAAGAAGATATCTGCTGTGTCTATCTTCTTTGAAACAATGCCCTACCGATTGGACGAGAGCACTGGCTACATCGACTATGATCAGGTTCACTATTATTCGGTTAAGTAACCAGAGTACTTAATATTTTCTAATCATTTACAACTTCTTAATCTTGATCTGTAGATGGAGAAAAGTGCTACTCTTTTCAGGCCAAAATTGATTGTTGCTGGTGCAAGTGCTTATGCTCGATTGTATGACTATGCCCGCATCCGAAAGGTATATTCAATCTCATGTACAAATAAACAATCAAGAGTGAGCTCTGATCTAAACTCTTTGGCAGGTGTGTAACAAGCAAAAAGCTGTGATGCTAGCAGATATGGCACACATCAGTGGTTTAGTTGCTGCTGGTGTAATCCCTTCACCGTTCGACTATGCAGATGTTGTAACCACCACAACTCACAAGTCACTTCGTGGACCTCGTGGAGCCATGATTTTCTTCAGAAAAGGTGTTAAGGAAATTAACAAACAAGGGAAAGAGGTAAACACCAAAAACCCAAAGTTTTGGAACAAAAATGTTTTTTCCTTTGTCATCTACATCTATTAATAAGATCAAAGTTGGAGGGTTATACGGTTATCCGGAAGAAATGCGCTAACCGCCTGGTTTTGATCGATATGGGAGTATAAGTAGCCCCGTGCTTGTGTTCTTGGACAAAAAGTGTTTTTAGATTTATATATGTGCTCTCTTTTCATGTCATTCATTTGTTGTTATTTGAAAGGTTTTGTATGATTTTGAAGACAAGATCAATCAAGCTGTCTTCCCTGGTCTTCAAGGTGGTCCACATAACCACACTATTACAGGACTAGCTGTTGCTTTAAAACAGGTATAGTGAAGGCATGTAATGGGACTTAACGTTGCTTAATTGATTTGCGGTTTTGTTATAATTGTTTTCAAATGTTTTGTTAAATGCAGGCAACTACTTCAGAGTACAAAGCATATCAAGAGCAAGTCCTGAGTAACTCTGCAAAGTTTGCTCAGGTGAAAACAAATAACCCACATATGTAATAATATTTACTATATTTTGTCTCTGAAAAGGTTTAGCTGTTGTTTGGTGCAGACTCTGATGGAGCATGGTTATGAACTTGTTTCTGGTGGAACTGACAACCATCTGGTTCTAGTGAATCTGAAGCCCAAGGTCACTTGATCTTTACTTTATTTATATTTTCTCCGTTTCATAATAAGTGTCATTTTAGAATTGTTTTTCGTTTTAAAATAAGTGTCGTTTTAGATTTTCAATGCAACTTTTGAGATAAATTGTCCACTTTAACATTAGTATTAAATAAAAGACAAGGATACAAGAGTCAAATATAGTTATTAAGGGTATAATAGAATTTTTAGTATAACGGAGAGAATATAATCTTCTTGTATCTTCTTAGTTGAAACTCTTTTTTATTTATTCGATTATTGTTTGCAGGGAATTGATGGATCTAGAGTTGAGAAAGTGTTGGAAGCTGTTCACATTGCATCCAACAAAAACACTGTTCCTGGAGATGTTTCTGCCATGGTTCCTGGTGGAATCAGAATGGGTATGAATCATAGTTAGGCTTTGGTTTTTGGTACTCAAATGGAGTTCCTCCCTGAAATTTATCTGCCATTGTTATTTTCAGGTACTCCTGCTCTCACTTCCAGAGGTTTTGTTGAGGAAGACTTTGCCAAAGTAGCTGAATACTTTGACAAAGCTGTGAAGTTGGCTCTCAAAGTCAAATCTGAAGCTCAAGGTTTTTCATTTCTCTGATCAATGAGTCTATGTTTTCTGTTCATAAAAACAATGTTAGAACTCATTTGTTGTGTTCTAAAAACTAGGAACCAAGCTGAAGGATTTTGTGTCAGCAATGGAATCTTCTTCAGCCATTCAATCAGAGATTGCCAAGCTGCGCCATGAAGTTGAAGAATTTGCTAAACAGTTCCCAACAATTGGGTTTGAGAAAGAAACCATGAAGTACAAGAACTAAATGTCTTATCCTACAAGTCTTTTCTTATGCTTTGAACTTCCATGGAATGTATAGATGATGATACATGTACTCTATTTTATGCTATGCAGTAAAATATTGAACTTTTAATGCAAATCTTTTTCTTAGATGATTCTCTCTTATATGAAAATCAACTTCAAGAAAAAAGAGAAAAAGATTCAACAAATACATCAACAAAACATGCAACTTCTAAAAAATATTGTTTTATTGACATATATAACATTAGTTAGAAAGATTCGATTGGTGAACAAAAGCGGAACGGTAAGATTAACGATAAGCGAAAGTGGTAAGCGGTTAAAAAATAGTGCAAAAAAGTAAGAACAAGTGGTTGGAGAAAGCGATATGAAAATGCTGAGAGAAACAAATGATTGGCGATCATCAATCATTATTTTTACTAACGCTTTAATGATTGGTGATCATCAAAGCGGTAAACCCCTTACCGCAACGGTAAGGGGTTACTAATCAGAGCCATCAACTAAAGTTGTGGTGGCGTATTGGTAACACAAACGGGTTGGTTTCTTGTGCCTCGGGTTAAACTCTTTTTAGTGTAAGAATATTCTTTAAATCAAAATGTTGATTTCGGACATATAGAAGATTATGGACTTAAAATCTAAAATTTTCACAGTATTAAAAAAAAAAAAAAAAACCCACCAAAAAGACAAAAGGTAAAGAGAAAGTTGTGAGAAGCTCATCCACAAGCTGTGGCCATTTTTCAGTCTCATCAAATCTCTTTACGACAACATCTCACAACATAAACTTCTTCTTCTTTTCCATATTTTCAGACAAGAAAAAAAAATGGTTGCATCATTTTCTTACACTGCCTGCGCTAAGCTTTCTCTATTACAGCCTCCCATGGCTGCTCATATCCGACCACTTAGAACATCACAAAAGGCTTTCGTGGTGACAAATCCTGAGCAAGACAGCACACTCGAGGAACAAGAGACAGAGATAATCAAAGAAGAGCAATCAATTGAAAAGAAGATGAAGAAGCAGCCAACTCCATTGAGACCAGTGGAGAAACAGTCGAATGTGAAAAGCACAGGGATGCCAAGAGAGTTTGGTGGTCAATGGCTAAGCAGTGTGACACGCCACGTCAGGATATACGCTGCTTATATCGATCCAGAGACTTGTGAGTTTGACCAGACGCAGATGGATAAACTTACTTTGATTCTTGATCCAACTGAAGAGTTTGTGTGGGAAGATGAAAGTTGTAACAAGGTTTATTCTTATTTTCAAGAACTTGTGGATCACTACGAGGTAATAGTATTAAAACTCCATACATTCATAGATTTTAGACTACTAATTGAGACAATCATGTTTTATTTTTGGACAGGGAGCACCATTAACGGAGTATACATTAAGATTGATAGGATCCGACATAGAACATTACATAAGGAAGATGTTGTTTGATGGAGAGATACAATATAATATGGATGCAAGAGTTCTTAATTTCAGTATGGGTAAGCCTCGTGTGCAATTCAACACTAGCAACATTGAAGGTGGTGGAGATGGTCAGGCTCAAGAAGAGGCATAGTTAAACAACTCTATACAAAATTATGTAAAATGGATATATCTAAATATATGATATTTTGCATATGGGTTTATGAATTTTTGTTTTTTTTCTTCCAGTTTCTCCTTTTACAAGTAACAAATGTATATATTATGATATGGTTTAGGTTCCCGTTATTAATCGGCAGAACCATAGAATTATTGTACGATGCTATCAAATCATATAATCACAACTTCACTATTTCAATAGTAAAAAGGTAATCTCAACTTTTCTATGGATTTTATGATGTTGGCCTTTACTGGTAAATTGTAGACTGATAGAATTATTTTTAGAAAACATAATTACATAAAAATTATCAATTACAAAAATTTGTGGAATATAAAAATCGTGAAAATGTAAAATGTGTGTGTTTTATATAAAAATACAAAGAAAAAAGTATTATATGTGGAAAATTGAAGTTTAGATAAATTACTTGTAGAATTTTATATATTCCTCATTCTGCAAAATTTATCATCTAATCATAATCATGTAAAATTTATTCCATAATTTATTTAGTAAATTTTAAATTATTTTTGTAGCTTAATTTTATTTTGCACAATGCTGTTATTTGGGGGATTTGTCCAAATGTCCTAAATCTCTGGCTTTGATTGGTAAGCTGGAGAATAGCGGAATTGCGTTTAAAAACACGATTCCGCAAGAATTTTACCATTCATAAAATTTGGTGAAATAGAAGAAAAAATGTTAAAAAAATATTAAAAAAAACTCCATTAAATGAAAAATTGAATTTTAAGTGAATTATTTATGGAATTGAATTTTTTTATATTTTTGATTGGTAACATGCGGAATGGCAGAATTGCGTTTAAAAATTATCGTTTAAACGCAAAACTCGTGGAATCACATTTTAAACGCAATTCCGCCATTTTGCAAGGTTACCAATCAAAGCCTCTGTTTATTTACAAACATAGCCCTGCTCTTCTTATCCTCTGGCGTCTCTCGTCACCAAGACGGACAAATCCTTCTCAGGTGAGGGAAAAAATGGCGAATTTACTGGAAACATCAATCTTCTTCTCCTCGGCCGATAAATTACCGTATTTCCCGTCCAGTAATTCTCAAACCCACCTTCTCCCTTTCCCTGCTTTCATCAATGGAGGAAGAAGGAGACGCAAAAGCTCAAGTATCACCTTTGCTACTGACACTGTCACTACCAGTAAGCTCATAAACCCTAAATTTATCATCTTTTCTGTTTAATTACCAGGAAAGTTCTTCCCTTTAGGTTCCAATTTGACTTATTGTTTGTGGGTTTCAACAAATGGGTTTGTCATTATTGAAGATTTATGATGAAGAGTAAAAATGTATTGTTTTAGGTACTGAAGTGAAAAATTCTGTTGTGGTTGGAATTGTTGAGGATCCTATGGAGGTTGAGGTTGCTGAAGGCTATACAATGGCTCAGTTCTGTGACAAGATCATTGATATTTTCTTGAATGAGAAACCTAAAGTTAAACAATGGAAGAAGTATTTAGTTTTAAGAGATGAATGGAACAAGTATAGTGTCAACTTCTATAAGCGTTGCAGAGTCCGAGCTGATACGGAAACTGATCCCTTATTGAAGCAGAAACTAATCTCTCTGGAAAGTAAAGTAAAGAAGGTATTGCTTAACAAGATCATTAGTTTCTTATAGCTGTATACTTAAGACCTGAGAGCACTTTTTTTACAGATAGATGAGGAAATGGAGAAGCACAATGACCTCTTGAAAGAGGTTCAAGAAAACCCAACTGACATAAACGCAATCGCTGCCAAGAGACGCAGAGACTTCACCGGAGAGTTTTTCCGCTATGTTACTTTGTTATCAGAAACTCTTGATGGATTAGAAGACCGTGATGGTACTTAAAACATTAATCATGTTGCTTAGTATTGGTTCTTGCAGCTTCATGACTGTTTTTCGTTCTTTTTGAGCTAGCGGTTGCGAGGCTTTCAGCTAGATGTTTATCTGCTGTGAGTGCTTATGACAATACATTGGACAATGTTGAGACTTTAGATGCTGCTCAAGCAAAGTTTGATGATATCTTAAACTCTTCTTCCGTTGATGATGCTTGTGATAAGATCAGAAGCCTTGCAAAGGCCAAGGAGCTAGATTCTTCATTGATCTTGTTAATAAACTCTGCTTATGCTGCTGCTAAAGAGTCTCAAACCGTTACCAACGAGGTAAGAACATCACCCAAAACAAAAAGCTTTGATCTTTACAATCTTCTCAAACCGTTTTTGCGAGCAGGCGAAGGACATAATGTATCATTTATACAAAGCTACAAAGAGCAGTCTTAGAAGCATCACGCCGAAAGAAATCAAACTTTTGAAGTATTTGCTCAACATAACAGACCCGGAAGAACGATTCTCTGCTCTAGCAACAGCATTCTCTCCTGGTGATGATCATGAAGCTAAGGACCCTAAAGCATTATACACGTAAGTAACATGAAAATCCAAACCTTGCTCATTCATCTTTAACAACCGTATGAACACACAGGACGCCGAAGGAGCTGCATAAGTGGATAAAGATAATGCTTGATGCTTACCATCTCAACAAAGAAGAAACTGATATTAGAGAAGCTAAACAGATGAGCCAACCTATTGTTATACAGCGGCTATTCGTCCTCAAAGACACAATCGAAGAGGAGTATTTAGACAAGAAAACATTTGTGGCTGATGGGAATCCTAAGAAGGAAGATGATACTACCTCTGTTGATGAATTTTTGAACTGAAATCCGTGAACACTCTTTGTTAAAAAGCTTTAGGACCTTTTTTCCTTTCACAATATCTGCAGTTACGGCCAAAATATGAATGAGGTCTACTTTTTTTTCTCTAACCAAGAACCTGAGAATACAACTTAGCCGGATATACTTGAAACTAAACCTAAAAGATATCGAGAAACTAAAACGGTAAAGAATAAATTTCTTTTGCGGTCATAAACCCACAAACGGGCAACAACAAAAAAAAAACACTAAAACGATAACGCTGAGACATACTCAGCGGATGAATAGAAGAGCAAATGATCATAACAATCAAACTTGACCGCTGACCGAAGCCGAATTCAACAATGCTCCCATAAAAACCGGTTGATGACGAAAAGGCTTCTAAGAACAAGAGAACTCTACTTCAATATTTTGGAAACTCATATTTTGGATTGGGCTATGATATCAATAAGCCCATGCAAGGCCCAAATTAGCTGAGAAAAGTCTAAGACTAACTGACTTGTGGCCCACGAATTTGTTCCTATATACACCTTAAACCCTACACTTAGCCAGGCATTTCTATTCCATCTACGAGCTTAAACCCTTCCCTCACCGACTCTCTCCAGCTAAAATGGCCTCCGTCGCGCTTCTACGGGCTCTTCACCGCCGTGAAGTCTACACGGTTTCCGTCTCTGCGTTTAAATCCGTATGTATTTTGGCCCTCGATCTTAATTTGATTTTGCTTGGGAATCACGTTTGGGGTTTCCAGATCTGTAAATCGACAATTCTACTTCGAAATGGATTAAGGTATTTTCGATGGTTCAAATATGGGTTGAAGCTTACACGGTTAGTATTCAATCTGCAGATTTCTACAAATGGAAAGACGTCTTTGATTGGGAAATTGGGTCACTCGGCGAGGCCTTTCTGGTAACTTCAACCTCTCATTTTATGGTATAGCATGAACAAGTATCTCTCACTTGAGTGTTTTTTCTTATCTTTTGTATTATGTGTTGTTATGTAAATCCAGCTCGAGGCCTGAGGGGAATGATGTTATCGGTATTGATTTGGGTACCACCGATTCTTGCGTAGAGGTGATGGAAGGAAAAGTAAACTCTGCTTTTGTTTCAGTCCTGATATATGTTCTTAATTCTAAAGGTGTTGACTTTGATCTCGTTTATGCAGACCCCTAGGGTTATTGTGAACGCACAAGGAAGGCGAACCACACCATCAGTGGTTGCTATTAACCAGAAGGGTGAGTTCCTTGTCGGCACAGCCGCTAAACCTCAGTCCGTGACAAATCCAACCCTTGTTCGGAGCGATGTGCGTGCGGTCGATCCGGGCCTAGCGTTTAGAAAAAAAATCGGGGATTAAACGGAAATTACGCGGAGCCTAATTTTAAGGCTATTTAATGTCTTAAAAACATATTAATCAATTATAATTAATCGTTTTGATATATTATTATATTTAAAATTGCATTAAACACATAAAAATAAATATTTAAACATGAAACATAAAGTTTTTATTAAAATTATAAATATATGCTAAAAGTTTCAAATTTTAGATTCATTCTTTTTTACAAAAAAAAATAATAAAAAATGAGTTACGCGGTCAACTAGGCGGGAATTATGCGGTTTAGGCGGAATTACGCGGATTTAGGCAGACAAAAAATCGACCAACGATTTATTCAACCGATTTGGACAAAATCGAGACGGCTGAGTACTGCCTAACGCCTAGGTCTAGGCGTACGGCCGAGTTTTAGAACAAGGAATCCAACAAACATGACTTTCGGGACCAAACGTCCAAATCTCAAAGTTGTGGGCAATCAAAAGTCCAAATTTTAAATTTAGTGTTTAGTTCATTAATTTATCTTTTTATCATGTATGTTGGGACTCACGTTTTATTTTATCCATTCCACGCTGTCATATGTCTTCGGTATTGCCCATTATCCTATGCTATTCACGCTCCATAACACATTTGTACACTTAACATTTTAAATCCTCCGATTCAATAAATAAATTAATTCAAAAATTCTTACTTTATTATTGCCAAACCTGATATCTTTACGAATCATTAAACTTTAAGCCGTCAAATCAATCAAATCATCATAGCTTAGAATTCCAAAGCCACTGTCACACTCTCACACATACACTATTAAAACAACCTTGTTTTTTTCGTCTGGTCAACAAAACAAACTTGTTAATCGTTTCAAATAGTGGTTTAAAAACACACACTTCCAATAAATACTAATCACTTACGATTTATTTAACATCACACATTTTCCGACTTACGATATTGACCTTATCTGGCACACACATCAGCTCCATGCTGTCTTACTGCAAGGACATGAAGAAGATCATTGGTTATGTCTTGGAGCGTGATGATACAGATTCTGACCGTAGCAAAGGTAAGATGATTTGGTCGAAGGTATTGGAAAGCCGGTGCTATGAATCGAGGTGATAACCCTAATCCAGTCACAACTTCTCCTTATGGTTTCTTGGGAGAGAAGTCAGAGGAGTCTCAGAATGTAATCAAGTTCCGTGAGGTGGAAGTTATTGAGGTTATGTTGGAGATTGTTGGAGTCAAGAACTTACCAGACACTCATAAAGGAAAGGTCTTTGTTGTGTTCAGCAAAAACCAACTTGATTCTCTGTTTAACGCTGAGTGTAAGGTTATGATTTTATCTGAGTCTTGTCGGGAAAAGCAAGTTGCTTTGTTCCAGTGTGAACCGACAGTAGAGCTTAGGTTCCAACTGATGTCTGCTAAGTGTAAAAGCTTAGGTTCTGCTTCTTTATCGGTCTCGGAGTTTCTGTTCCCAGTTGCTAGACTCTCTGTTGAGAAGTGGCTGGAGTTAACAACACCTGTTAAAAGAGGTAAGACAGATGGTCCGAATCCAATCTCTCTGCGAGTCCCTGTCTCGTTCACCCCGCCAACTCCTAGTCCAACTGTTCTACATTTGGTTCAAGCAAGACCTTCAATGAAAGAAGGTGGTCATTGTGGTGGTTGTGGTGGATGTAGAATATGTGGCGGTGGTGGTGGAAGATGTGGTGGGATGACGAAGATCAGAGGTTGCAGTGGCGGCTCTTGCACTGGGGGTTCCACTGGCTGCGGTAACGGCAGTGGAGGATGTGGTACTGTTTTATGTTCCTTTTGAAATTTTTTTGAACATTTGTTAAAATGGATAATAGTGGTAATGTAACAACCCACACAATAGAGTCAGCGACCTGCATGGATTTGAAAATGCTAGTCTCTTCTTCTTTTTATTATCTTTCATGATTGTAATGGCGGCATAGATTTGTTTTTATGGATACAGAATGATACAAAGAAATACAGAATGGTATATGAAACATATTATGGATTTGTTTTTTATTTGCCAAATCTTTGGAATCTAGTTTTGGATATGGAATTTTGCAAATCTTTTTTTTTTTATTTAAAAACTACTCCTTTGCTTCTTCCATTACATTCCTTGTTCCGTTGAATCCTTCCTTTACGAGGCGATTTAGGAAGGTCGTTGCATTATTAAGGACTGAAATTAAGCTTGTCTGAAAAAATTCGGCAATTCTTTTTTTCTTAACATAATAAGGGTAGCAATTCTTAGTCTTCTTCTCTGCATTCTTAGCAAAGCGTTGTGTAGACTGATATTCTCCTTCTTCACCGTCGCAATGTTTGGACCGACCAATCTTCTTCTTAATCTGAGATTTTAAATTTACCACGTACAACTTTAGTAGTGTTTTGGAACTACTTAAATCATTTTAAAACTTCTACAAATTACTACTTTATAAATTAATAATATTTTCTAGTTCTAAAGAGGACTTTTAAAACTAACGAAATTTCTTTAAAAAATAACATTATTGAAATTTCATTTTTGTGTTTTGCCAAAATGATAAAAAAAAAAATTGATTGATTTATCGGTGGTAAATAACAAATTGAACATATGAAAATCTCTAACGATCAAACAAATGACAGGATTTCATGTTCGGTTAGTTTACAACTTCGTAAATCATTCAAGTTTCTTTTATCAATCGGACTTATTTTAAAACTTTTATAAATTAGTACTTTATGAAATAATATATTTTTTAGTTCTAAATAAAACCGATTTAAAATAACAAAATTTGATAAAATAAAAAGATACTTGAAAGTTTTTTTTTTTGTCAAAATAATAAAGAACCGATTGATTTATCGTAATAAAAACAAATTGAACATAGAAAATCTCTAACGATCAAAATGACAGGATTTCATGTTCGGTTAGTTTTACAATTACGTAAATCATTCAAGTTTCTTTTATCAATCCGACAATAATAAAACCTTATTAAATTAAATTAATAATTTGTAGAAAATAATATTTTTGAAAATTAATAAGATAATAATTTTTTGAACCATTTTTCTAAAAGTTGAAATCTTTGTCTAATTGATAAAAAAATTGATTTACACTAACGAAAAACAAATTGAACATCTGAAAATCTCTAACGATCAAATAAAATCAAATGACAGGATTCCGTATCCGGTTAATTTTACAACTAAGTAAATCATTCAAGTTTTTTTATCAATCAGACATTTTGTAAAACCTCCATAAATTAATAATCATTATAAAATAATATTTTTGTTTGATATGAAAACTTTGAAAAAATAAAATTTTCTACAAATTGCTGAAAAATAATTTATCGATTAAATTATCACTGTTGTTAAAATATAAGTTTTACAGTATTAGAAAATTGATTTATTTGTTTTCAAAATAAAAAAGAAGGAAAACTTATCTCCGCATTTGACTGTGATTTTACGAATTAGTCATTGTCCGTGGTCTCTCATAAGGATATGCTTTTGATTGAACCTGAAACAATTCAAAGTTTATGTTTGGTTAGTATCTCATTTCATTCAACCTTCAAAAAAACAACTAAAATCTAAGGCATAGCTGATGATTAAACGATACCATGATCATGAGTGAGTCTTTGTCTGAACATTGTCCATCTTCACCGTCTTGAACATTAATAGGAACGTATATAGTCTAGCTACTGATCCAGAACTCGGCTTAAACTCAACCATTTTTGTGACAAACCCATTGTATCCTGAAAGATCTTATGACGGCAAAAACATATCAGATCTTATGATAGCTAAACATGACCAGAGATATGATCCCAAATAGTCAATGAATTGTCACACGAAAATCAGAATCATGCAAGGGTGTGATAGTTGTGAAACTTACTTGTGAATTGCAAAGTGTTAGAATTTCAGAGTATGAAAGAATAATTAAGTGAGAATGGAAGATTAGAAGAGTTTTGAGAGAGCAAGAACAAGAGAGATTAAGCTTTAGGGAAGAATAAAATCCCAAAGTTAAAGTATCATAAGTGTTTACAAGAGTATATATATGCTATACAACTAGGGCAACAAACAGAAACCATGTCGCCGACACCATCGGTAACACATGAAGTTCAGAATCTTCTTTAGCGTCTATGTCGCCGACACCTTCGGCAACACATGAAGTTCAGAATCTTCTTTAGCGTCTATGTCGCCGACACCGTCGGCAACACATGAAGTTCAGAATCAATATTTATCTCATGATCAATACTCCCCCTCAAGCTTAGACTTTGGAATCACCCTAAAAGGCTAAGCTTGGAATGATCATGGCAACACCTCATTAAAAACCTTGATGTGAAAAACCACGTGGGACAAAACCACATCAAGGGAAAAAGAGTATGCTGCACATGAATCAGGAGAGTTCTAATCATGGATGGATACAAGTCCTAGTTTGGGAAAGATGTGATCACAAACCTTGAGACTTGCAGCCTTGGTGAAGATATCTGCTAATTGATCTTTACTTCTTGTATAGCAGGGTAGGACAGTTCCATCTTCAATCTTCTCCCTGACCTTGTGACAATCAATTTCTATGTGTTTAGTCCTTTCATGAAACACAGAATTTGAGGCTATATGGATTGCAGCCTGATTGTCACAGTGGAAGGTAATGGGACTTGATTGCTCAATGCCAAAGTCCTTAAGGAGAGCCTTCAGCCATGTCAACTCGCTTGTGAGCTTCCTCATTGCTCTATACTCGGCTTCAGCACTCGAACATGAGACAACCTTCTGCTTCTTTGTCTTCCAAGTTACCAAATTTCCTCCAATGAAAGTGCAATAACCGGTAGTAGATTTCCTATCATTTTTATCACCAGCCCAGTCTGCATCACAATATCCAACAATCTCAGTGTTATCATTCTTACCCATCCAAATGCCTTGTCCTTGGGAGCCCTTGAGATATCTGAGGATCCTTTCTATCATGCTCCAATGGTAGACAGTAGGTGTTTGCATGTGTTGGCTTACTTGATTCACAGCAAAGCAAAGATCTGGTCTAGTGAGAGTAAGGTAGATGAGCTTCCCAACCATTCTTCTGTATAAAGACACATCCCTGAACTTATCATTATCCGATTTCTCCCCCTTTCTTTTGACTTGGTAGCCATCTTCAAGAGGAGTCTTAGCTATCTTGCTATCTTGCATTCTTGTTTCTGTCAACAAGTCCTTCACATACTTTCTTTGAGATAGAAACAGCCCATCCTGAAATCTGCAAACTTCAATTCCCAAGAAGTATTTCAACTCACCAAGATCCTTGATGTCAAATGAACTCTTGAGGAAGGCTTTGGTGGATTTAATTCCTTCTTTATCACTTCCAGTAATGATAAGATCATCCACATATATCAGTACCACAACCACGCCTAAAGAGCTTTGAAGAGTGAACAAGGTATGGTCAGATTGAGATTTCCTGAACCCATGATCCATAAGAGTGTGGCTTAGCTTGTGATACCAAGCTCTTGGTGACTGCTTCAGACCATATATCGCTCTTCTCAGCCTCAGAGCTTCACCTGGTTTGCAAAGATGTTCAAGACCTGGTGGTGGTGTCATGTACACTTCTTCTTCAAGTTCTCCTTGTAAGAAAGCATTTTTGACATCCATCTGCCATAGATCCCATGAAAGGTTGGTAGCCAAAGAGAGAGTGACTCTCACAGTGTGAAGCTTAGCTACTGGTGCAAAGGTATCAGTGTAGTCTTCTCCATAAGTTTGAGTGAATCCTCTCGCAACCAGCCTTGCCTTATACCTCTCTATATCCCCATTGCTCTTATACTTGATTGTGAATACCCACTTGGAGCTAACAGCTTTCTTTCCCTTTGGTAATGACTCCACATTCCAAGTGTGATTCCTATCCATAGCCTTTTTCTCATCAATCACAGCATCCATCCACACCTTGATGTCTTTAGCCTCTTCATATGTCTTAGGGACCCAATCAGCATCAAGAACTCCCATGAAGACTTTATGTTCTGTTGGAAAGTAAGCAAGAGTGCATGTTGCTTGGATTGGATGTGCAACAGCCTGACTGTTATAGTAGATGAAATCCTTCTTTCTCCATTCAGATGGGTCCTTCTTAACCCTCGTACTTCTCCTAAAGGTTTCAACCGGTTGATCAGCCTCTCTTTCCTCATGATCAGACTCCATTTGAACTGGTTGATCAGCCTCTCTTTCCTCATGATCAGACTCCAATTCTTTTTCCACTTCTCCTCCTTGATCATGAATGGCAGAATTATCTTGTTGAGATTGTGATTCTTCATTGTCCCCCTCATGATCAAGGTGGGTATCATCAGCAACAACTAAAGGTTCCTCCGGAGTGTTTGCCTTCTGATCTTGCTGTTTCTGCCTTGGTTGACTGATCAAATCACAGGTTGGTTGACTGATTCCAAGGTTTTCCAAAATGATCCTCAAGTTTGTGGCACGATCAGATGGATTATTGGATAGATCCTTCAGACTATCCCAACTCTTCTCAACATAATAGCCTTTTGATTCCACAAACTTAACATCCCTGGATACCAAGACCTTCCTGGTTTCAGGTACATAACACTTGTAGCCTTTCTGAGTTGTAGAGTAACCAATGAACATTGCCTTTGTGCTTTTTGCATCGAGCTTGTCCCTTTGTTCTCCTGGTACCAAAACAAAACACATACACCCAAACACCCGTAAGTGATTAATTGAGGGTTTGGTTTTGTTTAATACCTGAAATGGTGATTGATCATGCAGAACTTTGGTAGGTGTTCTGTTGATCAGATAGCAAGCTGTCATAACAGCATCTCCCCAAAACCTTTTTGGAACATTTGTGTAGAACATCATAGACCTTGCTACCTCCATTAAGTGTCTATTCTTCCTTTCAGCAACTCCATTTTGTTGGGGAGTGTAAGGACAACTGGTTTGATGAATGATTCCATGCTTGGCTAGATGATGTTTGAAGGCGTGGCTAGTATATTCTCCACCGTTGTCTGATCTGAAGATCTTGATCTTGGCATTGAAATTGTTTGTCACATAGTTCTGAAAGTTGGTGAATGCTTCCAACACCCTATCCTTGGTTTGGATCAAGGTTAACCAAGTATACTTGGATTTCTCATCAATAAAGGTCACAAAGTACTTATGACTATCTCTAGACACGCAAGGAGCAGTCCATACATCAGAATGAACAAGATCAAAGCACTTCTCATAAATGGTTGAAGACTTAGGAAACACAGACTTGCAATGTTTTCCAAGGATGCAAGCTTCACAATCATCATTTGCAAATGAGACTTTAGGCAATAACAAACTTAAAGCTCTTGAATGAGGGTGTCCAAGTCTAGCATGCCAAATAACATTATCAGCAGTAGCGAGGAATGAGTTAGAAGCCTCAGAACAGAGATCAGACGACGGCTTAATGCTATCTAGAACATAAAGGCCATCTTTACTTACTCCTTTCCCAAGTACCTTGCTAGTCTCAATATCCTGAAATTGAACATCATCAGGACTGAATATGACATTGCAGTTTAAATCGGTGGTTGCCTTTTTCACAGATAGCAAGTTCGATGTAAAGCTAGGCATATAGAAGGCTTTTGATTTCTTGTCAAACAACCGAAGATTCCCTACACCTTTTACTGGTATTCTATCTCCATTTGCTATCACTACATTCCCTAAAGCCGGTTCAACATTAGTGATCAGGTTTGAGTCACTAATCATGTGATGAGATGCTCCAGAGTCTATAATCAATGGCTTGGAGATAGTAGGTGCATGGAGAGGTTTACCAGACACATTACCAGAATCTTTAGATGCTTTCAAGGCATCAATGAGGGCATATATATCTGACTTCCTCAGAACATCATGTTGAGAAGACACCAAAGCATTTCCTTGTTCCTCAATGAACCGCACATGATAACTCTTTATGGCTGAGACCGTTAATAGCCTACTGAGATTTGAAATATTTCCAAATACCTTCTGAAGAGTAGTCCACAACTCTCTTGCAGTTTCACAATATGAATAAGCCTCCAATATTGAAGCTTCAAGTGAAGTTTGGAGAATGAACAGAACCTTCTGGTCTTCTCGAATCCACTTCTCCACATCTTGGACCAGCTGGGTTGGAGCTTCATCACTGACATACTTCCATAACCCACATCCACCAAGGGCAGATTTCACCATTCTTGCCCATAACAAGTAATTTACCCCCTTTAGGGTCACTGGAATGAATATATGCTCTGAGTTCTCCATGGTTAAACTTAGTTATACCTTAGGAGGGAATATCAGGCACAAAAACAACTCAAAGAGAGGGAAAAAAAAAAATCGAACAGATTTGAAGGAACAAATCTTTCAAGAACAGAGATTTTGAAAGGTAAAAAGATGAAGGATTTGCGGAAAGAAATTAAGTTTAGGAGCTTAATAGCTTTGGGAATTTCGTCGAACACTTGGTGGGCGTTTTAAGAAATGGTGAGAAATTTGAAAGTTTTGGAGAATTTTGAAAGAGAGACAAGAGAGAATCAAAAGAGTATATTAGAATCAAGATCAAAGCTCTGATACCATGTTAGAATTTCAGAGTATGAAAGAATAATTAAGTGAGAATGGAAGATTAGAAGAGTTTTGAGAGAGCAAGAACAAGAGAGATTAAGCTTTAGGGAAGAATAAAATCCCAAAGTTAAAGTATCATAAGTGTTTACAAGAGTATATATATGCTATACAACTAGGGCAACAAACAGAAACCATGTCGCCGACACCATCGGTAACACATGAAGTTCAGAATCTTCTTTAGAGTCTATGTCGCCGACACCTTCGGCAACACATGAAGTTCAGAATCTTCTTTAGCGTCTATGTCGCCGACACCGTCGGCAACACATGAAGTTCAGAATCAATATTTATCTCATGATCAATATTAAAAACCTTGATAGTACATGATAAGGTCTGGTTTTGTTTCATTACCCTATGTTGAATTAGACACCACGAAAAAATACTACATTGCATAAGAGTTATAATTTGTCGAGTACCTTGATTAAACATGATATATAATAAGTTTTACTTTCTCTGGTCTTTATTTTATTCACGTGTTTAATTAGCAATTAAGTAGTCACACTCAATAGTTAGTTTTAATAATTTTGTATTTTCAAGATTGGTGTGAAAAAAAGTTCGCTTCGTGCACCGTGAATGTTGAAACAAACAAAATGTCTGAATGTATCTGAATAATCTCATGTGTTTTGGTTCACGGTGATTCATTTTTCTGTTGAAACAAACAAAATGTCTGAATGTTGCAGCTAATCAATGTTGTAGAAATTAGTTTTGGATAAAATTATCTTAAACTTCCTTGATTTTGCCCAAAAAAAAAAAAACTTCCTTGATATTTTTTGTACACGAAGACAAATCACAGCATACATTCCGACACAAGATTTACCGGTCAGAACTTAATTCCAATATTCTTTCCAGTCATACATTACCTCTCTTCAAAAGTATAACTGCCTACACCTTGAGATGTCTACATCAGTCGGACAATAAGGACACTTAAAAGACGACTTAGCTCCATTCTTCGACATTCTGTTAATAGTCTGCTTACAAAGCACGTGCCCACAAGACATCATCATCGGAGGATTATCATCACTTGACTGTTCCCTAGTGACAGGACAAACAAATACCGAATGAAACTGAAACTCCTCCGATAGTTCCGCATCAACAGGAAGCTGTTCCATAGTCTGCCAATCGATCTTCTTGTTCGCAGCCATCACGTTCAAGTATTTCAATAGTACAGGTAAAGTTTGTGTACCTGCTTTTATCGTTATACTCAACGGACTCTCAGATGATTCACCGAGTAAGTTGCAGTATTGTCTTGTTAGCTCTCTCACTGCATTGTTCCATAGAGCGGGAGATAGAAACTCTGAGTATGGTGATTGTTCGAGGTTTCTGTTCCATAACAGAGAACAAACAAGCTTCTGGATTTCAGAAAGACAGCTATCAGCATATACAGCGATGTGTTTTCTCGCGTAGTTGATAGCTTCTTGAGAGTTTTTGCCTTGAGCTATTTCAAGAAAATGTAAGCTGTGAAGCTTCATTACAAGATCAGACTTGGCTTGCTTTAGTTTATCTGAGTTTGAAGTTGCCCAGTTAAGAGCTGGTTCAAGTTCTCTCCTCTTCATAGCTTCTAACATCTGATACATTTCCATGAAAGACTGTCTTGTCCCACACTCAGATTCACCACTCTCGGTAACGAAACAGTCACCAATGTCAAACATTCCTTGACGGTAGAAGAAGTTTGCGATTATCTGGTTCACGACATGGGTATCAAACTCGACATTATGTCTGTAAGCCTTTGATATGTTGGGATTCAGTTGTTTGTCGAGAACTTTCGGGTACTTGTTCAGAGCAACGTTTAGTTCTTTCTCAGCAGCTTCAAGCTGAGAATTCTCCATGAACTGTTTCTTCACATGAGCGAGGATAGATCTATGATCAAACTGAGTGTCTGGCGGTGGTGCTTCCTGTATTATGCTTAACGCCTTGTAGATTTCTTGAGAAAGCATCTGAATAATCTCATGTGTTTTGGTGTAGGAGAGTTTCTGCTTGTTTGCAACACGATCAAACGCATCCTTAATGGTTTTTAACTCCATTCTCAGATAATCAATTGAGTGCCTGAGACACAAAGATCAAAGTGAATCCATCCATGATCAATCTGAAATGATTCAAATCTAATCTAAGCATCACTCCCAATAAAAGAAGAACCATAACAAGCATCCGATCAATCAATATAATAAACAAATGTTTCCGTGATACACAGATCATAGAAAGGAATCTAATCGTCCAGGTTCAATCTGAAATGATTCAAATCCAATCTAAGCATCACTCCGAATAACAGAAGAACCATAACAAGCATCCAATCAGTCAATAATACACAAATGTTTCCGTGATACAGAAATCAACGATCTCTGTCTAACGATTTAGGAATCCGTAAAGTGAAAATTGGAATAAAATCGCGTCGCGAAATCCAGAAAACGAAGTGGAAGTACTCAATCGGTGAATCGAAGACTATTATATAACACTCGGAAAAAGGAAGAAAAAAATCGTACCGGAGATCGAGAGGTGGAAGATGAAGTTGGTGTGGATCAGATACAAGTAGAAACCGCCTTCGCTTGTCGATGGATGAACAAAAGAGGAAAACCAGATTTCGTTTAATTTTTATTTTCTCTTAATTTCTCCTTTAAATTTTATTTATCTTTACACGAGTTTGCAAGAAAGCCCACTTTAATTGTTTGGGTCCATAGTGAAATCTTGCACTTTGTCATCAAAATAACGACATCGTTTTGAATTAGTTGATTAATTATTTTAAATGTTTAATTTCTAAACGGGTTCACACATTTAATAACTCTGTTAACGGTCAATTAACACAATTATTAGATTTGATGGAATTGGCCGATTTCGGATAATTCTTGTGTGAAATTCAAAATTTATGTAAATTCTTAGAAATTATGACATAGCTTGATAAGTCGTATAAGAAAATTTGTTCTGGCCACAAATTTATTAGGGGATATACCGTTTCACCTCTTTATCTTCTATTTTATATGTCATCTCTCTAAAAGTTTTTGATATCCAACCTTTTGTTGTTCTTCCGGCCACCAATTGTGAGCCTCCATAGCCATGCTGATGGCCCGGCTGTGTATATTTTACGTTTTCAATTATCGGTTCAATAAACTTTGGACCATATCCGACTTTTCTCTTTTGGCATCTAGAGATACAACGAAACAAGAAGTAAGATCGATTGATTGACAAGATAAGGAACATGGGAAGAAAATCGATGAAGCTCGCCAAAGCAAGCCGAGATTCCGATATTAATCGGAGATACAGAACTCAGCAACAACGTGAGAAAACACATGATAACAAAAACCAAACATAAAGTCGGAGAGTATAAACAAAGGCAAAAAACAAAAGTAACAACAACTTACTACAGTTAAGCCAATGAAGAAGAATCATTGAGTAGAAACATAATAACCACTCCCATGTTTAATCTTGGATTCTTTATATTGCAAATACTGACAATAAATACATACATAATGCAAATATAACATTTTGTCTTTCGAAATTAGATCCCATAACATGGAGAGATTTGGCTAAATAAATATATAAGTTTGACATTGGCTACAACAAAAGCATATCATTCTATTCTGCATCATTCATCATCACAAAATGTGAAAGACCCTTTCTCCACCATCTTCTTCAGCAATGCAAAACTTGTAGCGCAAGATTCCAAAAAGCTTTTGTTACCTCTACCGAGTTAAGTTCCTCCATTTATCCTTCAAATCCACCTACCAAGATACAATCACTTACAATTTCACATATAACTTGGTGAGTGTGAATGTTAAAATGGACATACTCACCTCTGTCCTCTCTGCAATACTAGAGGGTTTGCATTTTTTATATATTTCCATGATTTACCAAACCTGCACAACAACAATAATAAATTGACAACTCTATAAACATATAAAGTGAGAGAAGCTCAGATGTAAGGGACTTGGCAAAGAGTGTTGCATACTCTTTTACTCCTTCCCTCAGAGCTTCCACTTCTTCAGGCGTCCAGAACTTCGTTGGCCTCGACATTGGTGTTTCGTGACTATCCGAAACATTCGCATTTACATTATCCTGTTACAGTTAAACCACAACTTCATGAACCAAAAAGAAGATAACTTTTCAGAAAGTCTTCCAAGGAAAATTCACTAACATTCACTGGTGCTTCATTATGGTTTTGACCACTTGTTCCAGTCCTATTAACCCGACCAGGCGGCGGTTCTTGCACTTGCTCATGTTCTTGTTCTTGTGCACCCGTTGTCCGCTCCTCTGCTGCATGTTGTTCATTGACCTTATCAATCCCATCATTCTCCAGACATCCTACTCCTTCAACATCTCTATTGTTCCCATAACCGTTCTCTCCTTCACCGGTTCCACACCGCTCGTTGGTGACACTCTCCAAATGCCTCGTGCTCTCATCAACAGCCTTGAGCTTAAGAGACCTTTGGGCTACTGATTTAAGAGAGGAACTCCCAAGTAGTGCCCACTGCTCTTTGAGAAGCTGATTGAGAAAGGAGATGGCCGTGTACCTGACATTAGTCTCACGAATCCGCTGATAGAGCTCAGGATCCTCAACAGCCTTCTTCAGATCAGTCTCCCATTTCAACAAGTCATACGTCACCAAATCACTCCCACTCTCCTTCAAATTCCCAATCCGCCTTGTCCATATCCTCTCAACAGTGTCGCTAAATAAACCATCCGAAGCAGCCAGTTGCCACATGAATCTAACCGTGCACTCAACAGCCATCCAGCAATAAGCAGACTTGTGAGACTCCATCAGTACCGAATGTTGAAGCTTCTCAAGAATCTCGAGGAGGTCAAGCGTTCCCTCGTTGACCGTATCATGGATCAAGGAATTGGAGATGTCCCGCAAAACGGAAGATATCTTGAGGTTTGGACAGTCGGGGGTATCTCCAAATTGCAGTGCCGAAAGCAGGTTAGTAGGGGAAACCCTAGGATTATGCTGACGGCGGATGACAAATTCGGTAACCCATTTGTTGATATCCTCCATTTTTGAAACTTTTGCCATCAAAGTTGGACACTTTTGTGTGATTCCCGCCGACGAAATTTTGCAATTTGGCCGGAGAAGACGAATAACATCGGTTAGATATTTTGTTGGGATTCTTGGGAATACCAACGGTTCATATATTGTCTCATGGGCTTTAATTTGGGCCTGAATAATAGAAGCCTTCTCCTAAGCCTGGGCATAAAAACCGAGAACCGAACCGAACTAAACCGAACCGAAAAAAACCGAAACCGATCTAAATTTCGTAAATATCTGAATGGTTTCTAAATTTTCATAACCGAAATAACCAAACCAAAAACCGAATGGGTATCCAAACTAACCGAAATATGTCATTTATACCTAAAAATATTAGTTATATTTACATTTAAAGTAACCAAATAACCAAATTTAACTGAAATATTATAAAAAAACTTAATTATCCGAAAGAACCTGAATATTTTTTTAATTAGAATACTCCAAAATACCCGTTTTTTATCCGAACTATCTCAATTATCCGATTTTTTACCTGAATTGATCGATTTTTTGCCGAAATTATTCGAATTATACATAAATTACCCGAAAGAACTGAATCGAACTGAAACCGGACTGGAACCAATTTTTTTGGTATTAGCCTGTTCTAAAATTTAGTATCAGAACCGAACCGAAAACTGAAAGAACCAAACCAAAATCAAACCAAAATTTTTAAATAACCGAATGGATCCTAAATCTCTGGAAAAAGAATAAAAAAGCGAAAGAACCGAACCGAAAAACCGAACATCCATGCCTAGATTCCCTGATCCTCTTTTGTTTGTTTGGCGCGTTCTCTCACTCCTTGAGTGTAAGAAATTTGAGAAAAGTATGCACATATCTTAGATAAATCTATCTTGATTTGCTAATATTATAACTTCTTACCCTAATCAAGATATACTTCGGGGGGTTTTACATACCTTTTTTTTTTTATGTGATTGATTTTTAAATACGAGCAACCCCTCAAATGGAAAACAGGAAGTAAGGCAACAAAGAATGCGTTTAATTATGACATCAGTAGATAACTCTTTTTGTGTGCTGTGAAATTGAGATATCCGAGAAAAGGAAAAACGAAGATCGAAGGGTGAAACAGCCTCCCCCACAAGGAGACAAAACTGGAATCTGTAATGGAATTGTAACAACAACCTACAATTAATATGAGTGAAGAACCAATGAAGAAGAATCAAAAAGTTACTAGTATTTTTTAGAGTAGAACTCTTTATTTTGTAGGTTCAAAAGGACTAGTGTCTAATGGAGCTGTTTAAAATAGTTTGGTAGTGTAAATTGTATGGTCTAAAATAAAAGAGGTTCAAATAATATCATTCATTTGTGGTAATAATAGTCCATCAACCCGATTGGGTCCAAACTATTAAAGCTGGCTCCGGCTAATATATTTAGGTATTAAAAATAACTAATATCAGTTTCCGGTCCAGTTTACAAAGGGCTAACCAAATATTATTGCATCTTTCTAGTCACTTGTTTCGGGATGAAGAAAGCCGCAGTCCAGAAACCAATGATACCGGCAATGACAGTCTCGAGCAGCCTAAGACGCCCTGCTAAACTCAACTTTTTATGTGACCAAAAGTTGAGCTTCAGTCTGATTTTAGAAAGATAAACTCTTTATGCAGCTCTTTTTTATGGCATGGTGTAACTGATAATCCGCATGGTGCAAAGGTCGCTTGGACTGATATATGTATGCCAAAGTCGGAAGGCGGTTTGGGGCTTAGACCCATTGACTCTTGGAATGATACTTGTGGTTTGAAGCTTATTTGGTTGATCTTTTTCAAAGCAGATTCTATTTGGGTAGCCTGGATCAGGAACCGTTATCTATCGTCAAAGAGCTTCTGGGCTCTAGACGCTACTTATGCGGGTTACTCTTGGTTCTTTCGAAAGCTTCTCAGATTGCGCGGAAAGGCGCTTCAGTTTATCCGAACTCATATTAGAAATGGAGAAGATACTTTCTTCTGGCTGGACCCTTGGACTCCCTTCGGTTTATTAAAAGACTATCTTGGCCCATCTGGCTCCTCTTTGCTGGGCATCCCGAATGATGCTCTTGTAAGTGATCTACTCTCGCCGGCGGGTTGGTCCATTGCTAACGCTAGATCAGACCGCTGTCTAGCCCTTCTCGTGTTCATCTCAACCATATCATTTCAAGAAGGGACAGATTACACAGCCTGGTACATTGGTGACAAAGTGTACACAAAGTTCTCTTCCAATAAAGTGTGGCAAGAAATCAGACGTGTAAAACCGGTAGTAACGTGGAACAATCTAATCTGGTTTAAAGCTTATATCCCAAAGCATGCTTTGACCTCTTGGCTTTTCATTCTCAATAAAAACCCAACGGCTGATCGCTTAAGCTCGTGGGGTCTTAATTGATGTCGATGTTACTTGCTTGCTTTGTGGAAATTCAAATGAGTCGAGAGATCATCTCTTTTATGCTTGTTCATACTCTGAGGCAATTTGGCTTAATGTCTGTTTGAAACTCCATGTGCAGGATGCTCCAACAGAATGGAACGCTCTATTGGACTGGCTGTTAGCAGCCTACCCTTCGACTTCTTTGTCGATTGCTCTTTTTCAAGCTTGGCAAGGCTGCATTTACTAACTGTGGATGGAGAGGAATAGAAGATTCCACAATGGTGTAACGGTTCCGGCTTCGGTTATAACAAGACGGATCATTCGAACGATGAGATCAAAGGCATTAGCTCTTAAAAATCTAAACTTCTCTTGTGCCCCTGATCTTATAAATCTCTGGCATTAATCTTGCGTGTAGCTTTTTCCTTTATTTGATGATTCTTGAGGTCTTATCTCAGAATCTCCTTTCCTCCCCTGTTTCTTTCTTACGGTTTGAGCTATTTGGCTCCTACCTCTGTTTAATTTTCTTTTTCCTTTATTGTAGTTCTTCTTTTCTTTTAATTATTAATGAAAGCCTTTTGAAGAAAAAAAAAATATTAATGCATATTTTGTAGTTAATGATGAGTTGTTACAAAAACATGTTTGCCAGCAAAATGCAAACCCCGTGACCCGTGTGGTGACATTGTGATAGTACGTAGTGCCTGCTTTATGACCATCACATGCACATGCACTTTTTATAATACGAATTTAGCTTACAAGATTTTGATATATTTGTTGATTTGTAAATCCAAAGCGTAGATTCTTGCCCGCAGCTTTTTGTTATTATTGCTAAAGTTTGTTTATTAGCTTGTACTACTCATCAGTGGCGGATGATATATCATGGTTTTTACTAGTTTTAGGCCATGATATAGATGTGTTTTAGTGTCTTTTGTCTTTGTTTAGAGTCTTTTACAGGTATAATCAGGTTGGGAGCTAAATTGGAGATTATGGAGCATTTTGGAGATTTTTGGAGTGATTGGCCGAGAGATAGAGTTCACTGTCCGAGACAGAGAAAGGTGTCGATCGTTGCACTCTAGCAACGATCGTTGCACCAGCGAGATGGGCCGAAACTCGGCGGTTTAGAAGAATCAAGATATTGCACTTTGATCCAGAAGTTCCTGATATTTACAAAGAAGCCCCTGGCCGAGATTATGCCTATATAATAGAGTTTTTAGTGTTTTTATTAGAGACGCTTTATACTTTTTACAATACAACTTCATAATTAAGAGCAGAGGATTTTTTAGAGCTTTTGGGGCTGATCTGAACCTAATTCATCATCTGTATTTGGAGAAGATTTCGAACCCCTTTTACTCTTATTCTTTTATGCAATTTACTTATCATATGATCATGTTTTCATTATCTATGTCTGAGTAGATTCCTAGTTAGACTTAGGGTTTCTCACATAGGATTTCATGACTTGCTAGACTTGTTCAATTTCAGTTAAGGATTCAAACTATATCTGTTCTTCAATTTAATTGTGCTTAAAGCTAGTTCTAACCTGATCAATTAGAATCTAGATCTTAGGTTGCTAAATACGTCACGAAAGTGGGGTTTAGGAATCTGAACTAATTAAATTGGGCAATTAAACTTTGCGCAAACGAAAGTTTGGTTTAGGATAATTGTGAACATATCAAACTTGAGCTTATTGCTAGTTTAATCTGTTAGTTCTCGCAAACGGAAGTTTGGTTTGCTGCACTTAGACTTAGAGAATTATCGCAAAGGAATTTGGTTAATTCTATATCTGTGTTTTGAGTTCTAGAACTGTGCTTAATTAGATCCTTGCTGAATGAACTGTCTGCTAGTCTGATTTCCTGAGAATACCCTAGGTTTGACGCTTTTAATTACTTGCTTTCACAACCAATAATCTCTGCTACTGATTTACTTTCTCGCACTACTTTCAATATAATCACATTGCTTATTTCTAGTATTCATTCCCTACGGTTTGATTCTCTTGAGACCAAGTGTCCCTGTGGATTCGATAACCCTATATACTACTTTGACATTGCTGTACACTTGCAGTTTAGTATAGGGATTAATTCTTGACCTATCAAGTTTTTGGCGCCGTTGCCGGGGACTCTTTTGAGTCTTCGATAGGACCGAACTTAGGGTTTTACTAGAAATTTTTCGTTTTTCGTTTTTATTTTATTTATTTTTATTTTGCTGACTTTTTCTCTGTTTCTCTCTGTCGCAGGTACGAATTTCGCCTTGCATCGATCGTTGCACCCTTGCGTCGATCGTTGCTAAGCGATTTGAGATTGAATCGATCGTTGCACTGATAGCATCGATCGTTGCTGGACGATTACAGACAGTTTATGCCAACGCAGAACACTCGAAGTAATCCGAACTCGAGCTTAGTTAATCTCAATCTAGAGGAACTTGGACGTCTAGAGAGGACTATTAGAAGAGAAAAGAGAGAGAGAATGGTACAAGAACGCTTGATCTTGATACCAGATGCTGATGGAATCCTGCGGGATCCAGAGAACAATCCTTACAATGCTGCTGGGCAAAGGATTGATGCTGAGGGACGAGCGATCCCTGATGAAGTTGAGCGAGAAGGCCGGATGGTGGTTCATGAGAGGACACTAGCTGATTACAATAGACCTGATGAGTTTCATGCAAACCGAGCAGCTCTAGTGCTTCCTGCTTTCGAAAGGAATGATTTTGAGGTAAAAACTATCTACTACCAACTGATGAGACAAATTGCTTTCCATGGTCTTCAATCAGAGCAGCCTATGGATCACATTGACAAGTTTGAGGACATAGTCACTGGCATGAAGTATGAAGGAGTATGCCCGGACTATCTATTCCTTAAGCTATTTCCGCACAGTCTTGCTGGAGACGCTAGTGCATGGCTGAGACAACTGGCACCTGGTCAGTATACTACTTGGGCAGCCTTAAAGAGTGAGTTCCTGCGTCACTTCTACGACGCTGCGCGCTCAGATCAGTCCAGACAGGACATACTCACTTTTTCCCAAGGAGCTGTGGAGCCTTTGACAACCGCATGGATGAGATTTAAGCAGTATCAGCGTGATTGTCCACACCATGGATTCACAGAAGTACAACTGATTGGTATTTTCTTCAGAGGAATAGATCTCCCTTATCAGACTGCTTTGGATAATTCCAGTGATGCAAATTTCAATACCAGGACTCCTACACAAGCTAAGCAGTTGATAGAGAACCTGGTTGGCAGCTACAGTTGCAAGTCTATGGATGAGATGAGGAAGAAATCTGGTGTAAGTACAGAGGACCCTAACATGACTGAGATTAGATCTAGGCTGGACACAGTTTACAATCTCTTGACAAGTAAGAAAGATGTCCACCTTGCCCAAAATGTAGATGTAATTCAGACTGAGGAGGACACTCAGGAAGAAGAAGTGAATTACATGGGAGGTTCTGGTTTCCAAGGCAATAGATTTAGAAATCAGCAGGGAAACAGATTTTCAAATGGAGTTCAGCAAAGTGGTTTTAAGAAAGCCAATGAGCCTGATAGTAAGATAGAGATGATGCTAAGACAGCTGATGGAGAATCAGACTAAGTACGCAGCAGATTCTGACGCAAAGATGGATACCATCTACAGGGAGCTGAATGGGAAGTTTGAAGGTTTGAACACGCACATAAAAGAGCTTGATGCAAGAGTTGCAAGAACTGCTGGGCATGCTCAAAGGGAAGAGGGATATCTCCCGGGAAGAACTGATGCCAATCCTAAGTACCAATGCAATGCCGTGACATTAAGAAGTGGTAAGGAGCTGTCATCTGGCCAAGGAAAGCAGTTAAGCGTTGAGGAACTCGTAGAAATTGAAGAGTTGGAAGATGAGATACGCGGTATTCGCCGCGCATCGATCGATGCATCCAAGCAACGATCGTTGCCAAGCGAAACCAAAGAACCGGAGATCGTAACGAAGTCGCCTAGCATCGATCGGTGCAACAAGGGCAACGATCGACACAAGGTAACTACAGAAAGTTCGGATGCTGAAAACCCAAAACAGCCGGCTGAAAGGGTATACAAGCCTAAGATACCTTATCCCAAGAATCCCAGAAAAGCTAGGAATGATAGGCAATATGCAAAATGGAAGGAGTTCATAAAAAAGGTGAAGGTTGAAGTACCTTTGTTGGATTCTATTGAAACCTCCCCCATGATGAAGAGATGCCTTAAGGATGCAATTTCTGGTAAATGGTCTGACGAAGAAAGTATAATGATGCTCAATGAAGTATGTAGTGCAGTGATTCAAGGTAGAATTCCAGAGAAATTGAAGGATCCAGGCAGCTTCGTATTAGATTGTGCTATCTACAAGGAAAGGTTCGAAAGATCCCTATGTGATCTTGGCTCTAGTGTAAATCTGATGCCTCTCTCGGTTGCTAAAAGACTAGGGATGACAGACTTTATACCAACTAGGATATCACTAGTTTTGGCAGACCGATCAGTCAGGATTCCTGAAGGAGTAATAGAGGATGTGCCTATAACTGTTGGCAAGTGTGTGATCCCAACTGACTTTGTGGTTCTACAATATGGGCAGGAGCCAAAAGACCCATTAATTCTAGGCAGGTCTTTCTTAGCAACAGCTGGTGCAATGATTGACTGTCAAGGAGGTAAGATAATTCTGAATGTGGGTGATCTGAAGATGAGTTTTGACATGAACAAGCTGGTAAAGAGACCAACCATTGACGGACAGACCTTCTATGTGGACACATTGGGTGATTTAGCTGCAGAGTACTTCCATCAATCACATGCTGAGGACCCACTAGAAAGAGCCTTACTGAGTTCTATTTTGGAGTTGGAGTACCTACAGGACGAGCCTGCAATGTGCTATACAAGATTGATGGATTCTATCGAGGTTGCAATGCAGGTCGAAGTATCTGACGCGGGACTGCAACGATCGATACCAACTAAGCAACGATCGTTGCAAGACGACCTCGACTGGGCAGAAGAAAAGGCTCCGAAAATAGATCTGAAACAACTTCCATCCGGGCTAAGGTACGCATTTCTTGGACCAAATTCAACTTATCCAGTGATTGTCAACGCTAGTTTGAACAACGCAGAGCTCACTTTACTGCTAAGCAAGCTGCGCAAGCATCGCAAAGCTCTTGGCTATTCCCTTAATGACATTTCAGGTATCTCACCAGAGCTGTGCATGCATCGGATACATCTCGAGGATGAGTCCAAGACATCAATCGAACATCAGAGGAGACTTAATCCTAATCTGCAGGAAGTAGTCAAAAAGGAGATTATGAAACTCCTGGATGCTGGGATCATCTATCCTATTTCAGACAGTGATTGGGTAAGTCCAGTCCATGTAGTACCTAAGAAAGGTGGAGTTACAGTTGTTAAGAATGAAAAGAACGAGCTGATACCTACTAGGACTGTGACGGGACACAGGATGTGCATCGACTACAGGAAACTGAATGCTGCGACTAGAAAAGATCACTTCCCCCTACCTTTTATTGATCAGATGCTCGAGAGGTTAGCAAATCATCCTTACTACTGCTTTTTAGATGGATACTCAGGTTTCTTTCAGATCCCCATCCATCCAGAGGATCAAGGAAAGACCACTTTCACTTGTCCATATGGGACATTCGCCTACCGTAGGATGCCCTTTGGACTCTGCAATGCACCAGCCACTTTCCAGAGATGCATGATGTCCATATTCACAGATATGATTGAGGATTTTATGGAAGTATTCATGGATGATTTCTCAGTATATGGATCATCCTATAATGAATGCTTAGATAATCTGTGTAAGGTTTTGAAGAGATGTGAAGAGAAGCACTTAGTTCTTAACTGGGAGAAATGTCATTTCATGGTCCGAGATGGCATTGTACTAGGACACAAAGTGTCAGAGGCTGGAATAGAAGTAGACCGCGCCAAGATCGAGGTAATGACGAACCTGCAGGCACCTGATTCTGTTAAGTCTATTAGAAGCTTTCTTGGACATGCTGGTTTCTATAGACGGTTCATCAAGGATTTCAGTAAAATTGCTAGGCCATTAACTGCTTTGCTGTGTAAAGACACCAAGTTTGAGTTCACTGCAGATTGTCAAACCGCATTTGAACAGATCAAGCAGGCCTTAGTAAGCGCTCCCATAGTTCAGCCACCAGATTGGGATTTGCCTTTCGAAGTAATGTGTGATGCAAGTGACTATGCTGTAGGAGCTGTTCTTGGACAAAGGAAAAATAGAAAGCTTCATGCTATCTATTATGCCAGTAGGACACTGGATGATGCACAAAGGAACTATGCCACTACAGAGAAGGAGCTGTTAGCAGTTGTCTTTGCATTTGAGAAATTTCGATCTTATCTTGTTGGCTCCAAGGTGATTGTACACACTGATCATTCAGCCCTGAAGTATCTGATGCAGAAGAAGGATGCTAAGCCAAGACTGTTGAGATGGATCTTGTTGCTCCAGGAATTTGATATTGAAGTAAGAGATAAGAAAGGAGTTGAGAATGGAGTTGCTGATCATCTTTCTAGGATGCTGATAGAAGACGACGTGCCAATCAATGACTATTTGCCTGAGGAAAACGTCAATATGGTTGGGACAATCTGTGAGACAGATTTGGACAGAGATCTGCAAAACTGTCGGATTAATCGCATTGCGTCGATCGATGCAACATCAGCATCGATCGATGCATCTATCAGGGCGGTAGCGATCGATACATCTGGCTGTGACGATCGTTGCAGCGCGAACACAGACCCAGAGACTTTTACGGTACGAATTGGAAAACATGAGTTTGAGATTTATGCTGTCTCAACAAATGATCAACCATGGTATGCAGACATAGCCAATTATCTAGCTGCAGAGGCTGAACCAGATAATCTAAAAGGATATGAGAAGAAGAGGTTTTTCAGAGAACTTAGGAGGTACTATTGGGATGAACCTTACCTCTATAAGCACTGTTCGGATGGCCTTTATAGGAGATGTGTTGCTGAATCAGAGGTTCCAGATATCCTGTTCCACTGCCACGGATCAGATTACGCAGGACATTTTGCTACTTTTAAAACTGTATCTAAGGTTTTGCAGGCAGGTTTTTGGTGGCCTACAATGTTCGCTGATACTCACTCTTTTATTTCTCATTGTGATGCCTGCCAAAGGAGAGGGAAAATCAGCAGAAAGCATGAGATGCCTCAGAATTTCATTCTTGAGGTTGAGGTTTTTGATTGCTGGGGCATAGATTTTATGGGTCCCTTTCCCTCATCTTTTGGGAATAAGTTCATATTGGTTGCTGTGGATTATGTATCTAAGTGGGTAGAAGCAATAGCTAGTCCAACCAATGATTCTTCAGTAGTCATTAAGCTGTTCAAATCCATTATATTCCCTAGATTTGGAGTACCCAGGATAGTAATTAGTGATGGAGGGTCTCACTTTATTAATAAGGTATTTGAGAAGCTCTTGAAGAAGCATGGGGTGCATCACCGAGTTGCTACTCCTTATCACCCACAGACTAGTGGACAGGTAGAAGTTTCCAACAGACAAATCAAGGAGATCTTGGAGAAAACAGTTGGGAAGACAAGAAAAGATTGGGCAGCTAAGCTTGATGATGCTTTATGGGCCTACAGGACTGCATTCAAAACACCATTAGGGACTACTCCATTTCACTTGTTGTATGGAAAAGCATGCCATCTGCCTGTGGAACTTGAGCACAAAGCAGCATGGGCTGTGAAGCAGATGAACTTTGACCTTAAATCAGCTGCAGAAAGAAGGCTGATACAGCTTAACGAGTTGGATGAGATTAGACATCTTGCCTATGAGAACTCAAAGCTGTACAAGGAGAGGACAAAGGCTTATCATGATAAAAAGATTGTTTCTAGACGGTTTGAGCCTAATGATCAGGTACTTCTATACAATTCTCGCTTGCATTTGTTTCCAGGAAAGCTGAAATCAAGATGGTCCGGTCCTTACACAATAAAAGAAGTGCGTCCATATGGAGCTGTCATACTAATAGGTAAGGAAGGTAATGAGTTTGCTGTGAATGGGCAGAGGGTAAAACACTACTGGGCTAAGGCCGAGATTCCCAGAGGACAGATTTTGCCTCTGGATGCTGCACCCTCAACTTGAAAAACCTTGCGCGTCCGGTCAAGCTATTGACCTTAAACAAGCGCTGGGTGGGAGGCAACCCACCATTAGGTACTGGTGTTTTTCTTTTTAATTTTTGGTGTTTTTGTTAGGATTTTACGTTTGTTTTTGTTTCTGGTGCAGTCATGTTTGCAGGTCTCGGATTGAATCGCAGTGCAGCGATCGATGCATTTCTGCATCGATCGTCACAACACGAAAGGAATCGCATTGCAGCGATCGTTGCTGTCCTGAGCAACGATCGACCATACACGAAAGTCGCCAAGTAACGGTCGATGCATCTAATGCACCGATCGATGCTGTGCGACAGAGGTAACCCGACAGACATAAACTCACCCTTTTCAATTTTATTTTATTTTCTTTTTACCGATCCTTCGCTGGACACTACTGGGGACAGTGTGTCTTAAGTGTGGGGGAGGTGCTACTGACGTTTATCTTTCTGTTTTCTTAAGAGTCAGTCCGTTTTTCAAAATTTTTTGTTTTATTGAGTCAAAATTGTTTAAGTAAGAAACTATGATTTTCTGAGAAGATTTACAAAACTTGCAGGAACTTAAGTAACCATTGGGATGAAGTTGCAGGATCTATCTCTGACTATTAGAAAACCCCATCACAGATCAACCTACTGGGAACACCCACATCACTTCAGGTATCAGAGGATCTTTTACTGACTTCACCCCTAATACTGACTTAGATTTCTCACCTAAGGGCTTGGTATACTTTATGTCGGATTCCCTGTTAGTTCTGACACAGCCTGTAAACCTGTCCTATTTAGTTCCCTTCTCCCCTTCTATAAAGTAAAAAAAAAAAAAGATAATAAACTGAGGATGAGTTAGTAACTCCGAAGTGGTCATGAGAGTGGTAGCAAACACTATTTTCTCTCATGTGATCCATGGAATGTGTCCAAAGTACACCCCATAACGGGAAGAACACTGATAAAAAAAATAAAATGATACCCAGTGGGGAAAAATCAGTTGTTAAAGAAGGGAAAGAGAAGAAAGGGACTAGAGAAAGATAGTATGGTGGTCTAGAGCTGATTAGGTAAGAATCCATGTGCCTTTAGATCGATACTCCTTAGGTGAGACCGCACTTAAATACTTGCAGAAGTCAGTAGGGAGAATTTGAATGCTTGAATGTGATTGTGGAGTTTACCTAGGACAGTTGCTAAGTGTGGGGGAAGTACATGTTGGTCTTGATATCCTGTGATTGATTCTTTCAGTGGTTTACTAAGGGGAATCTGAGTATTGTAGCTTCTAAGATGAAATGAGTTTCTGAAGAGTTTTCAAACCTCTTCACCATGTTTTAGTTCTATGTTTTGCTTGAGGGCAAGCAAAGGCTAAGTGTGGGGGAGTTGATATATCATGGTTTTTACTAGTTTTAGGCCATGATATAGATGTGTTTTAGTGTCTTTTGTCTTTGTTTAGAGTCTTTTACAGGTATAATCAGGTTGGGAGCTAAATTGGAGATTATGGAGCATTTTGGAGATTTTTGGAGTGATTGGCCGAGAGATAGAGTTCACTGTCCGAGACAGAGAAAGGTGTCGATCGTTGCACTCTAGCAACGATCGTTGCACCAGCGAGATGGGCCGAAACTCGGCGGTTTAGAAGAATCAAGATATTGCACTTTGATCCAGAAGTTCCTGATATTTACAAAGAAGCCCCTGGCCGAGATTATGCCTATATAATAGAGTTTTTAGTGTTTTTATTAGAGACGCTTTATACTTTTTACAATACAACTTCATAATTAAGAGCAGAGGATTTTTTAGAGCTTTTGGGGCTGATCTGAACCTAATTCATCATCTGTATTTGGAGAAGATTTCGAACCCCTTTTACTCTTATTCTTTTATGCAATTTACTTATCATATGATCATGTTTTCATTATCTATGTCTGAGTAGATTCCTAGTTAGACTTAGGGTTTCTCACATAGGATTTCATGACTTGCTAGACTTGTTCAATTTCAGTTAAGGATTCAAACTATATCTGTTCTTCAATTTAATTGTGCTTAAAGCTAGTTCTAACCTGATCAATTAGAATCTAGATCTTAGGTTGCTAAATACGTCACGGAAGTGGGGTTTAGGAATCTGAACTAATTAAATTGGGCAATTAAACTTTGCGCAAACGAAAGTTTGGTTTAGGATAATTGTGAACATATCAAACTTGAGCTTATTGCTAGTTTAATCTGTTAGTTCTCGCAAACGGAAGTTTGGTTTGCTGCACTTAGACTTAGAGAATTATCGCAAAGGAATTTGGTTAATTCTATATCTGTGTTTTGAGTTCTAGAACTGTGCTTAATTAGATCCTTGCTGAATGAACTGTCTGCTAGTCTGATTTCCTGAGAATACCCTAGGTTTGACGCTTTTAATTACTTGCTTTCACAACCAATAATCTCTGCTACTGATTTACTTTCTCGCACTACTTTCAATATAATCACATTGCTTATTTCTAGTATTCATTCCCTACGGTTTGATTCTCTTGAGACCAAGTGTCCCTGTGGATTCGATAACCCTATATACTACTTTGACATTGCTGTACACTTGCAGTTTAGTATAGGGATTAATTCTTGACCTATCAGCGGAACCAGAAACTTTTGTAATCGGGGGCAAAAAAATAAACTAAAAAATATAAATTGTAAATTACCAAAAAGTATTAATACACTCGATATACTAGGATTAGACCGTTTAATGTATTTTCTATTAAAAACAAATTGATATTCAAAACTATAGTAGAAGTTGAGAAAGTCTCTTTGTCATAAACTTAGGGTTTGACTGGTATGTCAGCAGAATAGTAAAATAGTTGAATAACTGAATAATTGTTGGCGGAACAAACTGAACTGAATTAAGTTTTTGTAAAAAATTACAAAACGCCGAAAAGCTAGTTTTAATAGATTAATCACGTTTTATTTTTCTAGTTATTTTTTTCAAAACGCTAGTTGTATATAGCGAAATAACTTTTCAAAAACGTGAAAATGTGAAAATGTGAAAAAGTGATGAATGTTACGAATGGTAAAATATAGCAGAATTACATTTTCAAAACGTGAATAAGTGGTATATCATTCATCACCTTAGTCTTTTCTCGATCTCTTTTGATTTAAATGATGTTCAAGTATTTTTTTCTCTGATCGTAAATGCGACAAGTTATGTAAATCGATATCATTAGTTTATAATTCTTTTAAAAAGAAATTAATCCATTAGTTATTTGATAACCTAATAAATTAGTTTATTTAAAATTATAAAGTCAAGAGTTAAAAAAAATATTCAGATTAGATATATAAATCTTAAGTTTTCTCTAATTTCTATCATAATCGTTTTAAATTTAATAAAAATGTAAATTATAATTAATCAGATTATAGTATATAATGTAAAATATTAAAAGAATATAACATGGATGTTAACTCTAAAGTACATTTTCATACAAATTTCAGCTTATGTTTTTATGCTTTTAAAAATAGAAGTAAAACTAACTGATTAATATTTAATGGATCCATAAAAGCTAGGGATTATTATTGTGTTTAAATAAGGCTTAAACATAATATGATCTAAAATTTAATAAAACAATAAGTGAACCCTTTAATGAATTAAATAACTAATTTTTTTTTCTTGTTTTAAGTGTTTGATATAATTTTTATGGGGTCGAAAATAAAAATTTGATGGGGACATTATATTTTGTCTAAATAAAACACATATATTTTAAAAATCAGGTGGGGTCAGCTGACCCCTCTTGGCTCTTCTTAGCTCCGCCTATGCTACTCATTATCTTGTGCCCATGCTTGCATGCAAATTGCAGTGCTCTCTGATAAAGTGATTCTCCTTCACTTTTTGGGCTCGGAAAGCTAGGATTATGTAATTGCTGATCATTGACAAACTCAGTACGATCAACTGGTTTAATATCTAATCTATTAAAACAGGAAGGTTTGTCATGGTACATAAATGTTGTTCCCGATATATGCCCTTGATATTATTAGGATTTGTAACCTTCATTAAGGGTAAAACTGTAAAACAATTTATATTTGATTTATTATCTCTACAATCTATGTTTCCAAACAAGACAATTATTAAACATGTAGCCAAACAACCAAAATCTAATGGGTCCCACTTTCTTAATTAATTAAAATCAAAACAAATTAATTGATAAATATAATTAATAATTTATACATCAACTATTATATATAAATTAAGATTCAAAATATATTTATAATATATTTTAATATCTTTTTATTTTGTTTCAAATATATATATACACATATTACGATTGATGTTTTTACGATTGTACTTTTTAGCAGGTTTTTCCATCAAACTGAAAAATATTTAATTAATTAAACGGGTTGAAAAATTAATTAGCCAATCTCGATTATAAATTTTCTATAAAAAAAAATCGCATATAGTAAATAATTTCAGTTGATATATTTTAAAAGTAATAAAAATATATACTTATATTATTCAAATATTTGAAGCGTCAAATTATGCTTTATGTTTGAATGAAGTTTTTAACGGATAGTTCCATCAAATTTGCAAATTATATATACGACTACAGCATGTATTTTATAAAATAATATTTTAGATAAATAAAATAACAATTAAACATATACCACATAAATTTTACAATAGTTGTTTTCACATATATATATTTTTTCCAAACTATGATCTTACGATACAACACAGATTAAAATATATAATGCGAAATCGTTATTTTAATCTCTTAATCCTTACGATATATCTCCTCCAAATAACACATAATTCATTTTATAAAAAAAAAACTAAATTGCTAACTCACTGTTTATAATGTTGGTTAAACAATTATAATCAAAATTAGATTACATAATTAAAAAATCTAAACTACTATTAACAAAATGAATAAAAAGTAAAATTTGTAAAGAAAATTATACCCGCACTTAGAAGTGCGGGTCAAAATCTAGTCTAATCTATTAAAACAGGAAGGTTTGCCATGATACATAAATGTTGTTTCCGGAATTTACCCTTGATATTATTAGGATTTGTAAACTTCATTAAGGGTAAAACTGTAAAACAATTTATATTTGATTTATTCATAATATCTTCTAATATTTTTTGTTTTCTTTTTTCTATCATAATCATATCTAACGAAATTTTTTTTCAAAAATTTAATAAAAATAATAATTAATTTTGAAATTAATATTAAAATAAATATTATAAATTATTCTTAACTAAAATTTAACTTAAAGAAATAAAATCAAGCATAATTAAGTCACTAAATCAATTGGTACATATAATTATATAATTTAATACATAATTATTTTATAAATTATATAATCATTAAAATTAATAAATTATTATTAAAATAAGAAAGTAGTATATAATATTGTACTAGCGTGCGGGTATAAATTATTTATTTGGTAAGAAACATTTTTTACGATTGTACTTCTTAACGGGTTGTTTCATCAAATTTTAAAATATTTAAATTATAATAAAATGGACTAAAAATAGATTAACCAATTCGATTTCTAAAAATAAAATTTGCACGAGTAACTAATTCCAATTGATATATTTTAAATTTAATATAAATATTTAAATTATTTAAATATATGATGCGTCAAATTATAGTTCATGTTTGAATGCAATTTTTAACGGGTTGTTCCATCAAATTTTCAAATTATATATCATTACAACACGTATTGAAAAATAGATTAACCAAGTTCAAGCATGACTAATCATATACTAAAAATAACAATAAAATACAACTACTAATATATAATATACAAGTTAATAATATCAAAACAAAAACAAAATTTATTAAATTCCGGCTCACATTTAGCACTATATCATCTTATTTTCATTTGATATAGATTAAACGAAATAGGTAACGAAATTAATTTATAAAAATATAAATTTAAGATAAAAGTATATATTCTAAGAATGAAAACATAAATCCGCGCTTCTTTAGCGCGGATCAAAATCTAGTAAACAATTAAAATTCCAAAACGACACGTGATGAAGGTACTTGTAATATTTGTGAATAACAATCATAATGTTCTGTACTTAGTATTTTCCTGATTGATTATTAAATACAATGTGAATATAAATATAAAATTAGTGTTGTATACATATACGTACGTGCTTCAAGGCTTGCGTGTCATCTTAAGGATCTACTTGCTTTGAGATGCGTGCCCATCTCCTATAATGCAAAATCGTTTTCGATATTCCGCTAAATGATAAATTATTAGTTTTTTTTCAATGTGTTTGGTACTCCCTCCATTTCTAAAAGATACATGTTTTATAATTTTTTTTTGGTTTCACAAAGATGGATGTTTTAGATTTTTATGTAATTTTTATTAATTAATAATGACAAATTGTAAACTTCAAAAAACTAATTAAGTTTGTTGAATTACTATTGGTTTATTGTGTATAACAAAAAATGATGCAATTTATAATTATGCATTAATATTTTTTTTAATAAGTGTGAAAACTCTAAAACATGTATCTTAAAGAAACAGAGGGAGTATCTATTAAGACAGAAAATCTTCTTATAATAATATCATGAAATGACTACTATATACCATTATATTTATTTTATTTAAATTTCGTCTAATGATTTATAGTGCTAAATATTTTTAAGATCGGAAAACAACTTGTCAAAAATGACACTTGCAACTTTTTTATAATGAAACAAACTTTCAAATCATAGTCGTTTATAACTCACCGATTTTTTTTTGTCTCTCTAAAACAAGTTAAATAAAACCAAGTTGCTTGCTTATTACACGTTAACTTTTGTCGTGTAAGGATTTATTTCACATCATAACTATTTTAGATAAATATTTTTTCATTTGGTTTAATACACTAACTTTAAAGTCAAATCTTATCGTTGATTCCAAAATAAAGTTGAATTTCACACCAACTTCGTGAATTTCAACCGTAGGGGTTGTAGAGCTACCAACTTTTTCAACAAAAAACCTACGTTTTATTTCACATAAATACTCTTTAAGAAAAAAAAAGTTGACAAAAAAATAGCATAATTATCTTACATTATCGCGAGGGCCCCATAATAAATGTTATAGTCATCTTTTTCAGACCATCGGTTATGATGTTAGGAATAGAAAAATAAAATCAAAATGGGCTCCTCCTAGGATAGATCTTAACTATAGTTAACAACTAATCACGGTTAAATTCTAACCATGGTTTAAAAAATCTAACCTTTAAAAAGCCACGTTGGTTTCTCTTCACTTCGCATCATTTTATAAGCTTCAAATGATCTTCTCCTCCGATCATTAATCTCGTTTATCTTTTCACAGTCTTCTTGTTCGTGATCTCTCTGCCTCCGGTAATAATAATCAACGTCGATGGTAATTTTAGTTACGGTGTAATTAACTTTGTGAGTTAATTTGTCTTGGTGTGTGTGTGGTTGCAGTAAAACGGGAAAAGATGTCAGCCAACGGTGACGGAGGATTTAGCTTCCCGAAAGGACCAACTATGCCAAAGATAACGACTGGAGCTAAGAGGGGTAACGAAATATGCCACGACGACAGTGGTCCGACGGTGAAAGCGACGACGATCGATGAGCTTCACTCGTTACAGAAGAAACGTTCTGCTCCGACCACACCTATTAACCAAAGCGGTGCCGCCGCTTTCGCCGCTGTTTCCGAGGAGGAGCGCCAGAAGATTCAGCTTCAGTCTATCAGGTCCATTTTAACAATTGCACATATAGATTATTATTTAGATGTAACAAATTTCTATAACATATTTTATTTTGAACTATACAAGATATTAGTTTTGATTGGTAAGACGTGAATAATCGTGAAATTACATTTAAAAATATGATTTCACAAATATTATTTTTAAATGCAATTCTGCAATTAAACTAGTTATCTATTAAGTTAATGTTAATTTCGCAATAATTTACATAAATTTTATTTTTCTGTGGAATAGATTTTTTTTTTTAATAATTTTTTATGATTATCAAAAAAAATTTGAAATGACGTTTTTAAAGGTGATTTTGCAATTTTGCGGGTTAGACAATTTCGTTTTCGTGATCGTTTTTTTTAATAAAGAAGAGTTTTGTGTTCAATATTTAAAATTATCTTTTAGTGAGATATATTTATACAAATTTATTAAAATTTTCTAACGTGAAGCATTAAACTTTAAAATTTTCTTACATTTTTGTAAGGATTACTAAAAAAAAGAATTTAATGCGCTATAGCGATAATTACGTGAGAAAATATTTAATGTAGATGACACGTGGTATAAAATGACACGTAGATAATAATTTTTAATTTTGATGGGCCGTGACGTGACACAGTGCATCATTGGCGTCATTGACGAGAGAATCTGGACCCAAAGTTGTGAGAGGAGATCCGGCGGAGAAGAAGGCCGACGGTTCGACTACTCCGGCATACGCACACGGCCAGCATCATTCTATCTTTTCTCCGGCATTAGGCGCTGTCAGTGATAGCTCCTTGAAGTTTACCCACGTTCTCTACAACCTTTCTCCTGCAGGTGAAAAAAAATCCTCAATCCTACTCGATTTTATGATTTGTTGAAGAGTTCGACGAATTGATCGATGATTTTCCGATTTCTTGTTGTAGAGCTCTACGAGCAGGCTATCAAGTCTGAGAAAGGTTCGTTTATCACTTCCAATGGAGCGTTGGCGACGCTTTCGGGTGCGAAAACTGGTCGAGCTCCGAGGGATAAGCGTGTCGTTAGAGATGCGACGACAGAGGACGAGCTTTGGTGGGGAAAGTGAGTATTCCGATCTCGATTTTCCCTTTGATTAACGGAATTTCAGATGTTATCCTCTGTTTTCGTTTTATTGATTTTGGTTTCAATTTTGATTTAGGGGTTCGCCAAATATCGAAATGGATGAACATACCTTCATGGTGAACAGAGAAAGAGCTGTTGATTACTTGAACTCCTTGGAAAAGGTAGAAATTCTGAGACTTGAATCAGTGTGTTTAGATCTAAGTTAATGAACTTGTTGGGGTGGTTTTAGGTCTTTGTCAATGATCAGTTCTTAAACTGGGATCCAGAGAACAGAATCAAAGTCAGGATTGTCTCAGCTAGAGCTTACCATTCACTGTTTATGCACAACATGTAAGTCAAAAACCCTCATTCTTTATTGTTCTGCCACAATGGTGAGTATATTAGCAAACAAAATGGATAACTGGGGAGGTTGGCAGGTGTATCCGACCAACTGCGGAGGAGCTTGAGAGCTTCGGCACTCCTGATTTCACTATATACAATGCTGGACAGTTTCCGTGTAACCGTTACACTCATTACATGACATCGTCCACTAGCGTAGACTTGAATCTTAGTAGGAGGGAAATGGTTATACTCGGCACTCAGTATGCCGGTGAAATGAAGAAAGGTCTTTTCAGTGTGATGCATTACCTTATGCCTAAGCGCCGGATCCTCTCCCTTCATTCTGGATGCAACATGGGAAAAGATGGAGATGTTGCTCTCTTCTTTGGACTTTCAGGTATAGTACTAATGTCTGTGTTGTAATGAGGTGTGTGAATTGAGATTGATGGTTTTTTCTTTCTATGAATGTTGATTTCAGGTACGGGGAAGACGACGTTGTCTACTGATCACAACAGGTATCTGATTGGAGATGATGAGCATTGTTGGACTGAGACTGGTGTTTCGAACATTGAGGGTGGATGCTATGCTAAGTGTGTTGATCTTTCAAGGGACAAGGAGCCTGATATCTGGAACGCTATCAAGTTTGGAACAGGTAAAAACACAATATATATCAACTGTTTCAAGAACAAAAATCAAGTCAGTGATATAACTAGTGTTCTAATCTCGCTGCAGTTTTGGAAAATGTTGTGTTTGATGAGCACACCAGAGAAGTGGATTATTCTGATAAATCCGTTACAGGTAAAAACAAAAGTTTCGTTACTCTTCTTCCTTACGATTCAACAGACTGATCATCGTCAACTCTCCTTGTTTTGCAGAGAACACTCGTGCTGCATACCCGATTGAGTTCATTCCAAATGCGAAGATACCCTGTTTTGGTCCACACCCGAAAAATGTGATTCTTCTGGCTTGTGATGCCTTTGGTGTTCTCCCACCAGTGAGCAAGCTGAATCTGGCACAAACCATGTACCACTTCATTAGTGGTTACACTGCTCTGGTATGTTCCAAGATTTTTTTGTTGGAATCAATCTCCATAACCTTCAAGAACTTGGCTAACGATGTGAACATATACATATAGGTTGCTGGCACAGAGGATGGCATCAAGGAGCCAACAGCAACATTCTCAGCTTGCTTTGGTGCAGCTTTCATAATGTTGCATCCTACAAAGTATGCAGCTATGTTAGCTGAGAAGATGAAGACACAAGGTGCTACTGGGTGGCTCGTTAACACTGGTTGGTCTGGTGGCAGGTATGTCCGGTTATGGAAAACCACCTATACAAGAAAAAAGAGTTGCCTTGTCTTGTGATTTTGTTGGTGGTAAACATGATCTGTAACGTTTCTGTTTTTGCAGCTATGGTGTTGGAAACAGAATCAAACTGGCATATACTAGGAAGATCATCGATGCAATCCATTCAGGTAGCCTGTTGAAGGCGAACTACAAGAAAACCGAAATCTTTGGGTTTGAAATCCCAACTGAGATCGAAGGGATACCTTCAGAGATCTTGGATCCCGTAAACTCGGTAAGTTTCTGCAAAATCTCTCTTTTTAGAATGCTAACAGATGAATGATGAACCAAATTATTGAGTTGGGTTTATTTATGAAAATTGCAGTGGTCTGATAAGAAAGCACATAAGGAAACTCTGGTGAAGCTGGGAGGTTTGTTCAAGAAGAACTTCGAGACGTTTGCTAATCATAAGATTGGTGTGGATGGTAAGCTTACGGAGGAGATTCTCGCTGCTGGTCCTATCTTTTAGACAGAACTATATATGATGTTGTCGAAAAAGACAGATATAATTAAGAATAAATTTAGACTTGTGTGTTTCTGTCGTATATTTCTGTAAGAGAATTTGATATAAAGTGGTCTCGAGCAAAAGAAGTTCCAAATGTGGTGGATTTGAGATATGTTCATATGTTATTTCACTTCATTTTTTTTGTTGGGCCTTTTGTCAGCATTAGGGCTGGGCATTTTACCTGAATCCGATCCGAAAAATCCGATCTCGATCCGAACAGATTTTTTAAAAATATTTGAATGGGGCTTAAGTCAAGGTATTTAGGTTATTGAGTAATATCCGAACCGAATCCGAACGGGTATCCGAAGTAATCTGAAGTTTTATCTAATTTCGGTTCGTTCTCAACTTCTCGTACTTTTGAGTATTTTTGGGTAGTTTGAGTAGTTTTTGTTTTTATATTTTGTGTAATACATATATTTTGAGTAGTTTTGAATATTTTTAGGTAATTTGAATATATTTTTTTACGTGATTTTCGGGTAATTCAAATATTTTTAAGTATTTTTGAGTAATTTTTTCAAGTTATCAAAAAATTTAAGGTAATTTCGGGTATCCGAACCCGATACATCCCAAACCGAATCCGATCTGATATATAAATATACCCGAACGAATTCTCTAACCCTATATCCGAAAACTTGAAAAACCTGATCCGAACCCGAACGGATATCCGAACGTCTATGCCTAGTTAGCATTATTTTCGTTAAGTCTCTTACAACAGACTTCTTCGATTTAATTTTTCCAACAAATAAAAATTGACCAGCAGGAAGATTAATTTAATTTTACAGAAAACTAGCTAGATATAATTTAAATTATATGGTTGATCAAATAAAGAGAGAACTGATTAGCCAGATATTTGTCATTATTCCTAAGGAAAAGAAAAGGAAATTGAAAACAGAATGGAAATTGGGATACCCAAATAATCCTTTTGCCTATAAAAGCTTCACCATATTATTGTGTTTCTTGCTGTCGACTAAGTCCTCCCAAAGAAACAAAGAAGCCTTCGTGTGGATTAGTTTCTCAAGGTATGTTATCTTTTAAATAACTACTGGTAATGATTTCTTGTTTCGAAAGTTTCTGTCGATATCATTGACTAAACCTAATTGAAATTGCTCTCGTTTAGGTTTAGTCAATGATTTCGACAGAAACTTTAAACCCTAAGATTAGTTTGGGAATTGGTATTCGAGCGAGCCTGATGTGTTAAACGAAACATAAACAAGTTTATGGTGTCGTTTTTGTCTAGTTGATTGCTGCTGTTATGCAGAAACCCTAATTTTATGAATACACACATATTACTTGCAGGGCAATTAATATGACAAGCTATCTTACACAACTTAAGCAACGTTCTGAAACAGAGTTTCTTGAATTTCGTCAACGAATTAAAGAATCGATCAGGAATAATACTCAAAACGGAAACGATGTTGCTCCGACCTCAGAGTCAGAGCAGATAAAAAGAAAACTTTACGAGTAATTTATATATCCTCAATGCTTTGTGTTTATATAATTATTAAGCAAGAACTTGAACTCGAAAATTGTGTGCAGATTTGGTTCCTTCTTTGGTCCTTCACAGCCTGGTATTGCTTCAAGAGTATTGCAAGAAAGCAAACCACTGTTAAAAGATGAGCTTCTTGCTTCTAAAATGCTAGACTCCATCCAATATGTAACTCTCATCAGATCCTTCTCTTCTTCTGTTTCATAATTTTGCGAGTCTTGTTATGATGCTGATGAAACTGCTGTTGTGTGATGTGTGCAGAAGAAGAGTTCTGGTCCTACGACTTGTTCAGAGGTTAATGAGGTAAGCTTTTTCAACGATGAATGTTTTGATTACCAACGAGGGTTGGCTCAGTTGGTAAAGGTTAGCTAGTAGCTTTCCGTCAACCTGAGTTCGATTTCCGTTGGGAAGAGTCTAACATGGTTTAAGCTCCGCCCTAGAGAGATGTACGGGCTAGCAAGCTCCGAATCTCTTAGTCATTCAAAAAAATGTTTTGCTAATAGGGTAACTTTTGCTAATATGCCTTTTCTATTGGTGGCTTGTAGCAGTTGAAAAGAAAAGCTGAGAAACTTAAAGAATCAAGAGACTACTCATTCCTTTTCTCTGATGATGCCGAGCTTCCTGTTTCCATTAAGGAACCACCTTTGAGTAACGCTCCTGTTCCTAACTCTAGACTAAGTTCTATAAGAGGCCAAACGGTTCATTCAAGACAAGATTCTTCAGGCAGCCGAGTGCGTTCAAGAACAGGTTCATCAACTAAAGGTCAAGCACAAACAAAGCCTTGTTCTGCAAGAAATTCTCAAAAACATAAACCAAGTTCCAACTTAAGTCCTCAGAGACAAGATCCTGCAAGAAAACATGTACTAATGGATCATAGAAAAAAGCCAACTCAGAAGCCATTGACATTTGGTCATAAACAACAAGCATTACCTCCTTCGAAACACCGGGTGATTAGCAAACCACCATTGAAGCAACCTCATCAACTGAAGAAGAAGAAGAAGGAAATGTCAGAGGAAAATGAAAAGGCCTTACGAATGATTAGAGGTATGAGCAAGACCGATCGTTTTGCCGGGCGTGATTTAGAAGATTATGATGATAGAGGCATGGAAGCTAGCTTAGAAGATATCATCAAGGAAGAAAAACGAAGGTATATATTTACATACATGTTTGGTTAAGATGTTTTTGAATTTTCCCGGGAAACAAAAGTTCAGGTTTGTTTGTTTGATACAGTGAGAAACTTGCGAGGAAAGAAGACGCTGAACAACTAGGGTTGATAGAAGAAGAGGAAAGGCGAGAAAGAGTCATGAGAAAGGAGAAGAAACAGAAGCTGTGACATTAAATCATTTATTTGTGTAAATGTATATATATGAATATGATGATACTCTGTTTTGAAAGGGGTCTGAGGCTATTTTAGAACACAGTGACTAGTTATGAAGCAAACCTCCTAAGATCGAATATGGAGTTGACTTTCATTCTTTGGTAATTACTAATTACTATATTATGAAGAATGTTTACAAGGAATTTCAGGTTATAGATCACTATTCTTGTCTGGTTAAATGAAGGAAATGAGGTGCAAGTGTTGTTAGTGACTTAAATCTCAAGATATTGACAATGAAATTTTTTTTAGTGAGTTGAGGATCGAATGTCACTAAGACGGTTTAGGTTCTTTCATCGAGGAAATGAAAGATTTCGTTAGGATTCTATTTATTTATTATATAGGGTTTGGGGCTATATATAAAGGAGTATAAAGATTTATGAATATTAACACTCACAATAATATAGAAACTCTAAATATTGTTTTTTTAAAAGTTTTTTTTGCAAAATCGTTACTTGTTATAGAGTTTTATTCGAATTATCACAACACTTTATATAACAAAAACAACATGCATACAATCCCCTCTAGTCTTAGGATCTTCTTGGAAGTGGTTGTATCAATACAATGAAAAAGAAAAAGGTACAAAAAATGGGTTTGAATTAACTGTTTTGAATCTTTCTCTGCACAGAAGACATGAACACATGAATAAAAGCTTGCTGCCGCATGCTGGTAGTTGTATTTTCATATTCAAGTCATAGTTTTTTGTTCTTTTATATCATGCTTATTATTCTTCTTTGTCTGTCCTATGGAACAAATTTTTGTATTAGGTTTGGTTTCAATCTAAGACTGCGTTCTGAAGATTTCTTTTGGTTCGTTAACAAGTTTGTTAGGTAAAGAAAACTGAGGATTAGGATGAAACAGTGCTATCAAATCCACAGCAAATATACAGCAAATCCATCATTTATAGGGTCAACTTGCTTTAAATTCATCAACCAGCACATAATGGCAGAGAAACATTAATTAAAAGGTCTAGTCTCACTAATGGGTATCTTAAAGCTTATATAATAAGGTTTCTTGTTTAAATTCTATATTTACCCATTTGTCTGTATCTGTTTGTTTTCTTTCGTTTCCATTTTAGGGTTTGACTTCAAAAATAATTAAGCGCTCATGTTAGCCAATAATACCGTCCAGAGAATTATATTATATATCAGAAGTAATTTAGTATATAGATCTGGAGATATGAAATGAGATTTGAAAGATCTAATCATGGATATGTATCCAGAATGATCATATGAATCATTTCAATGGAGTTTCTATTTTACGAAACCTCACTTTAAAACAAAATCAGTTATTAATATACTAAAACTAATATGATTAGGTAGATGTAGATCCTATATTATTATGATTTAATTATAAAATATAATACATATAGATAATATATAAAAGTTAATTAAATCTGTTTACTTTCATATAATTATTTTAAATATAGTTTTTAGCTTTTTACACTATAAAACTATGATTTCTATATATTTATTTTAAATAGAGCACCCAATATATCATATCTGGCCTCTGCATGTACTTAGAGCTTTTGAAAAAAGAATAAAACTGATTATATATTGTTAAAACTTTATAAATAGTAAGTGTAAAGTTTTTTTTTGCAGGAGCCAAGATGCTTCTATCATGGGGCTGAGTAATGGGGGGGACAAGAGCAAGAGAGGTTAGACTGCAAGTGGATTAGCATGTATTTATATATTAATAATCAATAGCCCACGTGCCTTTTTGTTTGTCTAGCTTATCATTTCTATGAAGTTACACTTTCGATAAATATGTTATATACAATAATAGAATCTTAACAAGTTTTACCTAAGTGATGTTATGATATATGCAACCTTTATTTATTTCTACTACATTCAGAATAGCACGTTTGCACAAGACACAAAAGCCCATAAAACTGTCCACATGTGTCTTGTCTCTCTTTCAACTATACTATTTACAAACAATAACATTTCATTAATGGTTTATAGTTGTCGGTATAGAGATCAAACAAACCTCAACTGATTATTTAGATCAAACCAATCATTCAGAAAGTACTACGAATTTATTTGAACGGCGATAACGTTTAACTATCGCACATACGCAACTTCTATATAGTGGCAACTTTAAATAGCGTAACAAAGCCTAACCAATACCATAGAAAATTCCCATAAAATCTCAGGGAGATCTTTGGTTGGTGTCTGCTACATTTAGTTTTACACAACAAAAGTAGAAATGACTAAATAATGGTTTAGGAATCTAGCATATATTCAATTGGATTTGACCCACCATTTGCTTTGGATGAATGTAGAGTTTCTCGGTCCTCTTCTGTTTACCAATTCCGAATGTGTTTACAATAATTGAATAATACAACTACTAATATTGTTGTTACAAAAGTAATATACAGCTCATGTATGCATATATCAGTTATGAAACCCAATAAAATGGGAGGAAACGGAATATTATTAGTGTTGGGGCTAAATTTTATATAGTAAAGCTATAGTCTTTCACACGTGCAAATTACTCCATGCTTGTGCCTATATATACATATATACAACTTCACATACAACTCTCTCTCTCTCTCTCTCTCTCTCTCTCTCTCTCTCTCTCTCTCTCTCTCTCTCTCTCTCTCTCTCCACTTCCAAGAAGAAGGTGAGTTTCAATTCAACATCTCCAACTTTTGTTTTGTTTTGGATGTAACCTTCTCCAATTTTCTAGGGCTACACCATTCTAAATTCTTGTTTCTTTAGAGTTCAAGAAACATAAATCACTCCACTTATAAATGTTTCTTGATCTCGGGTTTTTAAATGTCAAATCAACTATATGAATAACCCAAGATCTATTAGTTTACTTACATTTTTTAGTTAAATACTATTTCTTGTCTATAAATTATATACTAATGTTCTTATTGCTTAATTTGACTATTTTCAGAGTTTAATTCCCACATAAGAAGGAATATGTTCTCTGCAAGATGGTTTTCTGAGCAGGTATACATATTGTATATATGTCTGTATATATCTATCTATATTTTTTGAGGTTAAATAGGCCGGAAATTTCGGTTTTTTTGTAAAATTCTGAAATCTGATATGTTATGACTTACAAGCGAGTGGATATCTATCTATATAATCATATTATTATTTGTTGTTGTGATGATATAGGAATTAGAAGAAAATAGCTTCATTCAACAATATGACATGAACTCAATAATGGAAGATATCCATGAAGCTGAATACACTCTTCCAGGCTCTTTCTCAACTTCTATGACCACCACAAGTGATCCTTCTTATGATGATTTGATCGAAATGAAACCATCAAAGATCCTCAAAACAACTTACATAACACCAAAATTGCCACCTCCACCCTCTTTTCCTCTTCCTCCTAATTCGAAGCCTCATACTTATCATCAGCCTTCTTCACGAATTCTCTCTTTTGAGAATGCCACTCCAAATGTTATGGATTGTGAGTACTCTCCTACCTATCTAAACTCAATCTTTAACCCCAAATTTGAGGATGAAGTGCCGCCAAACATGATGAATGAGTCAATTAATCGAAAAGGGACCAAGAGGGCTCAACCTTTGCATAGAAGCCAATCTAATGCTCAAGATCACATAATAGCCGAAAGAAAACGTAGAGAGAAAATTACTCAACGATTTGTAGCTCTTTCTGCTCTAGTTCCTGGCCTGAAAAAGGTACAAGCCACATCAAATCTCCCTTCTTAAATATCCAAACATTTTTGTTAATTTTTTTTTTTTTAATGTGTGTATAGATGGACAAAGCTTCTGTGTTGGGAGATGCACTAAAGCATATAAAGTATCTCCAAGAAAGGGTGGGAGAGTTTGAGAAACAAAAGAGAGAAAGAAGATTAGAATCAGTGGTTCTTGTGAAGAAGTCTAAGCTGATTTTGGATGATAATAATCAATCATCTTCTTCTTCATGTTGTGAAGATGGCTCCTCGGGCTTAGTTCTTCCCGAGATTGAAGTAAGATTCTCGGATAAAGATGTTCTAATCAAGATCCTTTGCGAGAAGCAAAAGGGCCAAGTTGCCAAGATTATGGCCGAGATTGAGAAGTTTCATTTCTTAATAACCAACTCAAGTGTTTTGCCCTTTGGACCAACACTTGATATCACCGTTATTGCTAAGGTATGGTCGGACACACACATATATAAACGAAGAACTTGCTCTTTATTTTTAGAGTAACACCACTTAATTAGTGTTAATATCTTTTTGCAGAAGGAGAGTGGTTTCGACATGACACTCATGGATGTTTTAAAGAGCTTGAGGTCTGCTTTATCAAAGTTCATGTGATTGTTTCAAATTTCATGCTAAACTTGGGAGATTTAGTGTTACACATCGAAGAATCATAAGTGGTTTTTGCCATGAAAATGTTAATTTTTTTATTGATAAGTTTGAGCGTAGGTTTTCTTAGTTGAAGAATCATTCCTCTCATACGTATCGATATCAGTTAACAATTTTCATGGTTTTGGGTCGGAATTTTTCCGTCTCTTTTTGGATTTTTCGACATGTTTTTATATTGTTATGATATGAATTTTATAAAGATTTAAAGCACTTCTTTCTTTGACGTCTATCTTTCATGTTGTATCATTGTATGTCTTTTTAATTGTAAATTACTTAAGTTTGTGTTAGTATTTTAATTGTGATGTATCAGCTATCTTGAAATATACATATTCTCTAATATTTACCTTTTTGTTGTTTAAAGTTTAGGGTGAATAATTTGTTTTTCTCTACTTTATTATGAAGCTATATCTTAGAGAGAAAATGTATAACGTGGCAAGATGATGAGATATGTCTTTTTTTGTTCAAGTCAACTTTGATGGATACAGACTAAAGTACCTATCAAGCATTGATTTTTTTTTTTATTATTATTGCAGAATACTCCATGTATTGTATTTGATTAAATATAAAATATAATGAGAGATATGACGAAGAAAACAAAGCTAATATAAATGAGGCAAAAATCATCAAGATTCAAGATTAATTCAAGATCATCATGCTGATGAGAGTAATACATATCCACTGTTCAAAATATAATTAATGATTATTGATGTTTTGAACGTTATTAATGATATTGGCATATTTTATGTGGATATATAAAAGTAGGGTTCATGACTCTTCGTATAGTTTACGATTCAAAATATTAAGTTTTGATTCCATCCTTCACGTGTTTCATGGAATCTAGGTCGCTGTCAAAACCTAATTGTTTCCATCGTTCACATGACAACTTTTTTTTCTCCATCATTTGTGATAACTCTCTCTGTCTTTTGATACTAAACAACTATTGTTATTTAAGTTTTTTCTCAAAAAAGGTGAAAAAGGAATCAAACAAATAAAAAGGAGCAAATTCCTTAAAACCGGGTTACCAAATACATATTATATTGAATTTAAAACGTGGGAAATTTTCCTATTTTAGTATATTCTTGTTTTCGGGCTCAATGAAGTCAAATTAATGGGAAACGGGAAACCAATAATATCTCTGCCAGTTTTGTTTACTTTACAAAAATTTTATTCCGGGTCAAAGTTAAAACTCTGTACTGGATAAATACTGAATATAAACTATTTTTACAAATTTAAAAATAAAAGAGATTATGAGTAGCCAGTTATTTATATCAACTGAGCTGTATATACTAACATTGAAAAGAGTGGTTCAACTCAATGACTAAGTACTCCTACCAATACTTAATTAAGAAGTAAAATTTATAATTTTGTGATGATAACATATAATTAAACAAGAACATGACGCGGTCGAGATTTGTCCTGATTGTATATGATTTTTGTTTGGATGGTATATCCTGTCCAGATCGCACTACCAAACCATAACCATTACATCACTTTAACCTAAAATATATATTTGTTATGGTCTAGTGTTGTTAATTTGTATAAGTGGTTATCACATATTGTACGCTTTTTTTGCTATAGAATTTAAGTTGTAAGTTTTTGATGTAACTGTAGATTTTATTGAAGTATGATTTATTTTTGCTATAGATTTAAGAAAATTTAATAATTTACCTCACAATTTTTTCAATGCCCAAATATTAGTGTTCTTGTGCTGTTAGTTTGTAAAAAGGAATCATGTGTTTCATGGGACTGTAGTTGCTTTCAAATGTAGAACATTTATTTTAGTTAGAACCTTATCACCAGTCACCACCAAACATAAAACACTATATAGTTACATTATCATCTGAATATATATAGTCTAAAGTCGACACATCCACACGGTATGACGACTCGCTCTATAATGTATCACGTACTAAAGTAGCCAATCACATATTACAATATTGAAATGATAACAAAACTACGTAATACATTTAAAAAAACGGGGAAATACTATTTCCGGAATATATAAACGTGGGAATTGCCTAAATTTATCAATGCCAAACCGGGCCACTTTTCTCTGTATACGCATCACTTTAAATAAGTAATAACATATATAATGCGAAACTATATATTAACATTAATGTATGATTTCGAGTGGTATGATTTTGACCATGCACGTTGATGAATAGTTCTTTTTGAACCCCATAACCGGAATTAAAAATTACTAAACCGAACTATCCGGTTTATAGAAAAAAAAAAAAAAGGGTTGAATGATTCAAACTTGATACGCAAAACATGCTAACAAGAGAACGTATTTTCGTGAGATCGTAAGTGTAACTATGTTGATTGGAGAACGGAAAAAGAAAACTCCACAGAGAAAATGACCAGGAAAGAGGTGGTGGTGGCCGTCACTGCTGCAACGGTTACTGCGGTTGCAGCGGCTGTAATAATTGGTCGGTGGATGCGGAGGAAGGAGCGGCGACGGAAACAGACACAGAGGATTCTGAGGACATTCGCTAGAGAATGCGCCACGCCTGTTTCGAAACTTTGGGCCGTGGCGGACGCATTAGTCGCCGACATGACCGCCTCTCTCTTCACCACCGCCGCCGCCGAGAGTTGCGGTTCCCTCAACATGCTCGTTTCATTCGCCGGTTCTCTCCCTTCAGGGTAAACAAAACCCAAAATAAGAATGTCTGTTTCAGACAGAGTATTAACAATGTTTTCTTGTAGGGATGAGAAGGGAGTACATTATGGAGCTAACTTGCGAGGCAAGGAACTTCTACTGTTACGTGGAACGTTAGGAGGTAACGAAGAGCCTATTTCCGATGTACAGAAACAGGAGATTTCAATCCCTCAGAATGTCTTAAACGGTTCTTTCAAGGTATATATATACATGATTTCTTGGATTACACGTTAGGTTATTGAAACTGAAGTTTATATATATTGCGTTTAGGAGTTGTGCGACTTCGTATCGCTGGAGCTAGTTAAATTCCTTGGGATGAATCCTGGCGAAGAGACAGATGAAGTTAAGAATCTCGGGTTTACGTTAACACGCTATGTTGAGCAGATTGGTTCAGCTTCAATCTCGGCGATACAGAGTAAGAGTTTAGCAGACCATGATGATAACACGGTTCTGAAGGAGTTTTTGAACGATATGAATGAATCATTGGAGAGACACGGTCTGAAAATTCGGATGAACATTGCGTTGGTAAGCCGGTCTTAAGCATGAAAATTAATCTCGACTATATAGTTTTTTAAATATATATATATATATATATATTAATATTAAACGGATCTTTTAACCGGAGATCAACCGGGTACAAACGAAACAAAACCAAAGCAAAAGAAAAAACCCTAAATAACTGGATGAGAATCTTCTAAACCGGTTAGAAAACCAACGAAATTGAAAAAACCGCCACACTTTATGGACGGACCAATTTCCCACCCCGCCGGGGGCGGATACGAGGCGGCAAGATTCACGATGTCAGTCGAGCCTTTCGCGCGCGGACAGGAGATCCGACCCCCGCAGACGATCAAGATTAACTAATGATAATCTTGTTTTTGAGATCAGGTGGATGACACAATAGGAGCGCTGGCTGGAGGAAGGTACTATCATAAGGACACTGTGGCTGCAGTCACTTTAGGTATGGGAACAAACGCTGCTTACGTTGAACAAGCTCATGAGATCTTGAGATGGAAATCCACCATACCAAACGAGTCACAAGAGATTGTATGTTAAGATATATACTTTCAAACACATTGGTCTTGAAATGACAAAGTTATCATCAAGTGATTGTACAAGATTATGATTGTATAGGTTATTAGCACAGAGTGGGGAGACTTCAGATCTTGTCATCTTCCTGTAACTGAATATGATGCTGCTCTTGACGCTGAAAGCTTGAATCCTGGAAGCCGTGTAAGAACACATATTGATTAGTTCTCTCTTAAGACAGATTCATGTTTTGTGTTTTTGAGAATGTTGGTTACTTCTGTCTCAAGGTATTTGAGAAGATGGTCTCTGGAGGATACTTAGGGGAGATAGTGAGAAGAGTGTTGCTAAGAATGTCTGAACAATCTGCACTATTTGGAGATAGAGTGCCTCCAAAACTCACAATTCCTTACATTTTAGGGTACATACTAAATTTTCTAGACTTTAATACAAAACTATAGATTATCAAAATGCAATGATTTTTCCCACATGTTTAGGTCTCCGGATATGGCTGCGATGCATCAAGATATATCTGAAGATCGAGAGATCGTTAACAAAAAACTCAAGGAAGTTTTCGGGGTAAGTATCATAGAACATAGTCGGTTTTCGACACAACCGGATGAAATATTGGTCTCGGTTTCACAAAATTTATTAAGCTAATATACATAGGTTTATGGTTTCCAATAAAAAAAAATTAGTAAATTTTACACTAAGTTTATAGTCTCCAAAATCGTGGACCGGACTTGTATTAATCTGCATATCATGGATAATTATAATTTATTAAGCTAATATACATAGGTTTTATGGTTCCCAATTAAAAAAAAATTAGTAAATTTTACATTAAAATGTTTATAGTCTCCAAAATCTGGGACCGGACTTGTATTAATTTGCATATCATAGATAATTATAATTATATATGTGTATTAACCTGTAGATCATGGATTCAACTCTTTGGGCGAGAGAAGTGGTGGTTGAGGTGTGCGATGTAGTGGCGGAAAGAGCTGCTCGTGTGGCCGGAGCAGGGATAGTTGGGATGATAAAGAAGCTGGGAAGGTTAGAGAAGAAGATGAGCATTGTGATAGTTGAAGGAGGATTGTATGATCATTACAGGGTCTTTAGAAACTATCTTCATAGCAGTGTTTGGGAAATGCTCGGTGATGAGTTATCAGACCATGTCGTCATCGAGCATTCTCACGGTGGATCTGGTGCCGGAGCTCTTTTCTTTGCGGCTTGCGGTAGGATTAAAACCTAGATGTGAAACACACAATAAAAGACTATCAGAGCGACTATTGTTTTTTTTTTCAAAACCATAATTCTATTTTAATGTTGTCTTCTAATTATTATTATTATTTCGATATATGTTACATTTACTCGTAAGAAACAAAAATAGTTTTATATCGATCAAGATAATTCCAGATGTTTAGGTATTCGTTTGGATTCAGATCAGATCATTCGAATATTGGTTATTTTGAATATTTTGGATCCAGATAACCAAAGTATTCAATTGGTTAATGTATTTTAGATTCGAAGTAACCAAATTTTAACTAAATATTTGATCGGTTCGAGTATTTTGTATGTGAATTAACCAAACTCTAACCAAAATATTTGAATCTAATATGATTTATCTGAAAAAAATAAACCGACTTATCCAAAATAACTGAATCTATATAAAATATTTATTAGATTTGGTTATATATATATGAATATTTTGGGTATGGTTAAGTTTTCAGATGTTACACGAACCAAACCGATATCTAAAAATACTTAGAATAATCTATTCATATATTTTTTAGGAATCTGACCGGACCGATTTTTCAGGTTGGTTTCGGTTCAGTTTTTCGGATCCGGATAAAGTGTCCATGTCTAAGTTTAACATATGATCTTGAACTCTCTCATGGTGCCCACTCTGATTGTCGTGACTGAAGTAATATACAAATGCAAGTATAATGATGGTACGAAACAGCCCACATAACATAAAGCCCACTGGGCTTTTCATGTAATGTTGGTTTTAGGGTCAGTAGTATAGTGACTCGCCAATTGTTTCTTTCACAACAATTTGAGAGAAAAAAAGAGAGAAAGATATCCGGCGAATGGCGACGGCGATTGTACGTTCAGCTCTTTCCCGAGCAGCGATCAGCGCAGCTCCGAGGACATCCGTTGCTCCCAAGCGAAGATTTTCTTCTTCCGCGGGCCATGACGATGCTTGTAATGTTCTCCTCTCTGTATTTTGTTGTTTTTACCATGTCAATACGATCTAGGTTTTTTTCTTCGTCTCGATTTTGCTCAATACTGACGATTTGGTAGATTCGCGGTTCTGAATTGATATAAGATTTCAATATGATTCTACACGGATTCAAAACGAAATCACTGGTTCTATACAAATTCGAAAACCTGATATTGTTCTTCTGATTGGATCGAGCGATTGGTAAATTTGGATTTGATGTTGTTCCGGTTTTTCCCCATATCATGTGAATCATTTTTCTCGAATCAAAATCTTCATTTTTTTTCAGTGGTTGATACTATATTGATAGGATCGATCTGTTTTGGTACATCATAGCCATTTGTTAACCAAAGTCTTGTTTTTTTAAACAGATGAAGCTGCAAAGTGGGAGAAGATAACTTATCTAGGCATTGCTAGTTGCACTGCTCTAGCCGCGTATGTTTTATCCAAGGGCCATCATCACGGCGAGGACCCTCCTGTAAGCTTTCTCTTTACAATCCTTCTTATTGGATTAGTGTTTATTACTTGTGAGAGCAACGGTAAACGAGTATTCAGATAGATGAAGTTGTTATTAAAGTCTCTTTTCTGATATGGCTTATCTCATTCACATTCTGTTTACTAATGTAAACATACATCGACTAGAGAGAGCTGTTCTTGATGGTTTTTCCTCGCTTTTGTATTCTTTGTTACAGGCATATCCGTATATGCACATCCGCAACAAGGAGTTTCCTTGGGGTATGTAACTTTGATGATGCTATTTAGATGTTGTGACAAAGTAAAGTGTGTCTCTTTTATCATGGCTTTTCCTAAAAGGAAACCTTTAGAGGTCATCAAGATTATCTGTAAGTCTTCCTTCTTAGTTTCTGTAACTTACTTGGTCTATTTTGTTCTTCTCAGGTCCAGACGGTCTGTTTGAGGTGAAGCACAACGAAGGGCATTGAAATGTTGGATCTTTACAATTATTTCTTCTTTGTTCACTTGAAAAGCTAAATGCTGCTTATCGTCTTCGTTTTTAACTTTGTCATTTGTTGGGAAATAAGAATAATACTTTTTGTTATCATCAAAGACGTGATTTCCTCAAATCTCTTGTGATTCAATTTCAATAAAAAGACATTCTTCTTCTGCGTCACTGAAAAGCTCAGAAGAAGAGATCAAAGAAGGTGTGTGAATGAAATATTTGACTAATTTTGTACACTTTGTTAGTTTGTTCTTGTTAAATTAGGCCCCAAGTAGGCCTGTTGGACTAAATGGTTTGGTTCAAACATTAACTGGGTCTTGTGCCCTTTAAATTTTTAAATAATTTTTTATCCATATATTTATAGATTTTGGAAATAAAAACTCTAAATTTACATTTATTTTCTGAAAATAGACCCTAATTGTCTAATAAAAATAGAAAAAATTATGGTGGACCCTATGCAAATGCACCCTCAACACACCTTTAGAGCATGATTAGTGGTGAACTCCTCATGGGGGTTTTTTTTTTGGGAAAAGTGTAAAAAAAAAAAATCGAAAAAAAAAATTGACGAATGACAGACTGCCACGTGTCATGAACAGTGTAAGAACCGGTTCTTAAATAAGGATTTTTAGAACCCGGGTTCTTAACTATTCACGTGGGACCCACGTGAATAGTTAAGAACCCACCCTTAAAAACCATTGATAAACATGTTCTTAGAGCCGGCACTGGTTATTATGGTCTGCTCATATATTACCACTATAACGACTGGTGTATCCATAAAAAAACATAATATACATGAAAATTGAGATGTTGACAAAAAATTACATCTGAGACGTGTTTGCTATTGCGTGTACATATTCATATCCAAATTAAACACCAAAATCTATATTGGACCACTGGAATCTCCTCCACTTTTTCCCCTGTAAAATTTGTCTTCTACTTTTTGAAAATAACTATTCTATGCATTATTTACATTATTTTTTAATCTACATTACAAATATAACATATTGATATATACTAATGCTTGAATGAGCTTTATACTGTAAATGACTGGATTTAAATACGGATATATGTGTATATATAGTACGTAAGAGTGATCATATCGTCCGTAAAACACAATAGAAACTGTGCCTAACTTTTATGTAATGATGTAATATGGTTGACCATTAATCCATATTTCAAGTAAATGAAATGATTTATTCACCATCTCATACTCTTAGCACTGATACGATACGGGTATAAAAAATAGGTACAAAAAATAGAGATGGGAAACAGCAAAAAAAAAAGAAAAAAAAGTGGATATAGATACGACAAAATATGTTAAAAAAAAACATATGTAAAATAGATGTATATATATTTATTAAAAAATCATATTTAAATTTCAACATAACAAACTAGAAAATTCTTAAATTTTATATGAGACACAAATTTTAAAAATTAACCGTATAAAAAATGTTATAAAATTTCATTTTCTGTTTTTGATCGTTCTTTTCTATCTTATTCTTTTGGAGAAGTTTGAAAGTTGTACCCAAATTTTCCCATCCCGGAAATGTTTCTGATTCTGGACGTCATGCATTTTTAAATATACTTATACGATCTCATATATATACTTCTATCGAACGTGGAGCATTAACCATCTCATATGTTATGATGAACAAAGGCATGTATCGTACAAGAACAATGAATGAGGCATGGACGTCAAAACAGATCATTGAAACAAAGCAAATGATTATGGATATGTCCAAAATGCCTCCACGTGACAGTACCTTTTCAACTCTATGCTTTAACGATTTTCTCTCCAATGGCTAAGGCTTTTCTTTTACATTGGTCGATATATATATTTATTAATTGTATCCATAGTTCCAAGGAAGTGATGATGCAACAGATAAGAGATCGAAAACAGTTAGCTAAACGGTAAGAACAGAAACAAAAAGAGATGGGAATGGCCAATGTATTTTTATGCTTTGGAACTCTCATTTTTTCTTTTGAGTCTTTTCATTTTGTCACTTTGCTTTTTATGGTTTCATCGATCGTGCGACAATGTGCAATCAATCGTCTATAAACAAGTAGCTTTGTTTTCTCAAATTTATAAACATATTATTGGGAGGTAGCATTTTGAAAACTGTCGGCGGTACACAGATATTGATATTACAAAACAAAAACTTACTAGCGACTGAAAAAATTAACTGAGCTATAAAATCACTAGGGTTAATGTTTCTGTAGTAACTTACTAACTTCAATAAATTTATATAAAAAAAAATTAACAATGTCATATAATTGAATCAAACTGTGATATTTATTACAATGTTTTGGACCGAACAACATTATCCATCGAGTTTTGGACGATATGCCCATATTATGATAACGTTTATTATAACTTTGCGTAAGTTAAATATTATAAGGACTTGTTTTGAAGATATCTGGACCGGTTTTGTCGTTGAGAAGAATAGTTAAATCGGTAGCACTATGGCAGGCTTTGTACTGACTCTGATTGACACTTGAGTCTCCACCGAATTCCAAATATGTTTACTTCTTATAAGAAGTAAACATATTTGGAATTCAGCCATGCATTAGGTTGTACAAACTAAATAATTTTATTGGGGAATTCATCATATAAATAATAAATTTACATTAATTCTCACAAAATATAATTGCATAAATACTTTTACTGAATTAAAAGTTTATAACTAACAGCCATTCTTACTATTTTTTATAGCAAAAATACAATATAATTCAAAAATAATAAAATATATATATAAATATATATATATATATATATATATATATATATATATCTCAAAGTTTTTGTAACATTAGCTGAGAAGTCTGTCTTTTTTTACATAATAACATAATATTATTTAAATAATTTTCTATTTACTTTTAATACATATAAGATTAAAACTTACAAATAAATGAAAGTGAAATGTTAACCAATTATTAGGATCTACTTATTTGTAAATATTTATACATGTACATGACTGCTAGATAATCACCTAATTAATTAATAATTGAAATAAAAACAAAAAAAAAATGAAAGAAGTAAAGTCATTCAAACGAAAACACAGCAAGAGACATTCAAGACTGTTTGCTTTGCTTGATTTGTGAAATTAGTAAACCCCACAGACACAAACATACATCTTCTCCCTTTTGTTTTGTCACTTCCCTTGCCTCTTTCCATATGATCAATCCCATCACCCCCACACTCTTTAGTTTTCTTTATGAATAATTGTCTCGATCTCATTTAGGTTTTAAATGGTAGCAACAGTCGCAACGAATAAAATCATATATGGACTAAACTACTATTATTTTGTGGTGGACAACAGTCCGCTGCAAACTAAATTTATTTGTTTATAAAAATAGACTGTACTTGGTCTGCAACGAATTGTTTTTATTTATTTTTAGTTTACACAACTTCATACCAAATAATATGAATGATAAATAAAAATAGTCTACATGTTTATGTTTATGCATATTACAATTGTAAAATCTTACTAAAACGATAAACATGCTATAACTTTATAGCCTTTAAGTAGAATCTGATGACTTAAAATAGATATAACAATTATCGACATTTCGTAATATAGATGCTGATTTTACATTTAATAGATTTCAATCTATAAACTATTGTATATATCATATCATTGTACATTTATTGAATCATATAGATTAGTTTTCTGCCACTGCTCAATTAGTCAAAAGATATCTTATTTAGTTTTTCTGTTTCAGTTTTTCTTGTTTCTTTGAGTTTTCTGCACTGGCAAAAAAAAGAAGGATGATGAAGTAAGGCATATATATATATATATATATATATATATATATATATATATATATATATATATATATATATATATATATATATATATATTTGAAGATTATAATATATTTCTTTTATTTCAAAATGTAAGATGTTTGAAAGACGGTTTGGTTTTAATATAATATAATAAAAAGATGTTTGAGAAGGTTTTTGTTGTTCCAAAATAGAAGATGATTTTTATATTTTTAAGTAGCTTTTAACTTTATCAAAACACTATGAAATCAGTAGTATTTATTATTAAGTATAAAATATTTAAAGTACTTTAAGTCATCACTAAATTGTTGACAAAAAAGGACATCACTAAATAAATTATCTGTTGAAGTAAAGAAACAAGTACTAGGACACAGAAAATCACCAGTGGTCACTAAATAAATTAATCATTTCAATAAAAAGGTACAACCCAAAATCCAATGTGAATGACATAATCGTTAAACCGGCGACGTTGGACGACAGCAAAACGGCTGAGTATTTGTCCATCATCTATGAAACTTTTTATATATTTTGACATCATCTACGGGATATATCATATATGTATAAAACGTATCTTATGGCAAAAAAAAAAAAAATGTATCAAACGTATCTTTATCTGTATTCAACAATATTTACAAACATAAATCTCATATGCATTTAAATGTACATGTATACGTACGTGTGTGATGTAACTTTCATCCATAAAATTGGTATTTGTCAGAATCGTCTTGAAAATAGGTTTCCGTGCCTTCTGTTCACAATGCGTGTTCTTCTAATGATATAACCCTTCTCGATTTTAAAACTATTGTACTTTATCGATTTGTTAAATCTAAAATCCATAATAATTATCTATAATAAAAACAAATCATTTTTTGATTAAAAAAAAAAAACAAATCATTTTTTGGATACACAAAATGTTATTTATCACTGTTTTTTCTTGTTGACTACACTATAATAAACAACATCATCTGAATCAAATAACGCAGAATTATCAGAAACTCTGAAGATTACAACTAATTCATATATATACACATGGATTTTAGAATTTTCACCAAAAAAAGAAAGAAAGAAAAATTGTCGATCAAAAGTAAGAGATTTCTTCAAGGGTTATAGATAGAGTTACCACATTTGCATTTCCAGCTCATAGGTTTATAATTAGTATTGTCGTCTCCTCTGGTGTAATCAATATTAATAACCTCAGAAGATGAAGAAGAAGAAGGGGAGTGAAGTTTTGTTTGAGGATTTGTAGGAACTTGTATTGCTTCACAATGTCCACATGAACGACGACATCTAACTCTCTCACATCTTGGTGGTCTTGATCCTATCAAACCTTCCATCATCATCTTCTCATCTTGATCTCCTCTCTGTCAAAGATTAATGACATTTTCAAAAACAATTTATTTCAAAAGAAAAAATAAAACTGAAGAGGTTGAAGAACTCTACCTTAGTGGATTCATGCAACTTTGGCTCTGGTCTACCTGAAAAATGTCACAAGAAGTAAAAGAAAAATCAAGATTTTGTAAACTTTTGTTATAAAAAATGGAAATGTGACATTGACCCATTTACCATTAACCATTAGACTGAAATGGGTCGAATTAAGAATCAGCAAAATCAGTAGACAGCTTGACATTTTCGCCATTTTTCAGACACAAGATCGGCCTTGCAGTTTACAGGAGAAACAATTAGACTTTTATCTCTCTTTCTCTGTGTATTGATGTGTAGAGGAAATTTTTGGTTAAGTAGAGAAGAAAAAAAGGAAAGTGACAACCCTTTGAAGGGCAAATAAACTTTTCCTAAAGTATACTACTTGCACGGATATATATGCACGTAAGCTTTGTATATGACTTGACATGATATATACAGATATACTATATTATATGTTATCTGTTTATATGATTATATTATTTATATTTTTTGTATCATCACATCATCATGTCAAGAGAGTCAGTATTTGAAGAAGAAAAATACAAAATATACGGGACCTCCTTTTTTTAATAAATTGTTTAAATTAAATTGTGATGGATAGTATAACGGGATCCAGATTCGTTAAATGTGTATATAAAGTTTGATACGTATGGCTACAAGTGTCTGATAAAATAAGAATCAGGTGAAAATGAAATTACGTAGGTACAAAAGAATAGGATGAATGACCAATTTTGACGTAAAAAGAACAGTTAAAAGATCAGATAATTTACCAAATAAAAAGACTAAATACATAAGAGAGCCAAAAATAAAATTAAAGTTTTGAAGACGACCAAAAGATTACATAAAATTAGTTTAGAAAAAAGACCATACAAAACCCAAAAAACAAGAAAATAAAAGGATAAAGGTTAGAAAACAATATTTTTTTTGTTATTTTGTTTGTAAACACAAAAATATTCGAAGGTTTTTAACAAGAACTGACGTTCCATCACAGCTGTTTTGATTGGATTTTTTAATTACTAAAATATTTTATATCTTCGAATTTTTTTTACTATTTTAATTTTTTCATAATAATTGAAAATTGAGTTGCTTTTTGAGTTCTGGTTTCTGCGGTTTCTTGTGGTAATAGACTGACTGGAGCAGTAAAAGGACCCACCTCACCTGACCGGCCAATACTGTGCACCCCTTGCCTTTTCGTATTCTTCTAACCAAATTTTTTATATATATATTTATATAATTATTTAAATAATTTCTGACTCTAAACAATTTTTTTAAAAATATAATTCATACAAAACAGTGCCAACACGTTTCGTTCACTCTTCCCAATTTCTTTTTCCAATGATTAAAACAATTATATTCTCAATTGCTATGTGCAGTTAACCGCTGTTAAACATTTTCTTTTTAATTCAAGATTAAATTTAGATCGTATCTAACATCCAATATATATTAAGTAAATTTATAAAAACATGTACGTTCACCACCATATTGTTTATAGTAATCTATAGAAAACATCCAGGTTGGGCTAGGTGATTATTAGAGGTTTAGCTACTAGACTAATCAATGCAGCCCAAATAAATATGAAGAATTACTTATGATTCTTAACAATGTAATGGGCCTTAACAATGTAATGGGCCTCTCATAGGCCAACTTTCAATTTAAAGAGGCCCAATAGATTTGGTATGTCCATAATAAATACATAATCCATGCAATTTATACTGTAACACACAAAATAGGCTATTCCCACAAAGTCCATAACTTCTTCTTCTTCTTTTTTTTAGTTAAATGTAAAGTAAATTCATAGACGTATGTTTTATAATTAGTACTATAAAATGATATTAAGATGTTTTTCAAAATGTGTAATATTGATGAGAAGAAAACTTCTGTTTTCTCTGTTTTTGAAAGATATATTATTTATATTTTTTTCTTGGTTCTAGAACAATTTTTTTTTACTATCAATGCATTTTATTTCAAAAGTAAAATTAACTTAAAATATGAAAATATGAGTCGTGACAAAAAAAAAAGAGTTGTGACACCTAGAGAAAAACTGATAGAACATTAAATTAGTGAAAAATAAACACAAAGCAATAAATAAAAGTAAGTATTTATTTTTAATATGTGTGAACCCTCCCCTCCCCCTCCCCCTCCCCATCCCCATCCCCCTCCCCACCCCATTTTTAATATTCACAACAACAAAAAGAAAAGAAAAAAAAGATAATATTTTTCGTTATCTGAAATAGTTTTCCGATATAGGTCAAATCAATTTATGTCGGCCGTGTTATGTTACTATTTTGAACAAGTACGACAAAAAGGATGGCAAAAGGATGCAAAAGGTGGGTAGCATATTTAATGAGCATCATCTCTATAATGGAGAGGTAAAACAATTTAAAGACATGACATTAATTTTGGATTAAATAGATTTGTTTGATGAAAATTATGGAGTCCGTCAATCCCTTATCCATAGTTCTAATTGCATGTGAGTTTGTCCATTGTGGTGTGTCGTCCAAAATTAATTAGAGTCTGTTTAATTAAAGAGCCAGCAGCAGAATTAAAGCTCCTATTGATGAAATTGAAACTGATGAAATCAAACAAGGGAAATAGAAATCGTATGTCGCTGAGGATTTCGTAGAAATTTGAATATAATGAACCTATAGCAATGGCTTTAGTCAACTGGAGAGAATCCGATTTGAAGGAAATATATCTGATGTCAAGCTTCACCGCCTTTTCCCTTGCCGCCCTTAAAGCTAGGCTTTCGACGACAAGAGCAGAGGGGATATGGTCTAATCCTGATAAATGCAAGGAGGTGAATTGGTTCCGTAAAGTGAAGATCCAAGCCAGACATGCAGAGTTCGATTTCTTTTTCCAAGCAGCGTCCGATCTACAAAAAAAAAATCATCAGAGATAGTCTTTCCGGAAACAGAGGGCACGTCGAGGTAATTATCTTCGTCGATTGAGCAGAACTCCATTCCTTAGCCTCCACGATTGCTTTAGATAGGATGGAAAGAGGGTCAATGAGTTTTCAGAGAAGATGAGATTATTTCTTGCTTTTCCAGAAGTTCCAACATATCCAAAGGGCGAGAAGTGCGTCAATTAGGCCTGAAGGCGAGAGGCAACCAATCGACCTAAGCTTGGTCCAACCAATCAATTCAACAAGCCAGTCAAACCTTACTATTTCTATTGAAGAAACTGGATTGAAGTTTTGAAACTAAAGTGCCAAATTGCCTGATATAAATGAAGATGGGGATGTGAACAATTCAACGAGCATGACTTGTGTGGTGTGGATAAGGAAATGAAAGCTAATATTCCACATTTAACAAATTTCATATTTTCATTATTCTCTTGATAAAATTAGAATGTTCATACACGATCATAAATACTTCACAGCTATTCTCATTAAAGCAAACAATGTTTTAAAGAGCAAATAAACTTGAAAGTTGAGAACAAAAAAGTTGTCATCTCAAACCAAAAGTCAGGGTTTCAATTTTTGTGATATTCAATCCTCGTTTTGTTGTGATACAAAAAAACGAAAACTAACTTTATGTAGGGATATATTATATACAAGATATCCACCATTTATAATATAAGATACGATTGTATCAATATGCCAGCCATAGCAGAGCAGTGCATTGCCGACACACGTCTGAAGGAGATCGCACCACGCGTATCAGTTCAGTCCATTGGCGATATTCATCTGCTTCAATCATAGAGAGCCAATAAAACTTTTTATCACAATATATTGTGATCAGATTTTAGTTTTCATAGTTGTTATATTTTGTCGTATAATACTTTACTTGTTTCATTTGACATTATAAAAATGTGATGATGTGATTAGTTTTACCAAATAAATTAAATTCAAATAACAAAAAGAGTGAAAGAACAGTAAGATTTAGAATAAAACAAGACACATTCAAGGAATATTAAAGCATAATAATAACAACAATACTAGAAAAATGGTAGGCCCAAAAAAAAAATTGAGACGATCCATCATTGGTTAGCTGTACTGAAAAGCTAAGCTCTAAATGATGCATTCCCCCAATAGAGCAATAATTATATACATACATTTAACTCCATGCGTCTCTCTATAAATATGGCTTCGATCGTCTAGTTTCGATCAAACCCATCATCATAAAATCTTATAAATCTTCAACTACAAAGCAACAATGGTGGTGTTTCTTTTCTCTACAAGAAATGCTTTCTTAATAAGCTTATGCTTATTTGCAGCATTGTACCGGCCGGTTTTGAGTAGACCGGCTAAGTTTGCGGATGACTTTAGGATCACATGGTCCGATGCTCATATCACTCAACTCGATGGTGGAAGAGCCATTCAGCTCAAACTGGACCCTAACTCAGGTGTTATTACATGCATTAGAATCATTTCTATGGAAACTTAATTAATATATTTTCAGTCCCATATTTAAATGTTTTGTTATCATTGGTTTAGGATGTGGGTTTGCTTCGAAAAAGCAGTATTTGTTTGGCCGTGTGAGCATGAAAATCAAACTCATCCCGGGTGATTCAGCGGGAACAGTTGCTGCCTTCTATGTAAATTAATATATAGACAAATATTTCTAAGTTTGTGTTACTATATTTCAAAAGTTTTGGTTATAATATAATATATATATGTGACAATTGTGCAGATGAATTCAGATACAGATTCTGTAAGAGACGAGCTAGACTTTGAATTCTTGGGAAACCGAAGTGGACAACCTTACACTGTGCAAACCAATGTATTTGCTCGTGGTAAAGGCGATAGAGAGCAAAGAGTTAACCTTTGGTTTGACCCTTCTCGTGACTTCCACGAATACGCCATTTCATGGAACCATCTCCGTATTGTGTAAGTCAAACTAAAATAATATATGTATACATAATAATCACTTTATATGTCCAATTATTAAAAGAAATGTAACCTATCATTGAATTAACAGTAACAAGATATCCAAGATTCGTTCAATTTTTTTTTTTTTTTTTTTTTTTTCATATTGTCACTAGAGACACGATTGGTTTAATAGTTTGTCGGCCCTGGGCCATATAGTAAGAGAGTGAAAGAGACAGCATATTTGTTTTGGGTGCATTCATAAGTTTGACCATATATATGAAGGTCCCGCATTTTTATAATCCATTCATAACATCTAAGAAAAACAAAATTCAAATATGTGGATCTTTTTGTTGCAATGAATTATGTAAAACTCTAATGATGTGTAGGTTCTACATAGACAAAGTGCCCATTAGGGTTTACAAGAACAATGAGGCTAGGAAAGTACCATACCCAAGATTCCAACCAATGGGTGTGTATTCCACATTGTGGGAAGCTGATGATTGGGCGACACGTGGAGGAATAGAGAAAATCAATTGGTCGGGAGCACCGTTTTATGCTTATTATAAAGATTTTGATATAGAAGGATGTCCGGTTCCAGGACCAGCAAATTGTCCAGCTAATCCAAAGAACTGGTGGGAAGGAAGTGCGTACCACCAGTTGAGTCCGGTTGAAGCTCGAGGTTATAGATGGGTCCGAATGAACCATATGGTCTATGATTATTGTACTGACAGGTCTCGTTTTCCTGTTCCTCCCCCGGAATGCTCAGCCGGAATATGATTTGTTGTTTTAAAATAAAAGCAAGTACCAAGCGGTTCCATAAGAAACGTTGCGATGTGCTTGATGAGTCTTGTAGTATGCAATGAACTGTTCATAATCGATTTGGTTGTGGTCAAATGTTCATATATATATATATGTATGTATATTATGAAATTTATTTAGTTTTCATTATATATTGTTGATTTATTATCGTGTAAAGAGAATCATATTTGTTTGTTGGAATGTGTACTTTGGTTTATCAAAGATTAGTCTGCACAAAAATTATAACAAATCAATTTAACAGACCAGAGAAACAAACCAAATACAGTTTTTTCATATTGGTTAGTTCCTTTTTGCCGTCTAAAACCTAAAATTGTTTTTTAGGGTTTTCAACTTTTTTTCATGATAGGGTTTGTTTGTCACATGGTCTGGTAATTAGTTTTATCTTAATGGGCCTAATCTCTCCGTCTTCACATGGGTTCAGTCCAGAGCTGATCAAGTTAAGCCGACTCTGTCAAATCCAATATTTTGTAGCTAGCCATAAAATTATGAAGCAGGATCTGAATTCTAAGAAGTTGGGTCTGTAAAGCAGCAAAACCTCTTCAAATGAGCCCATCAACACTTTCTAGCGAAAACATTTTCCAAGTCTCTTTTGTTGATATTGGTGGCAGGATAGGCAACACCGATGATGAGGATGGCAAAATATGATGAATGTGATGACAAAAACATGACGGTAATGGGAATCACGAGTGGCTACAAAACAAGCTTTGATTTTTATTAAAAAAACAAAATAAGTATGAGATAAACCAACGAAAAGATAATATGATTAGGGTCCATTAGACATAATTGGAATGGTCCAACTTTGTAACTCTCTAGGATGAATTGATGAATGCTGACTAAGTTTCTAAGCTATTACTTTTTATTTTCTCTTTTTTTTTATATACAACTTGAAGCTTCCGAAATGACCGGTTGTTTGGTTGTTTTCATCTTTTATCAAATATTCAGTCTATAACAAGTTAACAACGAATTTATATTCTTTAGTAAATAGTGATAATGAAATGAAAAGCGATGATGCAATTATTTGATGTAACACAAATTATATTGCAACAGCTCATAACTGTATGAAAAGAATTGAAAACAATTTGTTAAGCACGCTAACACACGTATTAATATTTCTAATATTTCAATGAATCAGGATTTTATCTAAGAAAATGTTATCTTGATCCAGTCCTTATAACATCGCAATCGCTATATATCTAAAATGATAACAAGTTAACGATAACAACATAAACTAATTAATAACTCTTCCTTGTTAATCAATAACACGTATAATCCATTTCGTTATCAAATATTGGGATTTTATGGTACACATGAGATGATTATTGTTTTTTAAAAGGATATTTTTTATATAATTATATAATGTTCTACATCGACAGTAGCTAGCGATCAGCGACAATGACAGTTGCTATGTAGTTCGTTTTAGAGTCGTTGCGACTGTCTCTATGTTTTTCGTTTTACAATCGCTGCGACAGTCGCTATGTTATTCGTTTTTGAATCGTTGCGACTGTCGCTTAATTTTTTTTCGAATCGCTATATAATCGCTGTTAAAATCAGCGATCAAATTTTAAGTCGCCAAACGCTAATTTGAAGTCGATGCGACAGTTGCTGTTTTTAGCGACTATAAAACGAACAACATAGCGATTGTCGCAGCAACTGTCGATGTTGCAACATCGATTGTCAAACGAACATATTTCGAATCGATTGCGAAACGAAAAGGCCATAAAAGATGTAATTATGTGAGGAACATGTACTCATCCACATGTGGTCTTGACTCAAAAGAAGAATGTTCCACGTGTCTGTTTAACTAATAAAGATAATATTGTTTGACTAATTGGATCACATGAAATCCACGTGTTGTTCACTTGTTTGGAGATTTGAAAGATAAACTAGATGCAAAATTTGTTTCTTTTTTTAAGAACTGAAAGGTATGGAGGTTATTTAATATATTATGTTTTTTTCTGTTGAATTTTATCGATTTATAACTAATATATTAATATATCGACAATATGGTGACATGTTAAGGCCTCTCTTTGGGGATTTTTTGGCTTGGAAATGTGAGACTCAAGATTATGTAGGTAACAAGGGTCCTCGTCTTATAGCAAAGAGTGCAACTCAGAAGGAATTTTTTCAATCGTATGTGGCATTGGGCTACCCTAGCTGGCTCCATCACATTTTTGGTCACTCATGATTTAGTAACTGCATGAGTACTAGCTTTTGGGATAAGCTTTTGTCTTTGTTTGGCTAGATCCTTTTGCGTTCCTCATTTGTATGTCTCAACTTTTCCTTCGTGTTTTATATATACAATCAGTGTTCAAAAAAAAAAAAAAAAAAAAAAAAAACTAATATATTAAGATTAGCTGATAATATAATCTGAAAAATCCAGTCCTGAAAAATTAAGGTGGTAAGATAAAACAATTTTCCGCACATTAAAATCCAAAAATAACTAAACAAATTAGAACAACAACAAAATTAAAATTAAAATAAAACTAGAGATTGGATGAGATAAAAATTCAATCATTCAAACTGACCTAAAGATAAACAACACACTCTAACATGCTCTCATATAAACTACTTGGTGTCGGAAAGAAGGTCGAAAATCACGAACTCGAGACGTTTAAATCGAAAAATAACAAATACTGAATAAAAATAAATAAAAATAACAAATACCGAATACAACTAATTAGACTCCAAATAGATACAAAACACATCTCGAGAATATCTAAGTAGAAGCTGACATCCAGACTCAAATTAAATTCTGGCGGCAATGCAAGATCAAACATCTTGACCAAAAAAAAAAAAAAAAAAATGCAAGATCAAACACAATGAAATAAATCTTAAACTCCGAAAAAGGAAACCGCAGTCTAAAACAATAAATAAGATAACATTATATAAACTATGTAAGAAAGTATGTATAACAAAATATATTTTAACATAAAACAACAAAGACTAGAGATCGTATATATCTAGAATTGACAGAAAGTCCGGAGGAGGGACAAAATCACATGGTTATCCACATTTTATGCATCAATCAATTACTTAAAAGGGTTCAAAGTTCTTTTAGCATGGCACATCACAATGAAACAAAATGGGCATACACTACTATATGTTATCATATGCTATGAGCCGCATCTAGTAGTTCTACTTTGTTCCAATTATTCAGTATTCCCATCTCTTCTTCCTCTTTTATGGAAAATTTGAAACTCATTTCCTCTACAATAACTATATCATATACAGATAACCTTTTAGATTAGTGTTATATCAATAGATAACTAGTTAACCCGACAGCATGTGGTCTATGTTGCATAATTGGAAGGACTTTTTATTTATGTTTTGTCTTCTCGTCTAGTGGTACTTTAAACACTCAATGCATTGGTTCGAATCCAGTTACAGCTAAAAAAGACATCTAAAATTAAAGATATATTTGACCAAAAATAATCAAAGCTATATATTAAACCAACACCTCCTATCGATTAGAACGAATTATAAGGTATGTGGAATCATTAGAATAATTATGGATAAATGACTATTTTACCAATTTTGTTGGGTTTAAATGTTACAAAATTTTGGTACACTGCTGATATGTTTTTTTAGCATAATATTCCTAGGTTATAACTCCAAAAACATATATACCTACCGTCGATGACTGTGTTTTAGATCGAACGCCAGAAAATATACAAGGTCTAAGAAATAAAATCATGACCCTTTCTAAAAACAAAACAATTTACATTGAGAGTAATATATACTTTTGTTGTTTGTAAGATATATGTAAAGTTACTTGAAATCTATTCGGCGTTATCTACCAACCTTTTAACAAACTCGCTCAATGGTGCGTCACATGACGTGTTGACCAACCAAATGTTGATTAGCTTTAAATTTGTAAGCTTCTTATTAGCCTTCTATAATTTAGCCACCTTTTAATTGATTAATCTTTCTATAACAAATTTATTAAAATCAGTTAAATTATAGTCAATCCATTTCATATATAGTATCTTCTTAGCTTTAAAATTTTGTTCATGAAAGGATATTTTTGTTTTCAATTCAGATTTTTAAACAAAATTTCTAGTTTTATCACTATTATTTTAGCTTAGTAATAAAGATGATAAATTATACATTTTATTTATAAGGGCTATATTGCACAAATAAAAGTTTGTGTAATTCATGTGAAAAACTCTAAAACACTTAAGTTGGTGTTGGAGCCGAGTTTCGATAAAAACTAATTAGATGAGTTAATCAAGATTAGAGAGTTAAATCATCTGATTAAGTGATCTACATGTAATAATAAAAGACTAAAAACGTAGTTATTTATTAATTAAGAGTTTGAATTTTTTTAATAAATTTATCTACTCTGAAATTAGGGTTGAATATAATTAAAGAAAATGTATATTTTTACCATGAGATATATATTTATATAAAGAAAATAATATTTATTTTGTATTTTCTCTGGTATAATAACGTTAAAATTCGGATATTTTTGGATTTTTCTTTATTTTCTAAGATTTATATTTTTTTTTTCTTTTTATATGATTAATTTACATTAGTTGTAATTTCTTTTTTTTGGCGGGTTCACATGAATTTGCCGAGCTGGGCCGCTCCTCTTCACTACTAAACTCTATTTAGCTCATCAATTTAATTGTTAGGCTGAATTACAGAAAATATGTTAACCTCATCTTCAACAGATAGGAGGGCTAAATGGTTTTGAAAAAATTATGAAGAAAGGTTTCTCAAAAAAGATTAATGAAGAATTGCTTACGGCCCTACTGCCACTTTTAGTTCATACTGGATTATAATCAACATCAAATTAAATAAGTTATTAAATTATTACAAAAGTAAAGCAAACGTATATACTATATTAATATTGATATTGGTAAGATAACGCGTATAAAGCTTAGCTATGACACGAGAGGTGTTATGCTAACTTATGTTTGTTTAATATCGAATTTAGCAAACGAATTAACAGTCAAGATATTAAAAATTACTATTATTTGGAATCGTCTACATATTCATACTTGATTAAAAAAGAAATGAAAAGTTGGAAACAAGAAGTCGACAAACCGACAATTTAACCAGCAGTTGACACGTGTCTTTTGCTGTTCTTAATACACTAATTACGTTCGTGCACACGTAAAGCAAATCTATCAATCATTAAAGGAAACACCCAAATAATTGGTCACCTACATAAGTATAGTAATTAATAACATATGATACTAATCTTAATATACACTCATATCAAAGATAAAATACATGTCTAGTACTATTTAATTATCGATTCCGGCCTATTTAATACGGCTCACTGGCCCGGCTAATATTATTTAATTCGCTTGATTGAGCGATTTTTTCTGCCTCAATGACCACGTATTTTTGGAAAGTGATTATTAATCTCCTAAGTTTGAAGTCGTCAAATGCTTATAGCAAAATAATATTTTCTATTGATCCAACTATGAACCTTCACTTGCCACTATGCATGCATATTGTAGAGACACATACACGTACGTACACTGTATGAGTATAATTAAGTTGACGGGATAAATAAATCAACTATAGTAAATCATTAATTAGATAAGTTGTTTTGGACAGGAAATATAGTTCACAATCTATTCAACAACAAATTGAGGACAAAAATAAAATTATATTTTTTTATTCTAAGCCTGGAAACTAAAAAGACTACCACTGAAATGCGGATTAGCATCATAGGGTAAACCTAGTTTTGATTAATATTTTTATAGTACCAATATTATTAAAACTAAAGGGAGGAAAGAAAAGGAGACAACAAAAGGGAATGAATCCGTGAAAATAGATTAGAGTTTCCGAGAAAGTCACCGATTTACCCGGAAAGTCATCTCATAATTAGATGATCCACTACCATAATTTCAGGGTCATCTCATAATTATGATTTTCTTGTCGACACTCTCGTCATCTCATCATCACGCATGCATTTTAAATTATTCCATACGAAAATGTTGTATTAATTTTATTACTCTAAACAAAGGCAAGAAATCAATTTTACATCATTCTTTTCCATTAAAATTTCTAGATTTTGCATTAAAATTTGAAAACAATAACAAATACTCCATACATAATGGTATATAGTTATTATGGGCTTAGTCGCTTAGATAAACTGCATCCATACTAATGTTGTACATGTACGTTTGAAACTGGAAGGTTCATGAATATAATACGTATATGTGTGTTCATAAATGAACTATATACTTTCTGAATATTTCTTGCTATCGTTTTCATAGATATGTTAATAAATACATCTCATGTTCATGTGTTTAAGTAAACAAAAATGAATATACGTGTATAATAAATATAGGTATTCTATGAAGTATGAAAAGTCATATAATTTATCCCACATCTCTATAACATGGTCGTGAGAGGGAAAAATGAAGAGAAATCACGTGAAGCATGTCCCACCTTACCCCTTAAAGACAGCATCTCACGACTTCAAATCTTGAAGAACAATTTTTCTTGTAGTTATTATTCATTATTTATTTCCATTTTTCCTAAAATGCATCGATGTATAATTCTTTTTTGCTATTATGGATAATATGTATTTGATATATATTTGTTTATATTGTTATATTCCTCTAATTTGTTTTTTCTTGAATTTAGCTCCTCTAATCTGTCAGTGTTATAAATGATTTATTATTGTTTTATTGGATGGATAAATTGAAAAGGTCTAAGTTTAAGGAGATGTATCAATACACGTGATGTTTTTGTACGTTTGAGTTTTCTCTCTCGTCGGTTAGAGAGAGAAACTTCTCTCCGGACCTCCTCTCATCCTCGTTCGCCGATGTTTATTTTCCGATGAGATGATGAGGTTCGGATCGGGGTTTTTTTCTGATTTCTTTCTCTTATCGCCTACCCATCTTTCAGAGCAAGAAATCTTTTTTCCCCATCCTTTGTTTTCGATCGTGTATAGTTGCTTTCTTTTGATGTGTTTCGCTTCCGATCGGGCTTGATTGCTTTCTTCCCGGAGGTTTCTTTCTCCGGTAGTTAGATCGGATTGTTGTTTTTTCGGGCTTTTGCCCAATAAGTCCGATTTCGAGTTATGGCCGGCTAATCTTTGTCCGCTATCGGACCTTACCGGCTCGCCGGTCTCTTTCCGACTTTGTCGATGACGATCTCCCTCCCTCTCTCCGCCTTCGCCGTATGTTTCCCTGAGCTGTCTCCGTCTAGTCTCCGCGCGTTTGACTCATAAGGATTAATATCGTCCTTGTTCACCAGCTTTAGAGGACAAGCATCGGTGGTCCGATGGGTTTCTTAAACCCATCCGCAAGGGCGCCTCCTTGGATTCGCACGTTTCCGGCGGCTTTTCAGTTGACCGTTTTCTTTCTTTGCAGGTGTTAGTACGGTGGTTTCGGGAGGAGCTGGATCGGCAAACGCTCCAGGTTTCCTGCGATGAAATGGTCCGGTTCGGTGATGCGGCGCTCTCCTCCGCGCATGCAACCTGTCTCCGGCGGTGCTATCTCACTGACGCGTGTTCATTCCGACACCCAGAGCTCGACGCGTGTAACTCTATCCGTCGAATTGGGCTCAGCTTGGTTCGTGGGCTTGCGTTAGATTTTCTTTGCAGGGCTATGGCCCGTTTGTAATGTTAAAGGCCTCGGCCCATAATCGAAATTGTTGACAAAAAAAAAAAAAAAAAAAAAAAAAAAACCTCTTAGACCCACACCCTTTATCTCTCGCACTTAAAATTATTCACACCCATCAAATGATTTATTTATTTTTCATGATTTTGGATAATCCAAAGAAATCATTGTCTGGAGCCAAAATAATAAATGTGTAATTTAAAAACAATATTTCGATTTAAATTTTCAAAATAGTAGTAATATTTTGATTCATTAAGGAGTTGTTTTGGCTTACCGAATTATAACTAACCTTCTTCAACTTTTTTTTTTTTTCACCACCTTTACCTTCTCTAAGTTTTGTGATTCTCCATCTTTTACTATTTTTAGTTTTTATTTCTTGGTGGGAAATTTATATCAATCAATTATATAACCATTTTGGGTTCTACGGTTGAAAATAAAACCAAGTTGGCACCAGTGTCTCAATTAGATGAACGACTAGTAGTAAAGAATAATGGACCATTGGAAATATAACTAATCAATATTATATTCGTATGAACAAACAATCATTTGTCAAGGGAGACATAATAAATCATTTGCAACGTTGTCCAAATTTTAATTGATATAGTATTCATGTTTTCTACAAGCAAATTTATATTATAATTAATAATATATTTGAAGAAAAGAACAAAAGAAGATGGCTTAGTAAGTACTACTAATATTCTTCTTTCTTCTTTACAAATTGCAAACCATAATTACAAACTACTTAAACTATTTAGTTTGACAAAAAAAAATATAAACTGTTTTTTTCTTCATCAACCAACAATCCCACTGATAAATAAAGTGGGATCGTTGAAGAGTCTTATCTATAAAGACTATACCCAATTTTCCCCAATATTTAACTTTACTTTTCCCCTGGGAATTACCTTCTAACTAATTCCTGAATGGATATTAAAAAAACAAAAACAAATTAATTAGTAAATAATTAACAAGCTGCAGAAGGATTAGTGAAAGGGCTGTAGAAGCGAGGCTTTGTGACGATGGAAAAAGCTCCCTTCCCCGCTCCTCCATCAACCGCCACCGTACCTCCGCCGCCTCCTCCACCACCACCGCTGAGTTTCTCACAAGAAGGGCACATCGACAAAGTTGACGCCGGCATATGCATGTAAAACGGTTGAGACATCTTTAAAGCCTTAAGATCTTGAAGCTCTTTTTGAAGCCTTCTATTCTCATCCGTTAAAGTCTCACAACATTTCTTTAGAAACTCACAATCCACTTCTGTTTGCTTTAGTTTTGTCCTGTCCAATTATTTAAAAAAAAATATTAAAAACAAAAAGTAATACATGGACTGAAATTTTCTTGAAATATAATCAACTTAATTTACCTAGCTCTCCTGTTTTGGAACCAAACTTCAACTTGCCTAGGCCTTAGATTCAGCTGTCTCGCAAGAGCTTGTTTTTGCTTCTGTGAATTTATAGAAAATATAATCAAGATATGCTCAACGTAAATAAGAATAAAATGATTAGGTTAATTAATGGGAATAAATAAAGTATATCATACGGGATTAAGAGTGCTATGAATTTTGAAGCTTTCTTCAAGAAGAGCGGATTGTTGTTTTGTGAGTCTAAGCTTTTTACGAGCACTAACACCTTCTTCATATTCATGATCATCACTCACTCTTGAACACACCACTCTCTCCGTCGTCTCCTCCGCCTCTTCTTCGCCACCACCGCCGCAAATTTCTCTTTCTCTCTTTATCCTTCCGCTCGAGAAAGATGAGATTCCGCTGTGAGATGAAGTCTGCCGACAAAGCTGGTCCCCAGCGCCGGCATCGGTCATCTCAACCGTCTTGGTCCTGTAACTCTCACCGGAGAGGCTTAGGATCAACGACGGATCAAGGTGGTGCTCAACGGTGGCGGAAGATTTCTTGATGGTATGATTGTAGTTATTAGGCGTTGGTGAGAGACCTAAACCAAGAACAAGACCTGTGTTGCATGAATCATCAAGACCCATGATCTTCAAATTTTCTCTTACTTATTTTAGTTAATAACTTGTTTTTTTTTTTTGAAGTTTGGAAGATAATTGGGACGGAATGAAACCAAGAGGCTTCTTCTTAAGGACAAGAGTGGGTTTTTTTTGGGTTTTTTTTTTTGGGTGGGTGGGTGGCTAATAATTAGAATTAATCAGAGGAATAATTAATATTTCTTAGGATTATTTTATATTTTTGAAAAGATATGTGGGAACTTACGATGGCACAAATTCTTCCGACTTACAAAGGTTGACCAATGAGCACCCCACTTGCAACTATTCTTCCGACTTCATTAATTCGTTTATGAATTTTTTTATCGTATTCAAAACTATATCTTTTTAATATGGATTAGGCTTGGACGTTCGATTCTTCGGTTCGGTTTGTTTCTTCGGTTTTCGGTTTTACATATTTAGGATCTATTCGGTTATTTAGAAATTTTGGTTTGGTTTCGGTTCGGTTCTTTTGGTTTTTGGTTCGGTTCTGATACTAATTTTGGAACCAGCTAATTCCCAGAAAAAACGGTTCAAGTTCGGTTTCGGTTGAGTTCATTTCGTTTTTTTCCGGGTAATTTATGTATAAATTCAAGTAATTTTGGCAAAAAATCGGTTAATTCAGATAAAAATTCGGATAATTGGGATAGTTCGACTAAAAGCAGATATTTTCAGGTATTTCAATTAAAAAAGTATTTGAGTTATTCATGATAATTCGTTTTATTTTTGTAATATTCGGTTAAATTTGGTTAATCGGTTACTTTAAATATAAATATAACTAATATTTTTAGGTATAAGTCATATTTCGGTTAGTTCGGATATCCATTCGGTTTTTGGTTCGGTTCCGTTTCGATTCAATTATTTCGGTTATGAAAATTTATGAACCATCCGAATATTTACGAAATTTAGATCGGTTTTGGTTTCGGTTTCGGTTCGATTTGGTTCTCGGTTTTTATGCCCAGACCTACAATGGATTAATCTTCAAAACTCATAGACGTTATGTGAATCGTATAATGTAATAATACACTTATTATTCAGTTATATACCACTAAACAAGAAGTATACATGCCAGGAAGACACATGAAAACTAATATAATAATAATTAGAGAGTGATTAAGAGGGGCTTTAAATAAGAGACCACATGAATTGTCTCCCACTCCATGCTTTGCTTGAAGAAGGTAGATATGGGTAACATGTCAGCTTGCCTACCAATATTCATCATCATCACAATACACATTGGCCCTTCAGTTTCTTTTAGTTTCTTTTAATTTATGGTATTATTTATTTAGTTTGGATTGTGATATCCACTTTCTTGTTTTAGGTTCGGTTCTCTTGATCTGGTCAGATTTTGTTGGGACTTAATTATCCAATGATTTCTACCTATTTTTATTTCCACCGTCTTCTAAAATAATATGCTGTTTCTTTTTCTTTTTAAATATGCTGTTACTATACCCCCATTCAAAACATTATTTTAAACAGACAAATAAATCATGGAATAAAAACTCTATTATGCATTATTTTATTATATCCATAAAGACATCATATGTATCTTTATATGTCTTTTCCATAGAGCTAGCTAAAAAAAGTTACATAATTTTCAAATAGTACTCCTTCTATCCATTATATAAGATGTTTTAGAATTTATTTTATTTGATTTGATTTTCTCAAGTTCTATATAACTTTATATTCATTTAATATGTTTAAACTATTAATATTTTACGGTATTTTTGTTAATGGTTAGGATATTTTAAATTAAATGCTGAATAAAATTTTTTATTTAAAATACAGAATATAAAAAAAAAAATTCGGCTCTTTTAGCCAAAAGTTTTAGCCAAATTTATTATAAAATGGGACAAAAGGAGTATAAAACATTTTAAGAAGAATTTTGTGAATTAGATGAAAAATGGGGGGGGGGGTTACTTATTAAGCACTGAGATTGGTTGTTCTATTTAGGGCTGGACATTCTACCCGAAACCCGAATCTGAACCCGATCTCGATCCTAACCGATTTTTTAAAATATCTGAATGAGGCTTAAATCAAAATATTTTGGGTATCAGGTAATACCCGAACCCGAACCGAATCCGAATGGGTACCCAAAGTAACCCAAAGTTTAATCTAATTTCGGTTAGTTTTGATACTTTTGAGTATTTTTGGCTAGTTTGTGTGGTTTTTGTTTTTAAATCTTGGGGTAATACATATATTTTGAGTAATTTTGAATACTTTTAGGTAATTTGAGTATATGTTTTAACGAAATTTTTAGGTAATTCAAATATTTTGAATATTTTGAGTAATTTTTTCGAGTTTTCAGAAATTTTATGGTGATTTCGAGTACCCGAACCCGATCCAAACCCACTCCGAATCCGAACCGAACTCTGCCCGATATTCAAAAATACCCGAACGGATTCTCTAACCCTAAATCCGAAAACCCAAAAACCCGAAAAATCCGATCCTAACCCGAATGGATATCCGAACGTCCAGCCCTAGTTCTATTGAACAAGCTGCAATTATACTTAATTATTATAACAATAATTTTGGTTATCATGGTATCGGTCCCCGACGGCCAGACCAGTCTCCTAATGGGTAAAGGTGCGGCAAACTCATTAATGCTCATTAACTAGCACGTCGGCAGCCATATTAGACATTACTGTATATAACAGTTAACTAATCCTAGTGTTGTATTTATTATTAGGCCTCTAGGTGTCAACATTGGAGAAAATCATGACTCATGGTTGAAAAGATCCAATATCTAAAAATTTCAAAGCAAGGACGAGAAGACGAACTAGTAATTGGATTGACCCGATTATCTAATTTAATGATTTCCAAATAACCATACGTCATGACTATTTCCTGTTTTTGTCTTATACTCCCTCCGTTTCACTATATTTGATTTTCTAGCATTTTATTCTTGTTTCATAATATTTGATTTTCTGTAATATAATTAATGAATTTTTTTTTTTTTTTTATTAAATTAATTAGTATATGCATTAAATTTTGTTTGACTAATTAATTATAAACACTTAAAAAGAATATACAAACTCAAGTTTCACGTAAAACAAAAAAAAGTTACTCCATTAGTTATGATTAAACCAACACTTTTTATCATTAATGATTAACTAAAGTATAATTTAATTGTTTCTTAATCTATGTGCAAAAGCTAGAAAATCAAACATAGTGAAACGGAGGGAGTATATTTTTCTGAATTTAAAACATCATCGCGTTTTGTTTTCTTGATCATATCAATCGCATTATACGACAAAATGATAGAGCATGGAAGTGAGATCAGATTCAAAGACAAGATTTACTAGATTTTTTAGTATGAAAGATAAAATTGATCAATAAACGTTGTGTGATATATATATATTTATATACGAAAGAATACTCAAATCTGAAATTTTGAGTATTCTAAATCTTTCATCAACTTTAAAATTTTATAATATGGTTATGAATATTTTAAGATAAGATTTAGATCTTTTATAAAAAAATAAATTTCAAATGTTTACGAATAAATTCAATTTTATAATGAGTTTTTAATTATTTTCATTCGGATTAGATGTTTTATGTATTTAATAACATGGTTAATATATTTATTATATCTTAAATTTATAGATTACTAGTTATCTTACGAGGGATTAACTTAAAGATTTAATCCTTGTTACAAAAAAACTTAAAGATTTAATTTTTACTAAAAAATACTCTTATTAATTTTGTGAAAAGTAGTTTGATTCTTTATAAATATATTTTTTTTTGTGAAACAAATAAAGCTTTTTTGATTAAAATATTAATTTTTCACGCTTTTTAATACTTTTTGAATAGAAGACGAAGAAAATGTAAAATCATCAGATATACTACCACATGGTAGCTGGATGTATCATAGAAGAAATGTCACTATATATATCTTTATTTAAAATGAAGTATTTGTCGGCATGAAATAAAAATAACATGATTTTAATCAAATATTGGCAGGAATATAGATAGACATTGACTTCTGAAAAGGGGTGGGGGAAATTAAACCAATAAAAAAATGTAAAAAAGAGAAGGAGAATAAAGACAAAAGTGTAAAAATATGTCACGATAAAAATATTGGTACATACAAAAAAAATCATAAAATAACAATCTGGCCCCAATTTGTAATACCTTTTCGGATGGGTTTAGATGATTCGAAGACAATTAAAATATAGGTTGGACTAAAACAAAACAAACCTCATCCACAACCACAACATTATTAACAAACAAAATGCATAATCAGACCATAATATAGGTTTGTTGATAACCAATAAGAAAATTGGAATAAAAGTGTAGGAAAGGTTAGGAGAGAAAATATAAAAAGAGAGAAGTTAAAGTGGTGGTTCTCATGTGTAGGAAAGGTTAGGGCACCATCTATCATGCGAACCTTCACAAACTTATCAACACGACATGAGAGATAAAGACCAACCAATCACGAAACTCGAAAACAGTATAATTGTCAGTTAGGTTCGACACGTGTCAGATTCAGACATGTAGGTCCCTTCAATGATTTGGTATGATATAGTATCTAATTCCGGTTCAGCCCCCACATCAAGGTCCTTAATTTTTTTTGTTGGGTGTATCTAAATATAAGCTAATTTTTTTCGTTAAGAGTGTTTTTCGATCCGGTCTTTCCGCTTTCGGTCGAATTTTGTAGGTTATTTAGACTTCGTTAGAGATTTGGATGTTGTCTTGGGCTTCTATCTAGGTTTAATCTAGGTATATATGAGTACGCATTTTCCGTATCCGAAAGAGGTTCGGTGGAATTTTCTTAAGTTCTTTCTTTTCGGGTTATGAAGTCTCATTCCTTTGGTTCTGGATTGGTGAGAGAGCGTCTCTCTCTCTGTGAGTCTCCAAGTTGTTGATGTCATCGCTCGGTGAGCCGTGTGCTACGTCGATGTATTGCGCTCATTTGTCTTTTGCGATTGCCACAATTTTTAAGTTTGAGTTGTTATAGTTAACTATTGGATTAGATCGATTTATGTTTATTTTAGCTATAGGTTTAGTAACCTTTTATGCGTTTATGTTTTCGGGGGATATTTTGTTGTTCCGGCGGCTTAGTTTTTGGAGAAAGATTTGTCTTTTGTCAGCTTATATATCTCAAAAACGCATTCCTCTTTGTTTAATAAAAGTATCACTTCAGCTAAAAAAATACAGAAAGAGAGACTGAGAGAGTAAAGCATATGGAGAACTATGATCAGCTTTGTCGTCGGTTTAATCCAGATTAATTTGGTTTAAAATATGTAAAATGATTTGATTTTATGTGTTTTAGTTAGGGTTGGTGTTGAAGTCAATATTTGTCAAAAATTAATTTGATAATTAATCGAGATTTGAAAATCGGATATTTCAAAATTTAAAGATTTAAAAACAATAACAGAAAGATTAGAAAACGTAGTTATTTTAAAATTTAAAATTGATGAATGATTATTTTTCTTTTGGAAATAGGGTTGACTACAAAATTGACTGATCTATTTTTCCCCGCATGGATATTATATTTATATCAAAAAATTAAGTTAGCTTCTTAAATTCTGATATATTAAATTTATATATTCTTGATTTTTTTCTTCAGATATTTGTCTTTATTTTCTTCATTTTTTCAAATATAATTAATTTATTTAATAATTTTTTTTTTTTTTTAGTACATGTCCATGTGGATTCCGTCGTGATAAATCTTTTTTTTGTTATTGAACTTGAGTCGATAGATCGTTCTCGTTATTAAATCGAATTATAAGAAAGATGTTAAACTAATTTCTAATTTGGTTTAATTGGTTTTGTTCGGATTTAGAGTTTAATTTTACTGATTCCTTTATGAAGGAAACTTTCTTTTCTTAATTTCTAATAATTTAGATTGACGTCAAGAAAAGAAGAAGAAAGAATTTAAAGGATCACATGACTAATATATGTAAAGGAAAAGTAAACAATATACATATAACAATATCAAAATAATGTATTGTTTTGTTTAAAAGCGTGGAAAACATGTAGTAAGTTTCTGAGTTGGTTAATCAGATAGAACAGCTAGTGGGTAAACTTATTATTTAAATATATTTTAAAAATGTTCTTGACAATAATTTTGTATAGTAAAGGAGGGACTCAGCTGGATGAATGATAGAAGGATTGTCTGGTCCTTCTTTTGTCACCTCCCCGGCTCTACGGCCAACCAGACATGTTGCTTTTCATGTCTTTATATTTTGTTCTTTTTCAATTTATTTTCCTTTTCCTTTTTATATAACTATGCATTAGTGGATGATGCTTCTTTATTTGTTATAATCCCATTTCAAATACCCACTCAATTTCGGGTAATAGTAATAATAATTAAAATAAAAAGACCCGTCAATCATAACTTGAATTTTAACAAAGCCACCAAAATTGACGGTCTAGTTTTATTTTATTTATATTAATCAGAATATATACTTGATAACTATATACGAAAATATTGGGATTCGGGATGAATTTCTGCTTTCAAATGATTTCTTTTGCAGAATGTCAAAAGGAATATTATGATATTATCATACATGTATATAAGATTAGTGCCAAAACGAAATCTATTCTAACTGTATATCATGTCTTAAGCGTGTGCTTATTAAAGGCTACCATATTATATTCGTGACATCATAGTTTGCACGCTTAATAAAATTTATAAATCATCCAAAACTCTCTTGTTCTTTTTGTTTTTTTATAATTAATAAAGAGCATATATGAACATATATACTTTTGTTTTTTTTTCTGAAGAATTATCAACTATTCCTATGTTCTAAAATTCAAAAGCTCGTGGCGAACATTACTCTCAAATGTAAATGCCTGCGAATAATTGGACCATATTGGAAGAAAAGGAAGGGAATTATTTGATTATTTAAATAAATAACAGCATTAACAATTCATAGAATAAAGAAACTGCATGATTAATAGGAATATAAGTAAATATTCTGTCAATCATGTCGAGATCTTGACTCTGTAAAGAGACGAATCATTGAGCCTTTGACAACAAAAGTCTACTCTGAGAATATCTATCTATCATTAACTACTAGTATTGTAAATAAAAAGAGTTTTGGGGTCGCTTCGTATCATTAGCAAAAAAAGATGGACTAGATTGGAGAATACCACAAGAATTTGTGTGCATATATATATATAAGGGTTGATTGGAAGAGCTGTGGCTTTTATTTTTTTGCTGTATAAATTATGTTGTAGATTTTTTGTTTTGGTTTTAAATTTAATTGATGTAGTTTTTTGGCTGTGAAAATATTTTCACTTTTTCACAGCTCAATTTTTTTGCTCTGCATATTTAGCTTTGTACAGCCAAAATAAAAAATAAAAAATAATAAAGAGCTTTGGACAGGAAAAATATTTACAAAGCATGATTGAATTAGATTGTGTGCTTTGGAGAGAAATTAAGCTTTAGAAAGATTCTAAAGCCATTACCAATCACCTCCCTAGCCACATAATTATTTTAGGGTTTCTCGGCTTGCGAAAACTGGTTTTAAGTAATAAAGTAACTCACAGTATTATGATAATTAATGTACAGAAAATATTACATAGATTGTAAAATGTTTCATTTTTCTTCTCTCGACTCATTTTCAACATTACACTGATTATAGAAAAACAAAGAAACATAATATTCCACACTACTAAAAGTTATGTCAAAATCAATTATTCAACTAACGCATACGAGTTTGAAATTGTTGGGGATGTAATATACATATACATTTACGGGAAAGAGTGAGTCAATGTATTGGATTAGTGACTATGTACTCTCGTTTCTATGAAGACTTGTAAACGCAAGCTAGGCCTGGGCGTTCGGGTACCCGTTCGGGTTCGGTTCGGGTTTTTCGGGTTTTCGGGTTTAGAGATATAAACCCATTCGGGTATTTTAGAATTTCGGTTCGGGTTCGGTTCGGTTCCATTCGGGTTCGGTTCGGGTTCGGGTACCCGAAAATCATAAAACAAAAATAAAAATTAGTTATATTTAAATAAAAATTCGTTAAATTTTGATTAATATAACAAAACCCTTCATATATTTTGTTTATTTTTGATAATTTAGTTATTTTAGCCTAAAAATAACTAATATATTTAAGTTTATAATTGTAATTTTGGATAATTTTGTTATATTAAGTATAAATATAATTAATATTTTAGGTATATAATTGTAAGTCGGATATTTCGGGTACCCATTCGGTTCTCGGTTCGGATCGGGTTCGGGTTCGGTTCTTCGGATATAGGAATTTAGGACCCGTTCGGGTATTTTGACGGTTCGGGTTCGGGTTCGGTTCTACTTTTTCGGTTCGGGTTCGGTTCGGTATTTCGGGTCCGGGTATTATGCCCAGCCCTAACGCAAGCCATGATATGAAAGCTTTGTCTACCGAATATATTTTATATATTATATAGTTTATCATACGTATGTGTATGAGTGTGTTGTGTGGTTGTGAAAAGCAAGTTAAAAAGAGAGGAAAAAGAAACCATGACCTTTCTTCTAGCTTTTTGATTCGGCCTAATAAAGTCGGTGTGTCTCTTCGTGTCTTCGTCCTTCTAAATAGTCTATTATCATCATTGTGATGTCCTTCCATTTTGTTAGGTATCACAATTTTTTTCTTTGTTGAGTCTTGTATATAGATCCCCTCATATATATGATTAAACGATTTTTCTTGTTTGTTTACGCCTAAAATTGACGTTAAACGAATCCCTTTATATATTCGAGTGTTTTAGTTAGATCCACAAATAAATTATTAGTAATGAACATAACTACTCATATTCATAAACAAACACAAAAAATGAAAGGTTGAATGTGAAGTTTGTGGGACTAAAAATCTACAGTAGATCACAATCTAATCTATTAAAACAGGAAGGTTTGCCATGGTACATATATGTTGTTCCCGGAATTTGCCCTTGATATTATTAGGATTTGTAACCTTCATTAAGGGTAAAACTGTAAAACAATTTATATTTGATTTATTCATATATCTTATAATATCTTTTGTTTTCCTTTTTCTATCCTAATTATATCTAACGAAAATCTTTTTTCAAAAATTTAATAAAATAATAATAAAGTTCGAAATTAATATTAAAATAAATATTATAAATTATTCTTAACTAAAATTTAACTTAAAGAAATAAAATCAAGCATAATTAATTTACTAAATCAATTGGTACATATAATTATATAATTTAATATATAATTATTTTATAAATTATATAATCATTAAAATTAATAAATTATTATTAAAATAAAAAGTAGTATATAATATTTAAATAATAGTTTAAACTAAATAATATTATTGATAATCAAAATATTTAACATAATCTTTTTTTTTTCCGACAAATCATTATATCAATACTATTAAAAAATTAGAGTCAAAAGAAAACTAACCTTTAGTTCATGTGTTTATTACAACTTATGCCATTGCATATTAATGATTTAATTAAATTTCATTAAGGGTAATTAGGGAATATAACATTATCTCTACAATCCATGTTTCCAAACAAGACAATTATTAAACATGTAGCCAAACAACCAAAATCTAATGGGTCCCACTTTCTTAATTAATTAAAATCAAAACAAATTAATTGATAAATATAATTAATAATTTATACATCAACTATTATATATAAATTAAGATTCTCTAATTTATGATTTAATTCAAAATCAATACTATTAAAAAATTAGAGTCAAAAGAAAACTAACATTTAGTTCATGTGTTTATTACAACTTATGCCATTGCATATTAATGATTTAATTAAATTTCATTAAGGGTAATTAGGAAATATAACATTATCTCTACAATCCATGTTTCCAAACAAGACAATTATTAAACATGTAGCCAAACAACCAAAATCTAATGGGTCCCACTTTCTTAATTAATTAAAATCAAAACAAATTAATTGATAAATATAATTAATAATTTATACATCAACTATTATATATAAATTAAGATTCTCTAATTTATGATTTAATTCAAAATATATTTATAATATATTTTAATATCTTTTTATTTTGTTTCAAATATATATATATACACATATTACGATTGATATTTTTACGATTGTACTTTTTAGCAGGTTTTTCCATCAAACTGAAAAATATTTAATTAATTAAACGGGTTGAAAAATTAATTAGCCGATTATAAATTTTCTAAAAAAAAATTCGCATATAGTAAATAATTTCAGTTGATATATTTTAAAATTAATAAAATATTAAAATGATTTCATACTTATATTATTCAAATATTTGAAGCGTCAAATTATGCTTTATGTTTGAATGAAGTTTTTAACGGATAGTTCCATCAAATTTGCAAATTATATATACGACTACAACATGTATTTTATAAAATAACATTTTAGATAAATAAAATAACAATTAAACATATACCACATAACTTTTACAATAGTTGTTTTCACATATATATATTTTTTCCAAACTATGATCTTACGATACAACACATATTAAAATATATAATGCGAAATCGTTATTTTAATCTCTTAATCCTTACGATATATCTCCTCCAAATAACACATAATTCATTTAAAAAAAAAACTAAATTGCTAACTCACTGTTTATAATGTTGATTAAATAATTATAATCAAAATTAGATTACATAATTAAAAATCTAAACTACTATTAACAAAATGAATAAAAAGTAAAATTTGTCAAGAAAATTAAACCCGCATTTTCTAAGTGCGGGTCAAAATCTAGTTGAGAAGTTAAAGTGACAGATTGCCACACATTTATATATTTATCTTATTTGCATGTTATTCAATGCAAGACTTTAATATAAATATCGCGTTCATCGTTTTGATAAATTTAATCTGTTTAAATTTTTTATTTGAAATCATTTTCATATGATTTGTCAAATAAATACTCACAGTCAAGTTATTTTAAAACTTTTTATAATATATATTATGAACCAGTGTCAAGGATGGCACGTAACAGCATCAGGAGAAAGATGAAAATGACAAAACTGAGCAGGGACCATTTAGTAAGAAACACATAGTGCAATTTTCTATTTGTCGCAACCAAAGATCTGGAAAGATATCTGGGTCCTCACTCCTGATGCTGATATTCACATCTATTGTCTTTTGATTATTGGTACACATCTTCTTCTACATTAACAGTCACTATCAGCTAATTATTATTTTTAAATACTAGAGCAAAAATATATACTGAATACGAATAAATCGTCATTTATCTCTGTCACAAAATAAATTATTTAACTACCATTTGATATTAACCATTTCTTTCTGCCTTCTTTATGTGATACACTCATGTCATGGACCCAATTGTAACTCGCAGTATATAAACTTGTTAAACGACTATATAATTCTGTAAATTTTCATTTGAGTTAGTTTGGATAAATATTTAATATTTTAATGGGACTTCATTTGGTTAAAAAGGGGATTGAACTGTTGAATAATCTTTGAAGTGACTTGGTTTCTTTGGATAAACCTCTCTTTTCTTTTTTTCTTTAGACCTTCGTCAACAGTCTCTTCTGCCTCTCTGGTTATCTCTTCTTTCGCTGGAGAGGGCTTTCGTTTTCTTTTTCGTAGATTGGTTCTTCTTTCGTGGATCTACCCTTTCCTCCCTCTAGCTCGGTGGCGTGGGCTCGGCTTCTAGATCTCGCGGCGGTCGATGGCAGAGGATCTATGGCGGCGACGCATCATCACCTTCGATTTGCGGGGACCGAATCTGGTGTTTGACGTCCCCCCTTTGTCGTCTCTGATTGTTGTTTCTCCCTCGCTCTCCGGCCTTTCGATGGTCTGTGACTTTTCGGTGCCGCTTCTTTTGGCGGTTGGTTTCGGATCTCCGGCATGTGTTTCGCTAAAGTTGGTGGCTTGCTGATAACAAAGATTTTACAATCCTTTAAGAGGTATCAATTCCTCTTACTTATCGTGTCGTAAGAGGTATCGAACCAATCGGGATGGAATTGGACCAATCGAGAATGCACCAAACCCTTAGAGTCAAGCAATAAACATTCAAATTGTAAATCTATAATCCTAATTGCAATCAAATCAATCAAACAAGTAAACAAAGGAAGAACTAAATTCAACAAACAAGCAAAAGAGAACAAACAAGATAATTCAAATAGATGATTAAAGATCAAGCTCTTGGGTATAGAAAATTGATCTAAGTAACTAAGCATTGAATCAAGATGTCAAACACAACATTAAAATGATAATCCTTTAGCTTAGGAACACTAATTCAAGTTAATACACTCTCATGTCATTAACCCTATGCTAATCAAGCATTAAACATCAACTCTCATTGGCTAATCACAAGCAAGCATGCATTAATCACAAGTTCTTTAGCTACTAAACACCTTAAACATCAATTGTCATTGGTTAAGAATGCAAAACTCTCATTAAATCCTAGCTAGCATTTCATCGAACACCTTGTGTGCAATAAAATCCCAAAGTTCTAGATCATGGTTAGCTAAGCCTAATCTAGCATTAAGAACATTTAATGAGAAATGATCAATCAAATCTAAGCCCTAGACATCAAGATTCAACTCCTAATTACTCAAATCTTCCTAACCCAAAAGCTCAAAGGGAGACTACTCACTAATTATCCTCTCAACACAATAACCCATGAGAATCATATGTTAAGAAAGAGATAAGAGAGATTAACAAGAAAAGCAATTAGAAATCAACAAACTTTCACTAAAATGGCAAAATCCAAAACAAGTTTAGATGTTTACAACTTAGTGAAAAGAGAAGAGATAGATTTAGGGTTTTTGACCCAAAAATCTATTTAAAGGTGTCTAATCACGAGTTGGGTCGACCCAACAAACCTGGGTTAACCCAGAAAACCAAGTAACAAATCTGGTCAAAGTCTCAAAAGTTAACGAAAACTGGGTTCACCGCGGTTTCATCCAGACCGCAAGCCATACCGCAGTCAGCACGGCATCCTCGCTTGAAGTTCCTCGACGAGTCAGGTAGGGCTCCCGCGGTTTGGTCCGAACCGCTAGAGTACACTCGGCTCCTTTGCTTGGAAATGGTCGTCTAAATGGTGGAGCTTCCCGCGGTTTGATCCACGCCGCAAGGTTGACCGCGACACAGCCCGCGGTTCATGTCGAGACCTCTACCTAGACCGCGGTTCTCACGGCTAATCGTCGCAACTTCACCTCCTAATGATCGCGGTCACAGCCTATCCGCTGGGTGAACCGCTGGATACGCCATTCCGTCTCTTCCTTCTTGTTTCTCCATTCCATCTAGCTCCAAGTGCTCCTAAGCCATCCTAGAAGTCATCCAACACCTGAAAAGAACCAAAACAAATGCAAAATGCTCCTAGACAAACTAGACTACAACTCTAGATGAAACTAACTATAAATGTAACAAAGAGCAAATAAATGAAACGAAAGAAAGCTAAATGAAACCGAAACATGATCTAAACAATCCCCTAAATGCATGAAGACACAAATATATCACTTGCATGTTTCGTCAGGTCTACTTCACCGCCTTCCTGTTTACTAGAGGACGGTGGCAGTGGGTGATGCGACTCTTGCGGCAATGGTGGTGGACCGATCATAATCGTGGAAGCCTTTTATCCGTCTAGACATCGTATCTTTGTTTAGGCATCATTTTCCGTGCTCTGGTTTTCTACGGTTTCTTCTCTCCAATGGTTCTCGACGCTTCTGTTTTTGGTGTTTTTGAAGGTCTGGTGCTTCTCTTTCCCAGTGGTTTCATCTCTCGGAGCTTTACCTCTCGACTCTTTCAAAGTTTTCTTGACGGCGGCGGTTACACAAAGCCTAGAGTTTTTCTTTGGTTCTTTTTTGGGCGGACTAGATTTAGGATTTAGGTATTTGTGGATCCATTAGAAGTTTGTTATTAGACATGAGTTTTCTTTTTATCCTTTGTGTGTGTTTTTTTTTTTGCTTTGCGTTGTAAAATAATTATTTTAATATGAAAGCTTTAAAAAACAAAAAAAGACTTGCTTTAAACAGATTTACTTGGTCTTTCCTACAGCTTTAGGTCTTTGATATAATTTTACTTAGTAAAATGGCCGCATTATGAAGCCCAAGTATATGAATACAGCCTAATTGTAATATAAACTAAAGCCTAATAAGTAGAAAATCTAATCCAGACAAGTAAAAAAGTCGGCCCAAAACACAAACAATAAACCCAACCCAAACCCACAAGAGAATCTGACCCAACTGACTAATCATGTCTATCTGTGATTTGTCTGAAGCGCTGACTTGAACCCTAACTCAGAGTATCTTGGTCAGTTTTGAGTCATGTTATGTATTTTTGGTTTTGAGTTTATATAGAGTGTGTTCTTTAGGTTATAGGGTCAATTTTTAGTATCTCTAATTACTTGTTCTTCAAAAAATAATAATAATTAAAACTAACTGATTTGGTCATATGGAACTAAATTAATTAATTTTTAGCAGAAATTTAGCTAGTTGGCATGTATTATCTAACGATACATTAGATATACAAATGGCAATATACTTTATTCGTCACAATGTTTTTAAATCGATCGAAATGCTTTATTTGTCACAAATGGCAATTTATTTGTAACAAATGGCAATATACTTTATTTGATATATATATATATATATATATACATACATACATATATAAAAAATTATATATATATATCAAATGTTTTAAAAAGTGAAATGTGAAAAGATACGACAATAGGTGAATTTCTATATCATGATCAACAAAAGAATGAAAGATATAATATAATCTATTAAATTGAAAAAACGAATAAAGGTAAACCTTTTGTGTTGGAGAAAGTTTCTGCAGAGACAAGAATTGCTTTCGGCCTTTTGTCTGTGAATTGTATACAACTTTGAATGTTGAAAAAAATCCAACTTTGAATCCTCATGACATGACAAACACTTTATTTATGGATAGTTTACAAAACATATTTTCTCATATAATGCATCCCTTACTACAACACAATTTCAACTTCAACTTATAATAACAATTAACGTATTACATAGTAAAAAGCTTAAATATGTATCAACATATTATTTTATTTTAAAATTTAATATCAGTGAAGTAAAAAATTACCTAAAATATGAAATAATAGGAAAACCTTAAACCAACAAAGCTTAAAGCTCTTTGAAAAAACATAATGTAATGTCCTCAGAGTTCCAAACATCAAAACATATACTATTCAACGAAGAAAACAATGCCATTAGTCTCCAACACAAAAATGTGACTATGGAATTTTTTGTCTGCCTGATGTTCTTTGCTTCATAAAGGTATTTAGATTTTGGTTCTAGGCATAGCATTAAAAAGTAAGTAATAATACGAGTGAACGAAAAACATATGATATATTTATGTATATGATCTACTTTTGGACTGTGAAATACTGATATCATTTTACTCATTTTACTTACTACAAATGCTAAACCAAATGTACAGTCGTATTGCTATGATGATTATGTGTTTATAATACTATATACTGAAAGAGTTGTAGAAAAATATATGGGGAATATAATGACATATATTACTGCGAACATTCCAAATCTAAATGACATACTTTGAATGAGAGTTTTAGCTAATGCATATGAGTCTTCTTATGAATCTAAATGAGAAGATTGCTTTTGGACTTTGTGTAAATAGTAAATACATATTACGCGATATATGCTATAAGAAGATGTAACAATTCATATTTAACCCAACCCCAAAAATGTAAAAATATAGTTGAAGACGTGGAAGCAAAGGAGGCCCATGGACCATGGTCATGTGGACCCCGGATGCGTCAATCTACACAAACATAACATATCAACACCAAGGAGAAATATGCAAATACAAGGTTGGTCGAAACTGATAGAATATATTTGAGCAGTGACCAATCAGAAAATATTAGCAGATGTTCTCTGTTTTCTTCACTGCTGCCATGTGAATCCCACATGCCACAATGACATTTGACAACTATCGCCAAAACATACAAAAGAGGTTTTATTGTCAGTATGTTTAGATTTTAAGTTACTTAGGATAACAATATTTTTTCTTTTCTGCTACTAAACATTTAAAGTAACTGCGCATATTCACTCCCTTATAAGCTAATCAGCTTAAGTAAAAGTAATTATTTTTTAATTATATACCAAAATTGTATAGCAAAACTACAAAATTAATCAGCTAGTAATTGCCGCTCTCTGTTTTTCTCCCAAAAAAAAAGTTTGTGAATGTCCTATTATCGATTACTTTCAGTTCTAAATTGCATATTTGGTAATCTTTGATCATAACTAGTCCTTCTTTGGTAACTTTTTATTTTTAAAAATCGACAAATTATTATTAATGAAGGCTATTTCCAATTTTATATGAGTAAAGATAGATCCCCACGTATGTGTATGCCCACGTGGTTGTGAGTGTATAATATGGGCTCATCTTTTGACTTTCAATGGTAGTTTTCGTTGACTTATAAGTCATTTAAACGAAATCGATCACTTCGAAACTAGTTAAAGCGATTAGAGAATTGAATATTGAATGCACCATTTTATCTCTATTTGTCATTTAGAGTAATAGAGGAATTTTCGTAATTGTTCAAAAGAATTAACAAATGTGAACATAGCTGTTCTAAGTAGAAGGTTCTAATTATTTACATAATAATTACCGAGCAGATTTATTGGCCGGACCCAAATTACGCTCAAATGTCGCCGGCAAAATATTTAACAGGTGACGTAAGTTTGAAGCAAATTTTTTGACAATTTTTTTTTTCTTCCAAATATCATTAGATGTGAAAATAAATTATACTACAAAGAAGCCATATTGCATAATCCGTTATAACATAGGGATGGAGTGAACTTTCTGTCTAAAAAGTATACCAAAATATAAATTCTGATAAAAAAATACATTAGATGAACAATCACTGATCATGTTTATTACACTTTGTTATTATTATTTTTTTTAAACCAGACTATCGTTCCTCAGGTTCACGGTCCTGAAACGATAGCCGGAAAACCCAATTAGAGACTTTCATCTTCCTTAAACTCTTGAGTCTTTGATGTTCACTTTGACTTCTTGTAGTAGACGACGGTCCATCAACAAACATCTTCAATCTATTCAACGCAACTTTTAGTGTTTCCTCGCTCATATTGGCGAAACAAACCCTAAACCAACCCGGTTCATTGCAATGGCACGACGAACCGGGAGAGATATTGAGCTTAACTTCGTAAACAATCTTTTTCCATAGCTCAATCTCGGCTTCAAACGTGTTAGATCTCAGTAAGTGTCTCATGTCGACCCAACAGAAGAGTCCAGCGTTGCTCTTGAGACACTCGATGCCTACAGCCTCTAGACCCGACACGAGCTTCTTGTGCCGGTTTTTTAGACGGATTTGGTTCTCTTTGAGGTAGTTCTTGGTGAAGTTTTTGTCGGATAACAATGCTGACAAGAGGTATTGTGTTTGAGAAGAGATCAGACCGAAGCTGGACATTTTTGTCGCTGAAGAGACAACAATATCATCGTTGGAGTAAATAACTCCAACACGAAAACCAGGTAGGCCTAGATCTTTAGACAAACTGTAGACGATATGGACACGTTTAGAAACATCGGTGTTGTCGAGTTTTTTTTCTTTGAGGACTTCCATTACGCTGATGAATCCAGGAGAAGTGAAAACGGTACCCGAGTAGATCTCGTCGCTTATCAAATGTATATTCTTACGTGACACAAAGTCTAGGAGATGGTTTAGTTCGGTTCGTGTTGTTGTAGTACCCAACGGGTTAGATGGGTTGGTTATAAGGACTCCTTTAACTTTTAGGTTAAGCTTTTGAGCTTGCTCGTAGGCTTCTTCAAGTGCGGTTTTCGTGATGCAGAATCCGTTTGCGCTCGTGCATTGGATCGGTACGATCTCTACTCCGGTTCGCCATTTCAAATCCCTATCAAATCTGTAAAAAAAAGTGTTTTAGTTAGCGTAAGATTTCATGTTACTTGTGAGTGAAGCAAGGGTTTGAGAAGAAAAGTTAACTAACCCTGGATAATATGGAGTAGGGAGCAAGAAAGCGTCTCCGGGATTAGCGAGACAGAACATAAGAGTTTCGTTAGCCGGAGTAGCACCCGCGGTGAGGACAAGCTTTGTCGGATCAAAAGAAACTCTGTTTCCTCTATTTTCCGACATGAAATCTGCCATGGCCTGAAAATAGAAACAAACCAGGTTAGTAAACTTTGGTAATATTTTTCCGATCATTTAAAATACTTCGATCAAGATTTATAATCTTACATTCTTGAAGGAAGGAAGGCCATGATAATCTTGGAAAAGAGCTAGTTCCCTGAAAATAGATTGGCCTTCTCTTTGGAAATTTGCTGCTTCCGGGTTCTTGGCAAGCCATGACTCAATAAGATCGAAAGATAACTGGAAGAGAGTAAGCAAGAACGTAAGATTTATATATATAACCTTATGCTATACGTTGTCAAATTTTTCTATAATACGTTACCTGATTTTCTGCGAGACCCATTTGGATAATGCCATCAGGGTTCTTGATGTCATCGTAAGGGTTCTTCTCATACTCTTCCCAACCCAAAAAGTATGAAGAATCTTGGCCATGAGTGTTGCAAGTAGCTTTTCTTGACAATAGACCCATTTCTTTAACTCTAGAGCGAGAGAGGGAGCAGGAGAATAAAGTGGAGAGAGAAAGTAGATATGGAAATGAAGATTTGAGAGAGAATAAGAGGTAGTGTTTTGATTGGATTGTGAGTGTTGTTGTTGGTAGCTATGATCTAGAGGTCACTAGGCATGTGTGGATGTTTATATAGTTTTCAGGATAGGCCACGACATAAATTTGACCGGTTTTAAACAATTCTTTTGTATTGATTATTTAAGAAAAATTAAAAGAATATTAATCAATTCACGCGTTTCTATCCACCGTCCCTGATTACTCAAACAAGCTCAGCTTATAAAGAGTTATTATTACGCTTACCATAACGGTTTATGACTCTCTTCTAAAGGCGTGGTTTGTGTGGGTTCAAAGTTATCTTATTATTATTACAGTGAGATTAAAATTATTATGGTTATATAATGAATAAAAAAAAATATGTAAATTGAAAACATATTGAAGTATATTGGCAACAGATGAAAATTATTAAGTAAATTAAAAATGGGAATATGTGAAATTGTCATTGTTACATTTAGGAACTCTTTGTACCATGACAATTCAATGTTGGTCCACGCTGCTCCATTATCCATACATGTTGTGAACTGTGTCGGCTGTATTTTTATTTGGCACTCAACTAATAGTGTCCATTTATTTGGTCCTTCTTGTGAGGCCGAATCACATTAACTAACAACGTGTTTTTCAGTTTAAACACATGTCGACTCAAATTTACAAATTTTCTTTGTTATTTTAGTTTAACTTTACAATTGTGTTTATGTTTGTGTATATTGTTCTAGCTAGTAAAATGCTAAAAACAATAATGAAAATAAAATAAAAATGGGACAAAACTATTCTTCAACAACTTAGTATACCGGTCCAGTAAACGCGCCATTAGTTTGTAGCTCCCTGATTAATCAGAGTCCCATTGTAAGCATATCATTGTGATCACCACACCTTATGAACCTATTAAATATTTTAAGCACTTTTATTTTTAAGTTTTCAAATGATTACTTTTTCTGTCATTCCATATTTAATAGAATGATTTTTAAATTGTATAAAGAGTTCATAAACTTCTAGAAATCCCTCTTACTATTGTGTGAGTTTATTTTATATTTTTAAAGAAAATTAAAACATAATAATATTATTTATTATATAAAATATTATGTTTCATAATTTTTATTATTATTCTCCTCGTTTCCATAAATTATTTCTCAAAATATATTGATGATAAAATATTGACTATTTTTTGTGCAACTTTCATATGCTCCTTTGATATGTTAAACATGATAAAGTTTGCTTTCTCTTTTGGAAAACAAAAATATCAAAGTTAGGCGAAATGTAACATGATGGGATCCCCTTTTTGAGATTTCATATTGGGTTTTTTTTTCCTTAGCGTATATATTTTAAAATTACAAGAAATACAACTTTTTATTTTCATACATTAGAAAACCACACGGACGAAAAAGTTAAGAACGAAATAAAGTGTGAGGACATATCAATGCACATAAAATTGTTCCCAACGCAATTGCGAAAATATATGTATTCATTAGTAAATAAAACGTTCTCGACCAGCATGCATCACGAATCTTATTTTTGTATCATTTTTAATATATGACGTACATAGTTGTTTGTATAATAATTCACATTCTGTATATATCATTTGAATGTTGTAATTTTGATCTAATTCAATGAAATTTTAGTCGACAAAAATATATATTTCTCGACTAGTTTTTGACTCTTTGAATATTGCTCTTGTACGATTTGCCATTTATTTGGACTGACTGGAATTTCCAAATATATGTATGTTTAGTTTGGTAATGCATTGATTATATGTCGATTTAGTCAAACTATGGACCGAATCAAGACATTTCCATAAAGAAATATTTTTGTAAACTTGCCATAAATTTCTTCGGCTATATAGGTAACACATATATCATTTTTTTTTTTTTTTGAATAACTCGTGTGTCAAACTTACATATATCATTTATCAAACTACATTAATGTAATATGGATATTTCAAATATCGACTTCAAAATTAGCACTTTTACATCTAAAAGAAGTTATAGTCTGGTTCAATGTATATATATATATAATTACAATTTTATCAGACTAAAACATATAAATCACAATAAATAATCATATCATATTAAATAAATAATTAAATAAAATTATATATCTAATAATCAAATTTGAAATTTATCACTCATGCATAATAGTGCTATATAATAGAATTTCTAATAATTTTGTAAGTTCATATGTTATATGATCTTTAAGTTTTTTACTAGTCATGAAATGATTAGATGGTCACATGTAATCTACTGTTCTGTTAGTTTTATAGTTATATTATCAGAATATATGTTATGGAAAAAAAACTTGAGAAAAAAATATAAAATAGCACAAAATATATCTTATCATAAATATAGCACCAAAAATTGACATTTTTAGTATTATTTTAATTACAAAGATTTTTATAGCACTATATAAATTAGGGTTTAAAATTTATTATTTAGGGTTTATGGTTTATTATTTAGGGTTAGGGTTTAGTATTTAGGATTTATGGTTTATTATTTAAGGTTTAGGGTTTAGTATTTAGGGTTTAGGGTTTAATATTTAAATGTTAGAATTAGTTTTATCTTATCTCTTTAATAAATGTTATTTTGTAATTTTTCATCCTTGATGTTATATTTATGACAAAACATGTTTTGTGTTATTTTTGCGATTTGCCCAAAAAACTAATCAAGGGATTAATAAAAACTCGACCACAATAAACAAGGAACAATGAGGGGATTATAATATGGTCCTTATACTATCTTAAAATGCAACAAGAATGGGTCCATATGTATATCTTCCGACAAGGCCTTCCTTTGATCTGATTCTTTGATGCTCTTTGTGACCTTTTAGGTTGAACAACAACAAGTGAAGACAATATGCTGTATAATTCCAAAAGGAGTGCTAATCCCAAAGCATAAAACTAGCATTGTTAGTTAATTAATTGAACTTTATCAATATGTTTCATTGGTACGTATATTTAATTCAAAAGTTGACAATGAGATAGATTAGCATGGAGACATGATTTCCACAAATTACAGATTAGGTTAGATTATGTTTTTGAAGGAAGAGGGAAAAACAAACAAGCAATTTACAATTGAACTTGGTCTTGGTCTAACCATTTGAAAGCATTGGATCAAAGGTAAATGATGGATTTATAGAGATTCATTTTATTTTTGTGCATGAATGATGCATGGCATTCTATTCAAACTAGGGTTTATGGTTTAGTTTAGCGATTTTGTAAAAACTGTTTCTAAATTAAAATGCACTTGTTTCAGAAATTAATCTAGTGTGGGGAATGATCCAAAATTTTAAGAAATAAATTATTAGGGATGTAAGAGACGAATGAGCACGTGAAATCCCAAATGTATATATGTCCCACCGTGACAATCTCCCATATATTATCTGTCTATGCAAAAATATATTTTTTATATAAAATTAATACACCCGATGTAAATTTCCATGGAGTGGGTTTTATAGTATTGCCAATGTATAAATACTTATTTTTGTCATTTTTATAATCAATTTGGGTCCTATTGAAAATCGAGTGACAACTAACGTGATGTTCACGTTGCTCCGATCCTCAAGAATTTCCCACGAGAGACACTATATGGACCAATTTGCTTCACCTCCTCCATAACGTAGGACCCTTCTTCAACCCCTCCATCTTCAATATTACATTACTTCTTTTGTCTCTTCTATCCTTCTAAAGAAAAACAAAAACAGCTCGGTATTTGTAATTTTGACAAAATTTTCAAATGTTTATTAAATTTTATATGTCGTACTTTTGACTCGAATGACAATAGTGTTTGGTAACCGACCCTCAATAAAAACGACATTATTCCTTATCGTTGAATGAATATTGATCCTTGTTATTGGTTGATGTCAAAGATTGATTCTATTAGACGCAGATTAATTCTGGCTGCTTTAAACATGAAAGTTAAAAAACCCTAGGGAGTAGGGACTAATCCAAAAATTGTGGCTTAGCATAAATCATATACTTGATTTTTTTGTTAAAAACCGAGTCTCAGAAACATAAACGAATATTGACTTGTCCTGACCGTAACAATATTTATACCTACTCTCAAGTCTCAACTCTTTGACTCGTTTTTCATCCCATGGCATGTGTGATATTTCAAAGAAAAAAACAAAAACATTAAGATTTGTTTTACGACTATCACTACATTTTTTCATATCTTGACATCATTCACACAGTAGTGACAATTATTTTTTGATGATATGATTTGTCTCAATTCGGTTATTTTAAATATTTTCAGATGCATGCACCACCATATTATAACAAAAGGGATGAAGTAGTATATAAAAATATATTCGATGTGCATAAGTAAACTAATATTTTTTTTATATATAATAAAAGTAAACTAATATTTGATTGCATAGTACTTTGTAAAGATTATTCTTATTCATGGTGGTTAATCAAGTAGTTAAGTCTATGACATTCATTAAATGGGTATATGGATTAATTAGGGTTACATCTATTCTTGATAATCGAGGATCCACATAACAAACATTAGGTCTCGAGATATCTTTGAGATTTAGTTTTCTGGATCTTATAACCTAAAAAAATGTGAGGTTTAAAGTTGAGTTTAATTAATGTCCGTACAAGTTGTAGGAAATGAAAACACGCAACATGTACACGGAATGTCCAATAACCAAACCGCGATTTCTTGGAAGCTTACATATAAGTGTAGTGTTTAGGCTTTGATGTGTCCCTTGTGTGTGTCTTTTTTTTTTTTGGACAAATGTCCCTTGTAGAGATGTCAAAATGGGTTGTAACCTGCGGGTTGAGCCCAAATAGATCCGCTGCGGGGCGGGCTTGGGCCATTGGAATTCGGACCGCAGCCCGCGCGGATCAACCCGCAAGATCCGAGAAAAAATTGAAACCGCATTGGGTTGGGCTATTTGAGCTTGGGTTAGCCCGCGGACAATTCTAAATTTACCGGAAAACATTAATTTTGAACCTTTTTATGCTCTTTAGTTTTTATTTTTAATCGTTTTGTTTAAGAAGATTACCAACATATATGTTGTGAAAATCTACATTTGTATATGATGTTGTTTAGCTTTGTAATATTTGTTCAAAAATATGATGCGAGCATTTCAAAGTTAGTGTAAAATTTGCTTTTGTTCACTTGCGATTTTTTATGTCTTTGATCTCAGACTAGATTCTATTATACAAATACAACTATTATCAAATACAAGCACTATTTATTCAGTTTTTTCTTCTCGTCAAATGATTGCAAGAAATTTTATTATTTCACATTCACTATGCTCATTGATATGTATTTATAGATGTTGTTGATGAGGAGGACGAAAATAAAAATTAAAGAAGTTTGTGTTAATTTTGTGTGTTTGTTGCTATTTTTTTAATAGTGCTATGGGATTTGTTGCTTTTCTTACTTTTTAGGATTGTCCAATGATAAGATTATTGTTTTTTTCTGGATTGTTGTAAACTTGTAATGTTGTTTTAAAATTTTATCTTTGTTATCAATGTTTTAATATAATTTTTTTAGAACATGTATAAAAATTTAGGAAACAAGTCTATTTATAGTCAACTATAAAGCTGAAATCGAAATAAAACAAATTTGTATAGAAATCCGCGGATCAGCCTGCTAATCCGTAAAATACATGCGGGTTGGACTTGGTCCATTGAATTCCAGACCGCAGTCCGCGCGGGCCAACCCGCCTAATCCGAAACAAAATTAAAACCGCGTTGGATTGGGCTATTTGAGCTTGGATTAGCCCGACTGACATCTCTAGTCCCTTGTGTGTGTCTTTAACAAGTTGCATACTGCCCAAGTCAACGAAAGTTACACATATTATGTCAACTAGCTAAATCCTTGTTATCCATAAAAAGTCTAACAGAAATTACACATATTATGTTTTAACCCGTCTAAAATAATCAAACATAAGAAAAATCTTATCGCCCACTAACCATATATATAATGGTAACTTCATACCGATGTGGTAAGAGGTTTACCGTTTTGATAGTTACTAATCATCAAAACGTTAGCAAATATAATATTAATTTTTTTTCTCTCAGTTTTTTTATACCGCTTTCTCTAACCGCTTACTCTTACCGCTTTGCACTATTCTCTAACCGCTTACCACTTTCACTTACCGCTAATTTTACCGTTCCGCTTTTGTTCACCAATCGGACCCAATATAATAGAAACTTTGTCGTGAAGGATATGTATATATCAATTTGGGACAGACATGTATGTAATTGACTGAACAATAAATTTTGAAAACGTCAAAAAAGGTATTAATGGTTTACAACAATATGTGAAGAAATTTAGTTGGAAAACGTTAGTCACGTTATGTCGATGTAAAATTCTAATTCTGTCTATTTAGAGATATAGAAAATTATGTGAATTATAGTTTTTTAGACTTTTTTAATTTAGTTATGCGGAGAAATCGAATTAGATTGTCGAAAAAACTATGATCGACCTAAAATTATTATTTTTTAATTGTTAAAAAATTTCTCAAAGTTCTTTCGAAAAATATTTCAAAATTTGTGTGAAAAAATGATTGTACTTAACTGCATGTAAAAATATGATAAATATGTTGTTTTATATATATAAGTATCAAAGTTGTCATAAAAATTATATTTCCTTTTTGTAAAGATTTATCTTCTTTTTATGAACATCAATTTTATTCTACCTTTTATCTTTTTTGTTCCTCGTTATTTTTATAATAATCATGATTGTTGTAATTATTTTAAGATTATCATTATTTTTATGATTGTCGTAATTATTATTTATTCTACCGATTATGTGAAAATATTTTTTTTTGGGCGGATATTAAATCTCTAAATAAATAATTTGAGAGATACTAAACAATAAGGGCTTGCTTGTGTATGGGAGTGATAAGTTGAAATCGACTTAGAATATATATTCATTTTGTGATATATTTTTCCCTTTTTTAGAAATTTAAAATTATAAATCTATTATGATGTATGTTACTCAACATCTATTCAACATCATAATTATGAATAGTAGATTTAATGGGCTACTAATGGGCTCCACTCCTTAATGTCTAGAGCTCCGATCCATATTTGATCCCTTTCAGTTGTTTTCATATCATCCATCGCCCATTCCCTCTTGCTTCTAAATCGAAGGTGATTGACATTCTATTAATCATTTGGATATTCTGAAGTTTTTGGTAAGCAGTTTTCACAAGTTTTTTTGTAAAAATATTAAATGTTTAAACCGATAGTTTATCATTCAAAGTCACTGCCGGATTCACATAACGGCTGCAAGTTTGTTTAGACTTCTACCTAGGTTATTCTGATTATTAAACACAGATAGCCAATTTTTACCCAAAAAAAAAAACACAGATAGCCAATCCAAACCCATAGCACAAGTCAATGACCCATCCAATACCATATCACAAGCCTATCAAGTGTAAGTTTTCAGCTTACAGGCCCAAACTTGTGTGCAAGTAGAAAAATAATACTTGCACAATGGCTGGAGACCCTGGACCTGTTTTTCAAGGAACGGCTTTGTGGTGAGTTGATATGCTTCCGTGGGATCATCAAGGCTGGCTCATGTGCAAATATGTGCTCATGTGCATGACCGAATATAACAAGACCCTTTGAAGTTAAGCAGACTGATCCGGAAAGTCTGGGGGTATTTATCATTAATCGAGGATCTGATTTTTAAGAAAGGGATTAGACTATCCTTGCACAAACTAGTCAGATAATAAAACCATATTTCTAATGAGTAAGTATTCATGAAAGACGCTAGCTCAGCATATGAGGTGTTGAGATAATTCGAGTAAAACCTTAGAAAAAAAACGATTTTGTGGAATGCTTGGAAAGAAAAATGATATTGAAGCAAATACGTTTTGTTTTAAGGTTTCATATTAATGTGAGTATTAACATTTATAAATTTTATATCTTTTCATACAAGCCCCAAACTAGAGACAATAAAGAAATAGATCTTAACGAGATTTTTTGATTCTCTCGATAAAAGATAAAATCATAAACCTTCTTAGTATATACTAAAGAAGAAAAGCTCTATTATCAGTATCTTGAGATTTAAGTAGAACTTCTCAGTGGATATTGCCAAGCACAGGATAAACCCTTGACGGCACGCTCTCTGGATAATTATAGGGCTTGATTGGATGGAGCTGTGAAGGCTGTACACAGCACTAATTCTTTCTACAGCTTAAAAATATTGCCAATCATGCTTTAGACAGAATTTTAAATTCACAGCCAAAATAAATATATAGAACTGATTTTTGGCTGTAAACAGACGTTTTCCTAGAGCACAATTTTAGGTGCTGTAGATTTTTTTCTCCACTTATTATGGTATTATTCCCATTCTTTTCACCATTCGTTTTTTTCTTTTTTTATTATCATATATAATATGTATATTATAATATATATATATATATATATATATTAAATTTTAGAAAACGGTTGATAGATGTTAATGTAATATAATATGTGACAAAAATTACAATATAATATAGTATACTATGTTATAATATACTATAATAAAAATAATATGTATATATGTTTTGTCAAAAAATGTATATGTTTAATATGTTATTATGTATATAATGTATTTAACTATAATTAAATTTATAAACAATCTAGAACATATACCTAATATTTACCAATCAAGCTTTAATTTTAAAAAGTCACAGTTAACATCTCAAAAGCCACAACCAAAAATTCTACAGCCAAAATTCTACAGCAAAAAATTCAAAGCTACAGCCTTTACCAATCATGCCCATAGTTTTCTTTACACATTCTTAGTTACTTCTGCTTTTGTTATAGAAAACCAAGGAAAGTTCTTCAAATATAAACAGAAAGAGATACATTTTAAACCAAATTTCGTAGCGTTATGTTTCTAACAATTAACAGAGAGAGAGAGATACACTTTTACTTGATAATTATTTCTCCTTTCAAAGAACGTGACACATTTGAAACCAAATTCCATAAAAACCAAATCAAACCACCCGGTTCATTCGAATCATAATCGACACATAGCTATTCTTACACCTGAAAAGTCTTGAAAGCAACATTTCTGATTTCATCATTGATGAGAATGAGGAGGAGGAGCTCTGTAAATGGCAGGAATCGTTCGAGGGAAGAACATTTGCCTCACACCTTCTGCTTTAATTATTGGAAATATAATCCCCGAAGCACTCTGTTCCAAAAAAAAAAGATTCAAGATTCAAAACTTAGTATTTCAAGAACATAATAACTAAGAAAACGACGACGTACCGAGATCAATCTAGCTCCAAGCCATAACCGTTTAACAGAAGGAAGAGGCACAAGCAACCGACCAACCCCAAATATCGCGACCGCAAAGAAATGAAGAACAAGACTCATAGGCCTCGGGTTCAAACCCGACAGCAAAGCCACCGGTCCTGACGAGCAAACCCCACCAAGGCTAAGATAATCAAAACAAGCTCGACGCATTTCGGTTCTTGCATCATCAGGAGATGCCAAGAACACTTTATAAAGAGCACCCGCTAAGGTATTAATAGTCGATGCAACCGGTTTTCTTAACGTGTAGAACGACTCAATGTATTTGGATAACGACTCTTTGTCGGTTAAGTCAACGAGCGGGTTTAACAGATCACGGAGGATAACGATATCGGATAAAGCAACGGTCATACCACCTCCGGTTAGAGGATGTCTCATGTTGAAGGCGTCGCCTAGAAGAAGAGCTCCTGGTGTAGGGATGGGATCAGCAGGCATGCTTCGGTTCGGCATTGTTCTTATGTTACCTTTATCAACTGCGGAAATGAATGCGTTGCGGATTTCGATCGGTACTTGCGGTGCAACGGTTGTTTTAAGATGGTTAGCCATTTCGCCGGTTGAGAGTGATGGAAGTTTTGAACCGGGTATATCAACTAAGCAACGGACTTCCGAGCTGCTGATTGGGTAGAATAAAATGGGTGAAGGGTCTCCGAGAACAACATGGCCATGGTTAGGAAATGGAAGTTCACAGTTCTCTAACACGAGACCAACGAAGTTTGATGGTACCTCCACCTGATTAGAGATATTTCGATTAAGTTCAGTGCTTCAAAATCAATGAAGTCCATCATTATTACACAACAAGAATGCTATGATACACGGGTACTTTTAAATGTATACCGTCCCTGTCCATTACTGAAAACGTTTTAGAGACGGAAAAACTTGAGAACTTGTTAGAGAAAGATGAGTAGAAAAAAAAATATCGAAAACAGAAAAAAAAATTTTAAAAAGGTTTTCAGATAGTTAAGTTTAAAAGTTAGGCTTTGAATAGTAATTGCGGCCGCAGTGGATAAAGTTATGTGCAGACTAAATCACTATAATTTTAGGGCGGACAATAGTTCGGAGCGAACTAAATTTATTTATTCATAAAAATGGATCACACTTGGTCCGCAGCGGATTACTTTTATTTTTTTCAGTCCACATTATTGCATACCAAATAATAAAAATTGCGATCTAGACTGTTTGCGGACTAGTCCACCTAACCATTGTTACCATTCAAAGTCTTAATATTTCATATAAAACTATATCATCTTCTAGTTTGTTATGTTGAATTTTAAGTGTGATTTTCTTTATAATTATATGTATAAATATATTTTATATATGTTTCTTAACTTATCCATACCGTAACGGTATCAATAAAAAAATTATTTTGCCGTTTTCGTCTCTGTTTTTGTACCGTACCCGTGTCAGTACTACTTAGCAAGAATGATATACACACACCTTAGGTTTGCAGAGAGAGCGACGCAAGTTGGAGAAACAACCATCACAAACAATGGTGAGAGGAGCAAATGATTTAAGCTCTAGTCCATCTTTTGTTTTGTATTGAACACCTTTGATTACTCCATTTTCTTCTACCAACGAGGTCACTGTTCCTTGCTCCATTCGAACACTGGATCGAGAAACTCAAATCAGATTCTACAACACTAAGCAAAAGATGAGTGCTTTGAAACAAAAATTCACAAAAAAAAAAAAAATCGAAAATTTTACTTAGGAAGTGTAGAAGCTTTCTCTCGCATCCTCTGAATAAATCTACCATTGTGAAAGCTACGACCCGCAACATCAGAATCAAATTGATCCAAAGGGTAAGAGAGTTTAGTGTGTTTCCCATCTTTGAACAAAGCATAACCAAGAACTCTCTGTGCATCTATCTTCTTCACACAATCTACAATCAAGTAATAACAAATCAATAAACAACCAAGGAAGTGGTGGTCTAGTGGTAATACAAAGGAGTTGGTTCTCTTGTGTTTCAGGTTCAAACCCTCTTTGGTACCAATGGGTAATCTTTGAATCTACAAGTTGACTTCGGACTCTAAAGAGATTATGGGTTTAAGGCCCGGAACTTCCAAGGTATTCAAAAGAGATGAGCTTTATTGGTTGATTTTGGTTTACCTTCAAGTCCGAGTTCGATTAACTTCAAGTATCCACCTGGTTGAAGCAATTCACCAACGATCCGGTCAGGTTCGGTTAAGTCTCTTTCTATAACGTGAACTCTTCTTCCTTCCTACAAAACAGCCAAAAAGAGCTTAACTTTGATTCCGTGACGCCAACTAGAAACCACAAAATCAGCAACATGCAAAACCCATTTCCCCGGAAATTAAGAATCACGAGGATTTTTCATATTAAATTTCGAAAAATAGTTAGTAACTTGATCCTTAAGATGATTTGTCCATAGAGAAATAAACATAATAGCTTGTGTTGCAAGAATGATGAAGCTAGATGATGAAAAATTAGCAAACAATTCAATTCCTAATGTACTAAAAATATTAAATAATTTCTGATTGGTGAACGACATTCCAAGTGAAATTGAAATGAAAAAAAAAAAATGAATCAAGATGGAAATAAATTACCTTGCCGAGGGTATGAGCGAGGGCGGCGCCGGCGACACCAGCACCAACGATGATAATATCAGTATCATCATTTCCAGATTTCACCGTTACGGTTCCGTTGATTTTGCTCCCAATCTTCTTGCTCCGATTCCAATTCTCGCTGCTCCGACGTCGCAAGAGATAAATAAGTATAGACGCGAATAGGGAGGCGAAGAATGTTGTCAGGATTAAGTGATCAACGAAAATCATCGGCGCCGCCATTTTTTACTCCGCCGCTCGCAAGCGGCCAATCAACGCCGGTGATTCGAGATGGGTTTTCTGGAAACGACGCGAAGATTTGTTGTGTTATGATATTATTTATTACTAAAGGAAGAGATTGTGGTTGTGAAACCAGACCGTGTCATGTTCTCTATTAATACCAATATAACCTAATTTTTCGGTGACGACGAATCACATGTAATCAGAAGAATAGACGTGGAAGAATATTGCCTTCATAATTAACTAGATTTTGACCCGCACTTCTAAGTGCGGGTATAATTTTCTTTACAAATTTTACTTTTTATTCATTTTGTTAATAGTAGTTTAGATTTTTAATTATGTAATCTAATTTTGATTATAATTGTTTAACCAACATTATAAACAGTGAGTTATCAATTTAGTTTTTTAAAATGAATTATGTGTTATTTGGAGGAGATATATCGTAAGGATTAAGAGATTAAAATAACGATTTCGCATTATATATTTTAATCTGTGTTGTATCGTAAGATCATAGTTTGGAAAAATATATATGTGAAAACAACTATTGTAAAAGTTATGTGGTATATGTTTAATTGTTATTTTATTTATCTAAAATATTATTTTATAAAATACATGTTGTAGTCGTATATATAATTTGCAAATTTGATGGAACTATCCGTTAAAAACTTCATTCAAACATAAAGCATAATTTGACGCTTCAAATATTTGAATAATATAAGTATGAAATCATTTTAATATTTTATTAATTTTAAAATATATCAACTGAAATTATTTACTATATGCGAATTTTTTTTTAGAAAATTTATAATCGAGATTGGCTAATTAATTTTTCAACCCGTTTAATTAATTAAATGTTTTTCAGTTTGATGGAAAAACCTGCTAAAAAGTACAATCGTAAAAACATCAATTGTAATATATATATATATATATATATTTGAAACAAAATAAACAGATATTAAAATATATTATAAATATATTTTGAATTAAATCATAAAATTTTGAATTAAATCATAAATTAGAGAATCTTAATTTATATATAATAGTTGATGTATAAATTATTAATTATATTTATCAATTAATTTGTTTTGATTTTAATTAATTAGGAAAGTGGGACCCATTAGATTTTGGTTGTTTGGCTACATGTTTAATAATTGTCTTGTTTGGAAACATGGATTGTAGAGATAATAAATCAAATATAAATTGTTTTACAGTTTTACCCTTAATGAAGGTTACAAATCCTAATAATATCAAGGGCAAATTTCGGGAACAACATTTATGTACCATGGCAAACCTTCCTGTTTTAATAGTATTGATATCTAACTATGTAACAACAAAAGTCACATTTCATTGCAATTAAAGTGCAACTAATTCGATTGAGACAAGAGTATCAAGTCTTGCTGGTGTAATAAATCAGCAAAAAGGTTTCGCCGACCAGCTCCGTCACCAACGGTCCATGCACTTGATGAACCTTGACTCGAACCGCTCATATCCTCCGCCTTCTATTCTTCTCCTAGTTCCTAACCAGTATCCATCAGACTTTTAACCGAACCGAATTTGCCTAACCGAATTGAACCAAAAATTTCAGATTTGGTTCGGTTAATTTTGTTCGGCTAGTTTGGTGGTTTTGAAAACTATATTCGGTTTTCGGTTCAGTTCGACGAACCGTTCACTCAACCGAATTTTATAAACTAAATAAACTAATTTTAACCAAATATATTAAAAGTTTTGAATGAAACCAAACCGAATCGAAATAACCGAATATACCTAAAATTAACTGAATTAACCGAAATTAGTCGAACCGAATCTATCCAAATAACCGAATATACTCAAAATTAACCGAATAAACCAAAATAACCGAAATTAACCAAAAATTAACCGATTTTATGAAATTTTTGGTTAATTTCGGCAAAAAATCAGAAACAAAAAATGAACCGAAGAACCGAATTACCCACCTGATGACAGAAATCTAATATATATAAAAGACAAGTAATGAGAGAGAAAAAGTCTTCAATCCTCCAATCACAACCAAAGATTATGCTGACGTGTCAAGCATTTTGGTCACTATTCCAATTTTTTTTTTTGATGACTATTCCATCAATTTTTTTTGTCTCTCTCCATCTCTCTGGAAAAAAGTCTGGACAGTTCTCTCCACCATCATCGTCGCATGCAGATCTCCTTCTCTCATTCTCTATCGCCTGTGTTCGATTTCCAGTTCAATTCATAAGTACATCGGATGAGATCAACGATTCCCGTGTTCCATGTTCTTTTCCCATTCCAAATTTCATCGGGATTATTCTTCAACAGATGCGACAGTTTACATCGGATGAGAAAGAGTTGAAAGCAAAGGTACGATTCCATAGCCCAACCTCCGATTTTCATCTCCCATGTTCCCGTTCGAGTTTATGACATATGAAAACAAAATCGTTGTGTTTGTTTATCTTTGCTTTCATGTAGTTGCGGATCTGTGTTAATCGAATTTAAAATTGGTGTCTGAGCTTCAATTGTCAGAAATCATGAGGCCTAAGAAGCAACATACAATCTGATTCAGGTTTGTTATCCACCATCTGTCAATTGTCTTTGTAAATTTTGAAAACCTAACTCCTCATTTGGTTAGTTTCAGCTTTGTTTACACCTCATTATCATCTTCAAGTTATTATCTTCTGAGGCAAGAAGAAGGATGTCAAAAGAAGAAGCTTGTTCCTCTGCGATCTGATAACAGGATTTTTACTAATCCCCGAGGTATCAATTCCTCAAGCTGATCGCGTAGTTATGAGGTATCGAACCAATTGGGAGTGGATAAAGACCAATTGGAATGCACCTAACCACAAAAGCCAAGTAATACAAGTTCAAATTGAGATCCTAATAGTTCTAAGCACCTTTAACAATGACAAAGCAAACTAAACAAGCAAGATATCACTAATCAAGATAAAACAAAGATAATCAAATAAAGAAGACAAGGTTTATGGGCTAAGGTCAATGACTAGAACCATCTAGAGCTAACAAGGATGTCTAAACAATCAATCAAAGAAGCAAATCTCAAGCTAGGAACAATAACAATTGACTAATCCAATTTCTTGGTACTAATCACTTTCCCTAATCACATTTCAAGATCAAATTCTCATTTGTGAAATAAGATAAGGCAAGCATTAACAATCAAGTTTCATAAGCTAATAATCATTCTAAACATTCATTCCCATGAGCTAGAATATGAAAATCCCCTAATAGATCATAGCTTGCATTTCATCAAACACTTGGTGTGCAACAAAAGCCTAAGGATCTAGATTAACTTGATCATGGATAATCTAGCACTAAGCACATCTAGAAGGGTGAGATCAATCATGAATAAGCTTTAAACATCCTTGATTCACTCTAAATAGCCCTAATCTACCTAACCCATAATCCTTGAATTAGACTACTCACTAATCATGCTAAGTTCAACAAAATCCATAAGAATAGTGTCAAACATGATGATTAGTGAAGGATTAAAGAAAAGAGATGAAAAATCAAAGCAAAACAACTCTAGGATTAAGAAAAAATCAAACTTTTGTCTTACAAAGTACTTAGAACAAAAACAAGCTTAAGAGATGCCCCACAAATTAGGTTTTTAGGCTTAAATAGTGAATAGGGGCGAACCGGGTCAACCCGGAACAAACCGGGTATTGACCCGGATCCACTGGGTAAAACTGGTCAACGTTCGGGAAGTCAGCCGGATTTTGGTCGCTCGCGGTTTGCCCTCGCCCGCAACACTAACCGCGAGCTATCTCGCTCTTGATTCGACCATGCTTCGCGGTCCGGCTCTCGCCCGCTGCTCCAACCGCGGCGATCGTGGACGAGGGGTGGGTGGCTCTCGCGGTTTGATCCAACCCGCAAGCCATACCGCGATTCATCACGGTCCGGGTTTGCACATCTCTCGCGGTTCATGGCTCGACCGCGAGGCCTACCGCGAGCTGCTCCTCTTCACGACCATTCCTTGTGTATCTCCACTCCTTCTCATCTCTAAATGCCTCCAATGCTCCAAGCTTCCACAACAACTCCTTGCACACCTAGAAACCAACCTAAAACACACCAAAACAAACCAAAACACAAACTCCTAGTCCTAGATGTCTAAACTCTAAATGCAACACAAAGAAGCAACAAAGGAAGGAAGAATGAAAGGAAAAGAAGATAAATCAAGCACAAACACTATCCTATATGCATGAAAATATAGACATATCAATTCCCCCAAACTTGAATCTTGCTTGTCCACAAACAAGCATAAGACAATCAAAGAAGTTAGGGAGAAAGGTTTGAAAATGGGAACTCAAAACCACAAGACTCACAACAAGATACAAGATCTTTCAAAGAAGTTACAAGCTGCTCTAATCATTAACTATCCATGTACTTCCACATTACCATTCCCTCAATCCCTACTCCAACTCCCGAGATCCTATAGAACACAAGCAATCATCAACTCAATTCCTTACATTCATTTAGAAGTTAAGTGCGATCTCACAAAGGGGCAATCAATCAATCCCGATTGGCAAGGTTCAAGAGAGGCAATTTGAGGTAGCTTAGTAGTGTCTTTGGTGGTGGTTATCTCTCAAGAATAGGAGCAAATGGCATTACACAAAATCCATCTAAGAAAGGGAACAATTCATGCATACAAAGTTCTTTTCTCATTGTTCTACCCGATCCTAGGAGATTTCTCTATACATTCCCATAATGAAATACACCACTCACCAAACCCCAACTCATGATCATTCTTTTTACCAAAACACTCACCCCTTTGGTTCTTTTTCTCTCTTTTCTTTGCCACTAGGAAACACTTAAATGATCTTTCTCTTTTTCAAACTTGAGCAAACTCTTTCATAACTAACCCCTCTTAACACTTGATTTTTCTTTCTTTTCTTTTTGCTTCAATCTAGGGGCCTTACTTCTTTTTCTTTCTTTTTTGCACAAAGCTCTCTTCTTACTTGATTTCCTAGTGACTTCCTTTTTCTTTAGAACCTTATTCAACTCTTTTCATTGATCCTTTCCATTCCCAAAACAACTCTCATCTCTCCCCCAAACTTGTTTCCCATCCTAGTGCTAGACTCTTATGGCAAATAGAGCTAGCTAAAATGAGAAAAGACCATTTGTCGTTCCCGATACTCTCAAGTTTTTGCACATGCCAAAAGCTATCAAGAACAGGCCTCACTCACAAATCATTTTGGCTTCAAGGAAAGGTTTAGGGTCTTTGGGTAAGGAGAGCCATGATCATAAGATCAATGGTTGCCCGAGCTAATCAAGAGAGTGGTAAAAGGGAAAACATAGCTCGGGAAAGGATCATGGGATTGCATTACAAGCCCCTAAGCAAGATATTTCAAAGTCAAATTAAGTCCAATATCACAGAATTGAGCTAAGTTCATGCGAGCTTCACAAGGATAGGGAATTTCGGAATCTCAAAGTCAAGCAATGGGTTTTCCTTTGTTTTGAAAATCAATTAAAGCAACGAGCAACTTAATTGGTGAGCCTCTACAAGGCAAAATCATCATTGTCCCCAATGCATGAATCCTACAACACTAGCTAGGCTCGATCCTACATGCTTCTTTTTGTGAAAATTTTTTTTTGAAAATTTTTCGATTTTTTTGGTTTTTCTATGCCATAAATTAAATGCATGAGACTCAAAATAGAGAACGAAAAATAAGATCAAAACAAACGCGATTAGCAACTGGTCTCTCCCCCAAACTTACTTCACACCGTCTCGGTGTGAAAGAAGAAAGGAAGAAAGACCGGGAAAAACAAACAAACTCAAGAAGAGAGAAAAAGCAAAATATGTACAAGGCTGGAGTGTGTTACTTGGAGCTTTAAGTGGAGTGGAATGGGATGAGAGCTCAATCCTTTGTTGATTTCGCCATGATCTAGGCTCATTCCGATTGATCCCCAACTTCACCTACTGACCAAAATCTGATAAAACTTAAAGAAAAAACATCAAAAATAACAAGCAAAAGATCATATGTACAAGGATAAACATGGGAATGTCTCCCAAGTGCGCTTTTGTTTAGAGTCGTTAAGCTCGACTGTTCAAACCGGTTTTTAGGCGGTTGAAGAGCGTGGCCTGCTCTCGAAAGTGATGGCTAAGACCTGCGAAGTAAGCTCACTGAGATTGACTGAGTCACCTTGAAACCTTGGACTGATTGAAACTTTAGCACTTGCAAATGGCCTAGACTTTCCCTTGGTCTTGACCTTGTACTCAATGTAGTCACCCTTCAAACCCAATGGATGCAAGCTGATACAGTTGAGAGATGATGGAGTTTCAAAAGGCATTAGAGCTTCCATCTTGTCCTTATGTCCTTTTTCAGCTCTCTTAACTCCATCCAATCCATTGGTTAGAGCATTTCCATTATGCCCATCAAACAAAGATTGTAGACTCTCACCATCCATTATCTCATTTTCAAACTCTTGAGCCTTTGGGTGATTGTTGACAACCTTATCCTTTTCAGTCATTTCAACCTTTGGAGCCCTCCTTTTCAACATATCCACAACCTTCTCTTTTGGTGTTTTATCCTCCTTGGTGGTCAGCTTCATTGAAGATATGGACCCAACATACTCAATCCTTATGGGTGTAGGAGGAATTCCAATAGCTCTATCCACCCCCTTCTTTTGAGCACGTCCCATGTGCTCAGTCAATGATCCATATGTAGTGGGTTTAGGCCAAACTTCCTTACCAACATTTGCAAATAGTCTTGCTTCCTCTAACACATCATCCTCATTGGGAGAGAGAATGGCACCACAAGTGTGGAGAGATGTGCTCCTCAAAGGATAGTAGACCTTGTTGTCAACATTAGTCAGCACAACACGTTTCTTTTTGAAGTCCATAGAAGCTCCAGTGGTATGGAGGAAAGAGGTACCGAGTAAGAGAGGTAGTTGGGTACTCTTCTTCATCTTCATGACAATGAAGTTAGTTGGATAATGCACTCACCAATCTTCAGTGGATAGTCCTTGATCATTCCCATTGGAGTTTTTGAGTAAGAGTCTCCAAATGTTATAGAAGATGGGTATCTTTCCATGCTCTTGATCCCAAGACTTTCCACCATATCAAGAGATAACACACTCACAGTAGAGCCGGAATCACACAATGCATCCGTAATCTCTAAGTTTCCCAAAGTACAGCTGATGGTAAATTTACCCGGATTGCCAAGCTTGGGAAGCACTTTTGGTGCTGTTTGGACAGGAGGCACAATATCTTCAGCAAAAGTATCAGTAGCACGCATCACCTTAGCTGGTGCAACATAGGTAGGTTTGACTACAGTGGTCTTCATTTCCTTGTGAGGGACATGTGCAGCCGGAGGGAGTTCATAACCATAGAGAAGTGCTTCTATCTCATCAACCTCTCGCTCATATTCTGATTTCTCATGATCAACAGTAGAGAAGATAGCATTGCAGTAATCTTTTGGGTTCTTCTCCGGGTTTCCGGGCAATGTACCAGTAGGTCTAGAAGTGGAAGCATGTGTGTTTTCAACATTGATCAAACGAGAAGTCAAATGCTGCAGCTCATTCTTTAAGTTCTTCACTTCCAATGCCCCACTTGCTTGCCCTTGGATGAGTTGCTGCATCATACCCTTTAACTCACTGTCCAAACCTGAGGAAGAAGATGCTTGTGTCTGTTGTTGGCCAAATCCGGGTGGAGGGTATTGTGGCTTTGGAGCATATCCTTGTTGACCTTGAAACGGAGCCTTATTTCCAAACCCTTGCTGGTTAGTATAAGGGACAAAAGGCTGTTGTTGCTGAGTTTGTGTGAAGCCATGTTGCCCTTGTTGTTGAGCTTGAGCTTGGGGTTGAGCTTGGGGATAAACCTGATCTTGGGGGTTGGCAACATTGGCGTTTCTGTAAGAGAAGTTGGGGTGATTCCTGTAGTTTGGGTTGAAACCCTTGTTGAAACCTCCTTGGCCAGCAATGAAATTGATCTCTTCTTGGGTCATATCACCTTCAAGACTATAGAGGACGGGCTGAGAATCTTCGTAGTTGCCTACAAAGCTGATTTGCTTCTGACTAGAGCTGATCATCTTGTCTATCTTGTCATTTAGAGACTTGATTTCCTTCTCGTACTTCTCATCCGTAGAAGATGATCCTCTACTAGTCCGCTCATAGTCCTCATTGTAGTTCCCATCACTTGTAGCAAGGTTTTCAATCAATTCCATAGCCTCATCAACTCCCTTGCCTAGGAAGTGTCCATTGCTGCAAGAATCAAGCATTGCCCTCATTCTAGGAAGCACACCGCGGTAGAGGTTACTGAGTAGTGTCTCCTTGGTGAAACCATGGTGTGGGCATTGAGTGGTGAGCTTATTGAACATGTCCCAAGCTTCAGCGAAGGTTTCGTTGTTTCTTTGCACAAACCCGGATAACTCATTGCGGATACAGGCAGTCCTTGTAGTTGAGAAGAATTTCTTCAAGAAAGCTTTCTTAAGGTCTGCCCATGTAGTGATGGAACCCGGTGGAATGGTGCTTTCCCAATCTTTGGCTCTGTCCGCTAGGGAGAAGACAAAGAGGCGCATCTTGAGACCCTCATCAGTCACGCCATTGAGCCTAGTTGTGGCACAGATTTTATCGAATGTATCCAAGTGTTGCAACGGGTCTTCTGAGGCAAGTCCATGGAATTGATTGTTCTGCACCATATTCATCACCATGGCCCTGATTTCAAAATTGTTGTTGTTCACTGGTGGTGGAATGATGCCCCTTCGATTAGCATTCGTATCCGGTGTATCGCCATCTCCAATGGCTCGATCTGGTCTCTCACGATGAGTCGGGATCCTGTTTCCCTGTCCATCCCTAGCATTCTCATCCTGTTGATGTTGCTCCTGATGGCCCTGTTGGCCCTGTTGGTCCTGTTGACCCTCTAGATCCATAACTGGCTGCTCTTGAGGCTCAAACTGAGGCTGAACTACTTCTTCCTGTTCCAACCCGAGTCTCTCTAAGTGAACAGCTCTTTCTAGTGCTCTTCTCTCTCTTGCTAACTGTCTTTCGAGTGCTTTGATATCTGAAACTCGCGCAACCAAATCTGTAGGGCCTCGGCTCCGCAAGTTCATGCACCTGACATCAAAGAGAAATGAAGAAGCAAAGTGAGTAACCAAAACTTGATCTAAATAGGAAAGGAAATCGAATTGATCTATCCAAGTTCCCAAAATGGCAACGGCGCCAAATTGATAACAGGATTTTTACTAATCCCCGAGGTATCAATTCCTCAAGCTGATCGCGTAGCTATGAGGTATCGAACCAATTGGGAGTGGATAAAGACCAATTGGAATGCACCTAACCACAAAAGCCAAGTAATACAAGTTCAAATTGAGATCCTAATAGTTCTAAGCACCTTTAACAATGACAAAGCAAACTAAACAAGCAAGATATCACTAATCAAGATAAAACAAAGATAATCAAATAAAGAAGACAAGGTTTATGGGCTAAGGTCAATGACTAGAACCATCTAGAGCTAACAAGGATGTCTAAACAATCAATCAAAGAAGCAAATCTCAAGCTAGGAACAATAACAATTGACTAATCCAATTTCTTGGTACTAATCACTTTCCCTAATCACATTTCAAGATCAAATTCTCATTTGTGAAATAAGATAAGGCAAGCATTAACAATCAAGTTTCATAAGCTAATAATCATTCTAAACATTCATTCCCATGAGCTAGAATATGAAAATCCCCTAATAGATCATAGCTTGCATTTCATCAAACACTTGGTGTGCAACAAAAGCCTAAGGATCTAGATTAACTTGATCATGTATAATATAGCACTAAGCACATCTAAAAGGGTGAGATCAATCATGAATAAGCTTTAAACATCCTTGATTCACTCTAAATAGCCCTAATCTACCTAACCCATAATCCTTGAATTAGACTACTCACTAATCATGCTAAGTTCAACAAAATCCATAAGAATAGTGTCAAACATGATGATTAGTGAAGGATTAAAGAAAAGAGATGAAAAATCAAAGCAAAACAACTCTAGGATTAAGAAAAAATCAAACTTTTGTCTTACAAAGTACTTAGAACAAAAACAAGCTTAAGAGATGCCCCACAAATTAGGTTTTTAGGCTTAAATAGTGAATAGGGGCGAACCGGGTCAACCCGGAACAAACCGGGTATTGACCCGGATCCACTGGGTAAAACTGGTCAACGTTCGGGAAGTCAGCCGGATTTTGGTCGCTCGCGGTTTGCCCTCGCCCGCAACACTAACCGCGAGCTATCTCGCTCTTGATTCGACCATGCTTCGCGGTCCGGCTCTCGCCCGCTGCTCCAACCGCGGCGATCGTGGACGAGGGGTGGGTGGCTCTCGCGGTTTGATCCAACCCGCAAGCCATACCGCGATTCATCACGGTCCGGGTTTGCACATCTCTCGCGGTTCATGGCTCGACCGCGAGGCCTACCGCGAGCTGCTCCTCTTCACGACCATTCCTTGTGTATCTCCACTCCTTCTCATCTCTAAATGCCTCCAATGCTCCAAGCTTCCACAACAACTCCTTGCACACCTAGAAACCAACCTAAAACACACCAAAACAAACCAAAACACAAACTCCTAGTCCTAGATGTCTAAACTCTAAATGCAACACAAAGAAGCAACAAAGGAAGGAAGAATGAAAGGAAAAGAAGATAAATCAAGCACAAACACTATCCTATATGCATGAAAATATAGACATATCACGATCCTCATTTACAAGTTATAAAAAGTGAATCTTTCAACTTCTAATTGTCTTTTGATTTTGATTTGATTTGAAAGAAAAGATCTGAGATTCTTTTGATCCTACAGATCTTGAGTTGAAGAGCCGTTGTGTCAAGAAGAGACGAAGAAACTGAAGCCATCAGTTCCAGGTGCAAACGATTTTGGTGACTGTATATGTGTCGATGACGTTGAGGATGAAGAAGCTACAATGGACCATCCAATGCCAATGTCTCTGGAGAAGCCATACACAAGCACCACTGAAGTTGAACCAATGGTAAACATAATCAATTCAACTTGATAAATATGTTAATTAGCTTTGAATTTAAATATAATGCTTTGATTTATTTATAACCAACACAAATCTAGAAAACAGCCATAAGATTATTTTATCTTAGCCTGAGCTACGGCATCATCTACTTCTTTCCTCCCCTCTTTTTCCATGTCCTTTAAGTGAAAGAGTAAATTGTCATTTGCATAGGGAACTGATGATTGCATTTCTTTTTCCCTAGAAGAGGATGAGAAGGTAGAGAACAAAGTACCTTAAGCTCTTTTTCTGTAGCTATGTCATGAGATAAGAGCAACTTTCGCATCCTTTCAATAGGATCACGCACCTAAAGATTTATTCAAGTAAATCTGATCGATAGAGTTACTGGAGAAAGCGCCTGCACAGCCTTAGTTGAAGTGATGTCATATTGGGTAGGATAATGGTAAAATTCAGCAGATATCTTTAATTTCAAACGCCGTAAGTCTTTCTTTGAGATATTCGTCCGCTAAATTTTGTTCCTTTTGAGATTTTCGTAGATAAGATCTAGATGGGTTGGTGAGGCGAACTTATGAGAGAACTAAATATCAGATCAATTGTTTGACTTAGGATTTTGTTCTATGGTATCAGATCAAGATTACTTTTTTTCTGTTTCACAGTGATATGTTATTGAGAACATTTAGGGTGATTTTGTGGGTTCTTGCGATTTTGCTTTCTAATATCAGGATTATATGTATTTTCTTGACAAATTGATTGAAGTCTTTTCTAATATCAGGATTATATGTATTTCCTACCATGTATACTCATTTGATACAAGGTTATGAAGCAATGGATCAAGAAATGAAAGAGTCGAAGGCTTTTGCTGCGCAGAAGCTTCGCCTAATGGTACGTACGGATTTATGCATCTGCCTACCATTCCTTAGTCCCAGATTTCCTCTCATCTCTATTATGCTTAGCTATGAGATTCACTTTTGTCGATTTACCATTTCTTCTCTGGTTAATCTTATAACAGCCAATAACAACTAATGTAGTGTATTCCTGAAAATAAATGTACTGTGGCAATTATATTAGCAGCAGGGAAGGGATGAGACAAATATGGGTTGAGGCGAGATTAAATTTTTGCTACAATATTTATCTTTGAACTGAATGATTAGTTATTCTTCACTTCGATTTTGAAGTTTATTGATTGATTGTGTGGTCTTTAGACAGTTAAAGTTGATGAATTTCGTTACTTGGAGAGCTTAGTGACAGAGACAATTAACCTTTCATATCTTCTGTTAACTATGTTTACTGTGAACTCTAAATGTAGATTCCCGTGAGAGACTATTCAGCTTCTACTGATATAGTCAGCTTGGACTGGAAAAAAAGATGAAGGTACCTCCTCTTCTTTCTTCCGCTGAACATGCTTGGTTATTTAAGTTGATGCAACCTATGAAGGCATTCTTCTAACTTTGTTCGTTTCTTGCATGTAGTAAAATGAAAACACATTTGTAATTTTTTGAAGGCGGTGGTTTACAACATGAAGAGACCACCCAAGGTCACAACAAATAAAACTCATCCATTTACAGTGTTTCTACAACAACAACAAAAAAAACAGCTTAAACCTTTTGAAGAGAAGCTTGAGTTGATTGTTCTGGTCAGTTTTGAATTCACAGTATTTTGAAGACTTTTCGTATGGGCATTTCTTCAGTTGTGCTCACGACGTGTTGAAGGCTGTAATGCTTACAGAAACGGAGCTCCAGTGGCATCTTTGGTGAGGGGAAAGGTAAAATCAGGGGAAAAGAGTAGAGAGAGATGCTCTAAGAAGTTTAGGAACAGTGACTACCTTTGTGGACACGCTTTTTTGAAGGAGTTCATGCTCTTAGACGTCCTTGGTCTCGAACCAGAAGAAGAAGAAGACAAACCCGCAAAGACTAACATTGCAGAGAGCAGCAGTAACAGACCAGAGAGAGGCTGATGGCTTAGTGGATCCCTTTATCTTTATCTTGAATTTCTCTTTAGATTTATGGAAAGAAATATTGAGACGGGTGGGATGAACTTAGAGTAGTTACTGTGCTTACAACTTGGGTAACATTAAAAAAATCACCACAAAATCATTGTAAGAAGGAAATAACATGAATTTGGGGCTAATAAGTCATATTACAATGATTTGTAGAATTATCAGATCCGTATAACAAAGTGATGCTATACCATATTTTTTGTATTCTATAATCTTTACAAAGTAACTAATATAGCTTTTTAGAACTTCTGGTTGAAGAGTGAGTACAAATTTAACTTTGCTACGTTTTCTTTTTCTGTTGGAATGTAAATTTAGTAAACAAATTTAGTTTTTTCTTCTAATCAAATGCATCGAGTTTGATCTTAGAAAAACTTGTAAGAACATAACTATAAGCTAGAGAAGAATTGTGAATGGGACCACTGATTTATGAATGAGAACCGAACCATGATATGAGCCCATCTTGAAAGCATCGACATTCATTTTTTTAGAAAATTTGTAATTTTTGAAAGTACCACAACTATTTAAGATGTTAATTAAATATAATCGTCACTTATATAGAAAAGATTTCCATCATAAATTTAATTTCATGTTTGCAGATTTCATATATGGAATTTCATCGATCAAACTACAAAAAAACACATTAATTATTGTAATAACATTGGTTTATGCACCTTTTATCCTATGAGATGGAGATGGAGGTTAATAGAATCAAAACGAACTGTAGTTGTGGAGAGATTTTTTGTGGACTTTTAAGAAAACAGAATTATAGGTTTGATTCCTTTTAAGCTTGGTAAATCTATAATTATACATATATCATAGAGATTATTCAATGAAAACTAATTTCAAACCATTGACAATTTCTTCTTCTTTAATAGTAGTTTCCTACATTAGTCAAAGAACGAATTGTTAAATATGCAATATTTTTGAATAAAAATAAGTAAATCTTTACTTTAACTAACAAGGATGTAACCTGGGTATTTGTTTGCTCACGTGACATCTTGAAACTGCAACTGCAAAATGGGGAAGAGAAAGCAAAATGTGTCAATATTTGTGGAAGTGGAGATCATATTTATAGTAAAAGTATACGTAAACCATTTCTTGATAATGTAAATCTAAATATAGTTTTTGGTTGTTGCATTCAAGGTTCTTAGCCTAAAAAATGGGTATTATTTTGACTACATATTTAAATAAAAAGTTTTAGACCAAAACCAATACTAATTTAAATTTTGCATATTATGAAAAGGTATGAAATAATCATAATTAATTATAAGATTATAGAGTTTTTTTTTTTGAACTGTTTATAGAGTTTATTATGTCTTCGAATGTTGGTGTCTATAGATTCACAAAAATTTGTGGTATAACCAAAAAGTTTTTTAAACATTAATATATTTCTCTCTAAATTATATGTCATGTCATATGTTACAATGAATTAATAAAAAATCTCTTTTTTTACCTATGAGAATAAAGCATAATAGACTTATAATATAATTCTTTTGATGTGGATCCAAGAGTTCAATTTATATGCAAATAATGTGTATAGAGCTAAAAATTTTAAATTCTTAATATTTTTTTGATGATTAAAGTATGCTCTCCTAATCTTACTTTTCTTGCATTTCCAAATTTAAAATATATTGATGAATGTAAATTATTTTTTGGTTAGCCATTTTCCTCTTTTATCTGATTATTTGTACTAAAATAATGTTACATTATATTTTAGCTAAAAAAAAACTTGAAATACATTTTTAATAAAAACTTTATAATCTTCCATATTAATGTATTGCTTTGTCTTACTATTGAATGTAAATTGAAATAAATCTATGGAAATACAAGCACGGACCAGAATCTAGTTTTAATATAATTATCAAATTTGATTAACTAAATCTTATTCTAAAGGAGTCGAATCATAAACCCAAAAGGGCCAAGCGGCCCAAAAGTGATTAAATTACTAGTTTTGATACTAAAATGGGCCATGGGCCAATTGAATAAGGTTTATACTCGTCCACAGCCCAATAAACAACTTGCGTCCGAGTTTGGGCCAACTCATACACACGTGTGGTAAACTGAGGAAAAACATGTGCAAAGAACATTACGTATGGGTACAACTCAAAAATCAATGGCTTTCAACTTTCAAGTTCAACATTGAACCACTCATTCATTTAATCCCACGTATGGGGTTACAGTAATATTGCAGCAGGCATCATTATTTCATAGTAAGTGGCTCTCAAAATATTTCCACGCAATAAATTCTCAACAATTTTTAAAAAGTTGAAAATTGAAATATTCTTATTTATTTAAAAGTTCCCTAAATATCATGGAGGAGGGAATATTTTAAAAAAAATTGGTGAAACTTTAGGGAAAAGCTGATAAGTTGTGGGGTGTGAAAAAGAGACAAAAGGAGGGAATTTAGAAATGAGGTGGTGAGGGTATGTTGGATTGTTGTGGGACGATATGGTCAATAAAGCAAATCGCATTATTGGAGAGACATTTTACATATTTTTACTCACTTTCATCTTATTATTTCTGTGTACTATAAAGAACAATGTATCATATAAATTAAAAGTGACAAGAAACATAATTATTAGATATGGGTCATTTCATCTCCTCCATGCACATTCTCTTTTTCATATTTTCTTTGCCGTATCTTTATAAGAAATTAACATTCTAATCAATGCCAAAACCATCAGTGTCATCATATCAATTACTAAATCTTCACTTTGTGGAGTTTCAAAATATTCATGCTAGTTCATGTTGTTTGTGTTTTTCATGAGTACTAATTTAAAATTATTAAATAGGAATTACGTAGTCGTTTATATATGTAACTAAGAGACAAGGGTTTGAAAAAGATGCATCGAAATCATATGTTATATATAGAGAGATTCATTCTGTTTCACATGAATACAACTCAAAAGAAACATATACCGCTCCTTAGGAAATACTATTTATACCGATAAACTAAACCGAATTTTAATTCAAACCGGATAAAACCGGTGATAAACCAAAACACTTGGCAACTAAACCAAGAAAACCAGAGTTATCCCTTCAGATTGGATCAAGAATCAGCCCACGCAGCAAAAACCGGCATCTGAGGCAAAGTAAGAGAAACGGTCTTAAGATCAGCATTAGGGTTTGCACTCCAAGAACTCATATTTCCGACCACATTTGCTCCAAACATCTTCGGACCAACTTGAGGCAAGGCGAAAATCGTCGGGAAACTCAAAACCCTCTCCGGGCAACTCACTTCTTTATTGGAACCACCGTCCACGACCGCGTTTAAAGCGGTTTCCTCGTCGTTATTGTTGCGGACCACGATGCTATTGCTGTTCCTACGAGCCATCTCGCCAGACAAGAGTGTGTTACTAGACATTATACGATCAACGTCGTACCTAGTTATATCAAAGTTAGTCACAGCGTTCGTGCCACGGAATTTTATGGCTGCTACATCATACGCTTCTGCAGCTTCTTCTTGAGTTCCTAAATAGGGTTACAAAGCTTCCGTGAGTTACAAGCAATGTCAAAAAGAGATTTTAAAAGATGAAAGTTACAAGGAAAATTACCAAAAGTTCCGAGGTATAGATCTTTGTTTCCAGCGACTCTACCGATCCTAGCTTGCCACCTTCCATGCTGGTGATGTCTAATATAATAGACACACAAACTCAATATGAAATAAATAACCAAAACTATATGTTATAAAGTTATATATAACTATAAAGTACCTTGTGACTCCTCTATAGATGGAAGCACCCCTAGAGAAACCACTGCTTTTCCTTCTCAAGTGAGCAACATATTCTTGTCGAGTCATGTTCTTCATGTCCTCGATCTCTTTCTGATAATTTTCCACCTTTTTAAACCCAAAACAAAAACGCATGATTAGCGGTAATATAAACCATTAAGGTCAAAGAGAAATTAATAAATATTATAAATGAGAAAATGGATTACAGAGAAATTGGTGTGAGTAGAGGGACCCCAGTACTTGAGTGCAGCAAGATCATATGCTCGAGCAGCTTTCTCTTCCATATCATAACCCCCTAAAAAGATTTAATCAAACAAAAAGCAGTCAAAACCCATCATTATTTTCCCGAGAAAATCTAGGGGGAAATCATGAATCCATGAAGATTGAAGTGTGTACTTACCCAGATAAACTGAGAAGAGGATCATCAAATCATAATCACACATAGAGAAAATAAAAACTCAATGTCAAATAAATAAATAAAACATAAAATTTACAATATAAAACAAATAAAATAATATTAAACCTTGTCTTCCTTTTCTGCTATGACCTTCCTTCTTGAAACTATTGTCCCATAGATGAGCTTCATATCTACCAGTCCATCTATGTCTATTTCACATTATTAAAACCTTAGAATAAGTACAAGAAACATCACTAACCAGAGTCAAATATTATTAATAAAAATATATAAAAAATAGAAAACCTTGTAACGCCTCGGTATTGAGAAGTTCGTTGTCCAAAAGTGTCAATAGATTTTCTATGAACAATCTGTTTCTGTCCAACAACCACAACATCCTCTTGCCCTCTCTTCTTCACAGCAGTCGCCATTGTTGTCTCAAATCCTGCACTTGTCTCGACCAAAGCTTCAGAGATCTGTTGGTGGTTTTGAGTTTGGTTTTGGTGGTTTTGGTTTTGGTGGTGGTGAGAGCCAGTGATGCAGCTAGATTGTGACCCAGGGCTCATTGATAAGCTCAGTGACTGTTGAAATTCCCCATATACCCCTACATTAAAAGACCCTCCTCCATGTGTCAAACCAAGGTCATTCTCGTAATTTCTTGTTTCTTCTTGAAGGTGGTTTCTGGTTTGAGGGAAGCTAAAGAACTCTTGAAAGTTTGTGTTGTTGTTTGGCTCATGAGTGGTATTGTAGAATAGACTATCTAAGCTAAGATCCATGGCTTCTTTGTGACTTGTGTTGTTGTGATGGGTCCCAAAGAAATCCTCCATCTTTGGAGATGAAACTAAAACAACCAAAAAATAATTTCATAAATAAAATCATAAATCCTTAAAACCAAACATGTTCCCATCTAACAAGACAACAACATCAAGAAAATAAATAAAGATGCCCAACTTGTTGTTAAATTAATTCCACATTATTACTAACCTTGAGAAGATCTGTTGAGAGCTTCCATTAAGCAAAGAGAACCATCAGATCTGAGTGGCATCACAGACATTTGAGAATACATTCCCCCAGAGTAGCAGACTCCATAGTTACTACTATTGTCACCAACCACAAGTTGTGGTGGAACAGAAGGAGATGAAGTTACAGCTGAAGAAGTCAACATATTTGAAGACAACGAAAACCCTAGCAAATTAGTCGTGTTGCCATGATTATTATCATCATTATCACAAAAAGACTTCATTTTTTTTTTTGCTGCTTCTCTTCTTTCGATACTATATCTCTCTTTTGTTTTGAACCTCTTGGAGTGGTAAGCTAAATCACAATCATTGGCTAAAGAACGAACACACCATCTTTTTTTTTCTTGAACTTATCAGCAAAATCAAGGTTTTGTTTTTTCTTTGTGTTCGGATGAGAAGTGAAAAGGAAGTGGCTTTAGGATATAAGAGTTGAGAGGATATTATTATAAGAGAAGAGCAAAGCTCAAATTTGCTGTTTGAATCCGTTGGGATCTGTGTTGTTATTGAGAAAGACGTTTCTTTGCTTTTATTTCATTTTTTATTTTTATTTTCGCTTTTAGCCCTACAAATACCCCATCTTCCACATTATTTGTATTTTTTCTATAGTCTTTGTAGACATTTCAAAGTTAATACATTGATATGCATATAAGATACTCCTTCCGTATTTAAAAAGTTGATGTTTTAGATTTTTTATTTGATTCTAAAAGATTGATTTTTTACTTTAGTTAATGGATTTTATTTAATATTTTAATATAATTAAATATATAAAAATATGAGTGGTAAAATATTTATTGGTAACCCAAAATAAAGCAAAAATAAACAATTAAAACAAATATTTATTATTTTTTAATAAGCATGAAAATTATCAAAACATTAATCTATCAAATATAGAAGAAGTATGAGTTATTACTTATTATAAAACTATTAATATGATAGTTTTCTCTAGTATATTTATAAGAACTAAAAGAAGTTTGAGATTCACAACATCATTTTTAATAAATAAACAGAATCAAGAAAGTTTAATTATAAAGACACTGAATAACCAACAAAATATATAGTAGATAAACCTATACGAGTTGGTACAATAATGGTAGGACAATCAAACGCACTCTCGAAACATTTTATAAAATAAATACCATTAGATGTTAACCTTGTGTATGACTCATTTCAAAAAGCAGAAAAATAACTTTAAAATTGAGAAAACGTTTTTTAAATCGTTAATATACATATCATTACAAGAACAAACAAAAAGTAGAGATACAAATTCAAACGTATAAACCGACAAAACTATAAAGAAGTCCACAAGAGGGTAAAAAAAAAAGTTTCACAGGGCAGAGAGGACGATTTCCGGTCATGGGCGGCTTCTTCCTCTCTCTTTCCGCCCTCCGAGTTTTTTCTGATCAGACCCTCTTCTCTCCTTTATATTTTTCAGAAGTGGCGATCTTTTTTTCGGTGTTTCCGGTATCAGCCTCTTCGGTTTTTGGTCTTCGGCGGTGTTGGTTCCGGTACAGTTTCCGACCCTCCGATCAAATAATCCCATGTTGCTTTCTATGGTGACGTTTCTTCCGATTATTCGGATTTCTTCGGGATTTCCCGATTTCTCGCTTTGCGAGTCTCGATCCTGCTCCTTCTCTCTCTTCCGGCGCCGTCCACTTCTTGGGTTCTCTCGGTTGAGCTCTTCTAGTGTTCTTCCGGTTTGTTCGGTCTAACATCGTCGTTGTGTCCCTGCTTTAGAGGACAAGCGTGTGGAAAATCTGTGTAGGCGGTTCCCGTGGAGCTTTTGCGGTTGATTTTCTTTTATGCAGGTTGATTTGGATGGTGGTTCTGCGGTGTATGGATCGGCAAACGGTGTTAACGGATTCAGTGAAGTTGGTCTGGCGACATCAACGACGATTTCCTCCGCATCGTTTGGTGAGTTTCCAGCGATTTTCCATGGCGTTACGTGTGTCTTGTTTGTTGGCTTCGGTATAGGACGCCATGTGGCTGTCTTTTTTACCGTGTTCTTATCCGCGCGTTTTGCTTTATTGTAACTGGGCTCGGCCTGTTTGTAATTTGGCTTCGGTCCATAAATGCATCCGTTGACCAAAAAAGAAGAGGGTGAAAAAAAGTCCAAAATACCTTATGACCGACCGTATAAAATACGACGAAACTTTTGGTCACGGCTCTAAATGACCCGACATATATAACTATGCATCCTTTGTATTCATCTTTTTATTTCGTTATCTTCCAAAATCTTAATACCAAGTGGGTCGCTTCGCTACTCCTACTCGTATTTATATTTGGTTTTGCAAATACATCAAACAATAATATGTGTATACGATGCTGTCTCTATATATGTGACATGTTTGTACTTTCAGCAACAAATTATAGTTAAGAGTTTAACAGGTTGAGTTAACGAGTTTATATTAAAACTGTTAGAGCATCTCCACTAGTGAGACCCTTAATGGGTCTCTTAATCATAATTTAATAATAAATTTGTGGATAATGAATAGTTAAGAAACTGTGTTATTTATAAGGGTCCATTGGTGAACCTGTAACCGAGTTTCTTAACATTTTTTTTTCAAACATTTTATTTTTGAGTCTAAGAGCAAAAATGTGATCACCCAAGGAGGATGCAAAGTTCGGGACTTGGTCTGGAAAAACAGAGGCAATCGTTGTGTTGAAGCTCTGTGGAAATGTGATCGTAACGCTCGGCTAAAGCTCTATAAGCTCTGTAAGATTCTTCGACAAAGCTTTTGAGTTCTGGTCTCTTCTTGTAATACATCTCTGCACGCTTCGCAAACGAATCTCCATCTTCTTGTAATAGCTTCAACACATATTGCACCTTTTCTTCAATATCTGTAAATCAAGGAAAAACATTTCACAGAGACCTTTTTAGATCACTATAAAGATCAGGAAGATCGCAACTTTTTCTCAAAAGAAAAAGGGTTTCAGCAAAAACGAATCATGTGTTAACCCAAACAATCAAACAGATACATACGTACATATATGTGAATGTATCGAGATAAAGAGAGAGATGGATGAAAAAAAGGAGAGACCTTGAAGGTTTTGTTCGAGCCATTTAGATTGTTTGGTTCGAATATGACTCGCCCACCACCATGAATACGCATTACTCGCAGCTCTCTGCAGCATCGTCTTCCTCTACCAAGTATAATCACCAAAAATATTTTTTGTAATTATGTTGATTTCAACTATTTTATTCTTCTCATTCGAATTCCCAGAAAACAGAGACCTAGAAAAGATTATGATATTTTGTGTGTGATCGTTTTTTTCTCTCCTCTTCTCTCTCTATCTCTAGATCTCAATAAGAAAGGAAAAAAGGATAATTTCCTGAGAAAATTTCTGTTAAGCTTAAGCGAATCCCTAAATCTAACCCTAAATCTAACCCCAAATCAAACCCTAAATCGATTCGTATTCGATTCTAGCCGAAACCCTAGATCGATTCGTATTCGATTCTTTCATCGAATCCAAGCAAAAATAGATTCCTAATTCGATTTACGAACCCTAAATAGAGAAGATTACGCGAAAAAATCAACGGTTTATGTGCTTTTTACAGATTTCGAATGAACCTTCCTATCGCCCCCTATATCGCACACAAGAGCTCTCGTTTCTTTGATTTCGCGAAATGAAGGAGAATGATGTTTTTGCTGAGAGACTCCGAAAGCGAAAGAAGGTTCGACGGGCACACCTCAGTTCTTTCGCCCAACCGGAGATTGCCACGTGGCTACGAGACCGTCCCTTAAAACTCTTAACTAAGAGACGTTCCTTAGCAAATTATATTGGATCCATTTATTTTAATTGGTTTAGCCCTCAAAAACTGAACCCAAAAACTTTCATAAGACCCCAATGGACCTGCTCTTAAACTCTTAACTATTTTATATACATGTTACGAATCAAATTTTTTTTTTGTGCAGTGACAACTAACTAGATATGTTAAAGGTTTACGTACTACAGTAAAGCTCAAATATACGTAGGTCCTATGATGTCTGCCACAACCAGCTGTAATGTAGGATAAGACACCTCTACGGCGCCGTTTTGCTGAAGAACCACCCATCCATCTTTAATCACTTTGACTTTAGTATCACTTCTTTCCAATTTTTTAATGGAAACGGTTTAGTCAATGCTGATCAATTACGATTATTAGAAACGATTATTTTGGTTTAAAACCAAACTATGACTAAGTTCGGTTAATGTACAAACTCGGCTTATACAGAAGCGGTTCGGTTCGGTTTATCATAATCAAACCTTATGTGTTTTTATACCTAACATATTTAGTTATTTGACTAAAAAACATATTTGGTTAAACTTTCATAAGATTTTTCCCGGCAGTCTAAAATTTGAAGACAAGAGATAAATATAATTATACTCTTATGTCTTATCTGACCACTAGAAATTTGATAATTTGCTTTTAATGTATAGTCATTGGTCATATACCTGCAGTATGCAGCAGAGGGAATTTAAATAAGAAAGAATAAATAATATTGCTCGACTTATAACACTTTTTTTCTTATGACTTCCAACAATTTGATCGACTAATCAGAGGTTTTAGTTATAAGAAAAAATTATTTGTTTAACCGATATAATTCTATCTTGAAACATACAATTATTGAACCCCATCAGCTTTATTTATTTAATAATGCTCAAATTATCTTCTGTTTTAAAAGGGTTACTTTAGATAAAGAATTTTGATCAAAGTTAATATTCTCCTAATGATGGATTAATCGGTGGTAACCTTTAAAAGTGAAAAACTTTTATTTTAATGATTAAAGCTTAGAATGAATTATCCTTTAAATTAGCATATTAGTCTTGTTTGGTTTTACCACGAGGGATAAAAATTCCTTCCGACTAGAAGGCAACGACAGCTGCATTAGTGGATTAGTTTCATCAAATATAGTTTCAAGGGACAAATATATCTTAATACTTTATTACATACGATCAATTACGAATATTAATATCCTTAAAACAAATGATGTGAAATATGGCGTAAAAATGAACGAATATGTTTACCCAAATATAGTATCATCAAAGACATGGAAACGGCAATATTTTGTGATAAAGAATGAAATTACCTAAGATAGTTAAATTATTTTTGCATGAAAGTGATGATCAAGAGACAGATTTTCTAGTGTGAATCATTTTGTTGGAAGGAAAAAAAAAGGATAGTGGGAGCAGTTGTTTTGGAGGGAAATCATATAATGCATGAAGAGGTCCCTCTTTCCTTCCTTTGATTTTGGTAATGATTAACAATTCCACCTAAAATAGTACTACCATTCTTGTATTCATTTAGTTTTGTTTTATGTCTTTTCCACAACAGTTGTCTTGATAATCAAACGGCCAGATAACACAAAATGTTGGATCCAACTGATGAATAAAAATGGAATGGTTATATTAGATGTTCCAGCATTTGAATAGTGCAAAACTGTTAGTGAAAACTATTTGTAAAAACGGTAGCAAAAAGCTGAAAGAATCATTTTTACTGTAGTTTTTTATATCGTTTTTTGTGATTGGTAAGATGTAAAACAATAGACCTTTAACCGTTTTAACTTTTAGTTACTAATCTAACCCGTTAAGTGTTAACATTCGCCAAAATCGCGACAGAGAACGCAAATGAAAATCGCCATATGAGATATATCCCATCATTCAATTCTCTTCTCTGCTCACAAGCGAAGCAGCTGTAGATCTTTTAGGACAGAGACGACTCTTTGGCTTCATGCTAACTCTGCAATGACCATTATACCCCCTGAAATGTACATATTAATTGGTTTGATTATAAAAACTCTTTTCAATATTTTTTTACCAAGTTAGCTAATCTAAACTTAGGCCAAGTCCAACGCAACCACAAATCACTATAATTACCATTTTCTTTACTCCAACCGAACGGTATGTGCAATGCCAAATTTTTTTTTTGTGTTTTATGAATAGTATTACACCAAATTTGGTGTGGTACTATTCATAAAACACCAAAAAATAATAATATTTTATTTTTGTTTTATTTTAAAATATACTTAAATTGATATTTATTAATTGATTATACATTATACATTATTAAATTGATTATTTTTTTATTTTCAAATGATTAATAGTTTATTTTAATGATGTAAAATTGTAATTGTAACTTATAAAGAAAACTAATGATAAAAATATATTAATAAAAAACTAATAATAAAAATAAATGACATAATAATGATCAATTAAAATATTATTTGACCAATTGTAATTTTATATTTTACTTATAATTATGTAGTTATAAAATAATTATTATTTATTAAAACTATTAAAATAAAAGAAATTAAATTTAATAATATAATAATAAAAATTTGGTGTGTGTGGTTGGAGATGGAAAAAATATTGGAACACCAAAACCAAATTTGATGTATAGGTTGAAGATGCTCGTGGTAGTAGTATATGTTTATAACTGTACTTTGCATTAGATTCTTCCATATCTAAAGTTCTAGTCTCATTGGGATTTGTATTAGGTCAATAGACGTGTTTATGTGAATATTCAAGTTAGAACTAGATTTTGAACCGCGCTTAAAAAGCGCGGGTTTATTTTCTTTACAAATTTTAATTTTTATTTATTTTATTATTAGTAATTTAGATTTTTTTTATTATACAATATAATTTTGTTTATAATTGTTAAACCCACATTATAAAAAGTAGTTAATAATTTACATTTTTTTTTAAAAAATTATGTGTTATTTGGAAAATCACATATCATAAAGAAATAACGATTTCGTATTTTAAATTTTAACCCGCGTTGTATCGTAAGATCGCGATTTAAAAAATTTTTTTTTCTTTTGAAAACAAACATTTTGAAAGTTATTTGATATACGTTTAATATTTATTGCATTTATTTATAATATTTTATAAACTAAAATATATTTTTTCAATTTAAATATTTGTATAATTGAAATTGATTAATTCAACTTTATAACTTTTTTCATTGAAGAAAGTTAAATTTTAATATTTATAATCGAAATTGGCTAATCTATTTTTCAACACGTGTTATAATGGTATATGATTTGAAAATTTGATGGAACAACCCGTTAAAAACTGCATTCAAACATGAACCATAACTTGAACACATCATAAATTTCAATAATATAAATATTGAATAATTTTAGTATTTTTATTAAATTAAAAATATATCAATTGGAATTAGTTAAACTTGTACAAAGTTCATTTATAGAAATCGAAATTGGTTAATTTATTTTTTAACCCGTTCTTATAATAGTTTAAATATTCTGCAATTTAATGGAGCAATCCGGTAAAAATGCAATCGTAAAAAAATATTTTTCTTATGAAATAAATAAATTTAAAATATTTTATAAGATTTTGTTATACTATAAAAATAATTATTTATATTTGAAACAAAAAAATAAATAAAATATTAATTAATGAATATTATCTTATATATACCAACATAGTTGATGTTTAAATTATTTAGTTATATTAATCAATTGATCTAATAATAGTTTCATATATAATTAATTAGGAAAGTGGAACCCATTATATTTAGTTTGTTTGGATACATGTTTAGTAATTGTCTTGTTTGAAAACTTGGATAGTAGAGAAAATATTATATTCCGTAATTACCCTTAATGAATATTTAAAACATTCTTAAATCTCCAATGGCATTCTTTGTAAATAACACATGACCCAAAAGTTAGTTTACTTTTAACTCTAATTTTTTAATAGTATTGATTACACGAGATTTTTGCCAAATATTGAACAAACTAAACATAAAAACACGAACTAATAAAGATTTATTTCCTCAAAATCACATTAGTTGGTTAAACAAAGCCAAAACAAATCCACGAATCTCATTCTGGTCCAGCTTTTCTTGGTACGGGTTATAATAAACCAGTTTTATATAGTATCTATAATGAAGTGCAACATATAGAACTATCCATAAAAGCAGAAACATTTGGTTGGTAATGTCAGCGTATAAATATTAATGCTAACTCATTTATATGAATAAATCCAATCTTCGAAAATATATATCTCACAAGTGGGTAGTTATTGAACTTAAAACACACGTACAAAAAAAAAATTTGTTCGAAGGGATCAAAATGTAAGATGTTAGGGTTTAGGACCACTAATAATTACATAATTACCCGAAGGAGACAGAAATGCAGGAGGTTTTGCATGTATGGTGAAAGAGAAAGGAGAAACACAATAATAGACAAATCATTAAAATCACGATAAACATTTAAAATTATATTATATATTTATATATAAGAGAGATATTAACGTTGACGTTTGATGAGAAGGGTAGATTGGGAATTTAAGAAGGGTATTGAGAGAGAGAATCCAACACGAAATCTAAAATTAGATTTTGCATGCAGAGAAATTCAACTGCCAAATACACAGAGAAGATTAGAGAGTGAAGACAGCGACCACTTATCAGAGCTAGGGATGTTGTGGTGGGTAAAAATACCCTACCCTACCCTAGTTTTAAGGGTACCCTACCCTTTAAAAACCCTATTTTGAAAACCCTATATATACCCTGTACCCTTTAGGGTAACCCAAACAAAATCCTATAGCTTTAGGGTTATCCACGGGTACCCTAACTTTTATTTATACATTATTAATAACTTATAACTATTATTTTTCTAGACTAATTTATGGTTAAATTTATGAATTAATTTGGCGGGAAAACAGAATTTCACGTTTTTGCGGGAAAACAGAATTCTTGGTTTTTGGCGGGAAAATGGAATCTTACGTTTTGGCGGGAAAACGGATTTTTACATTTTTTGGCGGGAAAACAAAATTTTACGTTTTTGGCGGGAAAACGAAATTTTACGTTTTTGGCGGGAAAACGAAATTTCACGTTTTTGGCGGGAAAACATAATTTCACGTTTTTGGCGGGAAAACGGAATTTTAAGATTTTTGCGGGAAAACGGAATTCTTGAATTTTTGCGGGAAAACGGAATCTTATGTTTTGGCGGGAAAACATAATTTTACATTTTTTGGCGGGAAAACAAAATTTTATGTTTTTGGCGGGAAAACGAAATTTCACGTTTTTGGCGGGAAAACAGAATTTCACGTTTTTGGCGGAAAACAGAATTTCACGTTTTTGACGGGAAAACGGATTTTCACATTTTTTGGCGGAAAACGGAATTTCACATTTTTTGGCGGAAAACGGAATTTCATGTTTTTGGCATGAAAACGGAATTTTACATTTTTGGCGGGAAAACGGAATTCTACATTTTTGGTGGGAAAACGGAATTTACATTTTTGGCGGGAAAACGGAATTTCACATTTTTGGCGGGAAAACGGAATTTTACGTTTTTGGCGGGAAAACGGAATTTCACATTTTTGACGGAATTTTGTTTTGTTGCGAAAAACGGTATTTTACCTTTTTTGCGTTAAAATATAATCCTAAATTTATTTAATATTATTTCAAAATTAAAATAATCAAATATTGTTTTGTAGTTTAAATTATTAAAAATATAAATAGTTTATTATAAGATTATTTTGTGAGTATTGATGTAATTCACAAAAACCCATGGGTACCCTAAACCCTATAGGATAAATCCTTTTTGAATCCTAGTAGTTAGGGTACCCTCCCATTTTGAACCCTCTTCTTTTTTCACTTAAAGGGTAGGGTTTTGAACTTGAATTTTGCTAAGGGTTTAGGGTACCCTACGGGTAATTACCCATATTTAACATCCCTAATCAGAGCATGTCGTCCTACTTTAATTTTCTTTTTCTTTTTCTTTTATTTTTCCTTTCTGAGTTCGCATAGCCCATTGGGCCTTTTTCATAAGTATTTAATTATTTATCACAAAATAATACTATTGATTTGTTGACAATCCCATTGATTTTGATCAGATGTGGCCCTAAAGGACCGAGACTATTGATTTAACTCTCTTTTTCTTGTCTAATCAGGATTTAATTATAGCCCTTAATTATAAAATAGCTAGAAGCCACTAGAGACACTTTTACTTAATTCAACTAAATCATATTTATAGCTTTGAAGCACAACACTAATGTCAAAACCTGCAAGCTTCATAGACTTTTAAGTGCTAGTGCTACTACTGGTGAAACCAGTCTAAAGAATTACACACATTTAATTATATGAATGCATCAAACATAATACCATAAAATAATCTGAAAAGACGGAACATTCTTATTTAATAAAACAAAATACTTTACAAATTTCAATTGAACTCTTTTTTTCCTCTAAAAATTATATTAATTAATTGGGAGAAGTTACAAAATGAAATACTAAATCTGACATACATGCAACAAAACAGTCTCCGAAATCTAATTCCATGATAGGAAAGTTAAACCCGCAGAATGATATTGATGTGTTTTCATTCATTTAGGATAGTGATTTGTGCTTATTTTGATTTCTTTTCCCTTCTTTCTTCATTTCTTTGTTGTTCTTTGTCTAGTTTAGAGTTTAGATGCATTTAGGACTAGGATTAGCTTTGTAGGTTGTTTTTGGAGTGTTTGCTTGAGTTTTGTAGGTTTATTGACAAGTATGGAGCATATGGGAGGCTAAGGAAGCAAAAGAGAGGAGCCCAAAGAAGAAGGGAGGATTGGGCAAGTCGATAGTGATTTAATCGACCAGCCGAATCGATCAAAAGACGTCGGTTCATTCCTCAGTATTCAAACCGACGTGCGGAACCGACGTCCGGAGGTCGGTGGAAACAAGCGAGGTTCTCACAATTCTTGGCAGTGAAATAATCGACGTCGTCAACCGACCAAACGACGTCGATGGTTTCCGACTCATCCCAACCGACATCTTCAACCGACCGCGCCCAAGTCGATTCCAACAAGAAGCTTTCGACGAGTTAAGTCCAGTGATTTAATCGACCGAGCAAACCGACGTAAACGAGTCGGTGATTTCGAAGCCATTCTAATCGACGAACTCAATCGACGTCACCAAGTCGATGGAGAAACACGCGATCTTCGACGAAATCGACCAGCAGGTTAACCGACGTGCAGAACCGACCAAACGCGGTCGATCGAACCGAGAATTTTCAACCGACGTCTCCAACCGACTATGCCACGTCGGTTCACTCACTGGCGATCCAAATTGAACCGGGTCAATACCCGGTTTGTTCCGGGTTGACCCGGTTCGCCCCCTCTTTACTATTTAAGGCCAAAAACCTGATTTTTGTTGGATCTTAAGCTTGTTTTTGATTTCTAAACCTTTTGTAAGAACAAGTTTAATCTTTTCTTAATCCAAGTACTTCTTTGAGATTTCTTCTTTCAATCTTTCTAATTTCATTAATCATCAATGATTAACACTATCTCTATGGGTTTTGTTGATCACATCATGATTAGTGAGTAGTCTTCTTCAAGGATTATGGGTTAGGTAGATTAGGGCTATTTAGAGTGAATCAAGGATGTTCTAAGTTTATTTGTGATTGATCTCACCCTTCTAGATGTTCTTAATGCTAGGTTATCCATGATCAAGTTAATCTAGATCCTTTGGTATTTGTTGCACACCAAGTGTTTGATGAAATGCAAGCTATGATCTATTAGGGGATTTTCATATTCTAGCTCATGGGAATGAATGTTTAGAATGATTATTAGCTATGGAACTTGATTGTTAATGCTTGCCTTATCTTATTTCACAAATGAGAATTTGATCTTGAAATGTGATTAGGGAAAGTGATTAGTACCAAGAAATTGGATTAGTCAATTGTTATTGTTCCTATGCTTGAGATTTGCTTCTTGATTGATTGTTTAGACATCCTTGTTAGCTCTAGATGGTTCTAGTCATTGACCTTAGCCCATAAGCCTTGTCTTTTTCATTTGATTATCTTTGTGTCATCTTAACTAGTGATATCTTGCTTGTTTGGTTTCCTTACTAGTTTATTATTTTGAATTGCTTCTAAGTTGTTAGAACTTTGCTTAAATTGTGATTTGCTTGGCTAATTTGGTTTGGTGTATTCACATTGGTCTAGTCCGGTCCTAAAAATGGATTGATCCCTCATTGCTACACGATAAGCATGGGGAATTGATACCCATAAAGATTGGCTAAAATCTTGTTATCAATTTGGCGCCGTTGCCATTTTGGGAACTTGGATAGATCAATTCGATTTCCTTTCCTATTTAGATCAAGTTTTGGTTACTAATTTCGCTTCTTCATTTCTCTTTGATGTCAGGTGCATGAACTTGCGGAGCAGAGGTCCTACAGATTTGGTTGCGCGGGTTTCAGATATCAAAGCACTAGAAAGACAGTTAGCAAGAGAGAGAAGGGCACTAGAAAGAGCTGTTCACTTAGAGAGACTCGGGTTGGAACAGGAAGTAGTTCAGCCTTTGCTTGAGCCTCAAGAGCAGCCAGTTATGGATTTAGAGGGTCATCAGGACCAGCAAGGTCATCAGGACCAGCAAGGCCATCAGGGCCATCAAGAACAGCATCAACAGGATGCGGATGCTAGAGATGCGCAGGGACACAGGATCCCGGCTCATCGTGAGAGACCTTTCAGAGCCATTGGAGATGGCGATACACCCGACACCAACGCTATTAGACGGGGTATCATTCCACCACCTGTGAACAATAACAACTTTGAAATCAGAGCCATGGTAATGAATATGGTGCAGAACAACCAATTCCATGGACTTGCCTCAGAAGATCCATTGAAGCACTTAGACACATTCGACAAAATCTGTGACACTACAAGACTCAATGGTGTGACGGATGAGGGTCTCAAGATGCGCCTCTTTGTATTCTCCTTGGCAGATAAAGCCAAAGACTGGGAGAGCACTATTCCTCCAGGGTCTATCACTACATGGGCAGATCTCAAGAAGGCTTTCTTGAAGAAATTCTTTTCACCTACAAGAACCGCCCGCTTTCGCAATGAACTATCTGGTTTTGTGCAAAGAAACAATGAGACTTTTGCTGAGGCTTGGGACAGGTTCACCAAGCTCACCACCCAATGCCCCCACCATGGATTCACCAAAGAGACACTGCTCAGTAACCTCTACCGAGGAGTGCTTCCTAGAATGAGGGCAATGCTTGATTCTTGTAGTAATGGACACTTCCTAGGCAAGGGAGTTGATGAGGCTATGGAATTGATTGAAAACTTGGCTACAAGTGATGGGAACTATAATGAGGACTATGAGAGGACTCCTAGAGGATCATCTGATGAGAAGTACGAGAAGGAGATCAAGTCTCTAAATGACAAGATTGACAAGATGATCTCATCCAACCAAAAGCAAATCAGCTTTGTGGAGAACTATGATGAATCCCCACCAGTCCTATTCAGTCTTGAAGGAGATATGACCCAAGAAGAGATCAATTTTATTGCGGGCCAAGGAGGTTTCAACAGGGGTTTCACCCCAAACTACAGGAATCACCCCAACTTCTCTTACAGAAACCCCAATGTTGCTAACCCACAGGATCAGGTTTATCCTCAAGCTCAACCACAAGCTCAAGGTCAACAACAAGGGCAACAAGGCTTCACACAACCTCAGCCACAAAAGCCTTTTGTCCCTTATACTAACCAGCAAGGGTTTGCTAACAAACCACAGTTCCAAAGTCAACAAGCCTTTGTCCCCAAGCCACAATACCCTCCACCCGGATTTAACCAACAACAGCCACAAGCCTCTTCTTCCTCAGGTTTGGACAGTGAGTTAAAGGGTATGATGCAGCAACTACTTCAGGGACAAGCCTCAGGAGCTATGGAAGTTAGAGATCTGAAGAGTGAGTTGCAGAACTTGACTTCAAGGGTCACAAACATGGAATACAAGAATGCCTCTACATCTCGAACTCAAGGTACTTTACCCGGAAACCCAGAGAAGAACCCGAAAGATTACTGCAATGCTATCTTCTCTACTGTTGATCATGAGAAATCAGACTATGAGCGAGAGGTTGATGAGATAGAAGCACTTCTCTATGGTTATGAACTCCCTCCGGCTGCACATGTCCCTCTTACGGAGATAAAGGCCACTGTAGTTAAGCCTACCTATGTTGCACCAGCTAAGGTGATGAGTGCTACTGATACTTTTGCTGAAGATATTGTGCCTACTGTACAAACAGCACCAAAAGCGCTTCCTAAGCTTGGCAATCCGGGTAAATTTACCATCAGCTGTACTTTGGGAGACTTAAAGATTACGGATGCATTGTGTGATTCCGGCTCTACTGTGAGCGTGATATCTCTTGATATGGTGGAAAGTCTTGGGATCAAGAGCATGGAAAGATACCCATCTTCTATTACATTTGGAGACTCTTACTCAAAAACTCCAATGGGAATGATCAAGGACTATCCACTGAAGATTGGTGAGTGCACAATCCCAACTGACTCCATTGTCATGAAGATGAAGAAAAGCACCCAACTACCTCTCCTACTTGGTACCTCTTTCCTCCATACCACTGGAGCTTCTATGGACTTCAAAAAGAAACGTGCTGTGCTGAATAATGTTGACAACAAGGTCTACTATCCTTTGAGGAGTACATCTCTCCACACTTGTGGTGCCATTCTCTCTCCCAATGAGGATGATGTGTTAGAGGAAGCAAGGCTATTTGCAAATGTTGGTAAGGAAGTTTGGCCTAAACCCACTACATATGGATCATTGACTGAGCACATGGGACGTGCTCAAAAGAAGGGGGTGGATAGAGCTATTGGAAATCCTCCTACACCCATAAGGATTGAGTATGTTGGGTCCATATCTTCAATGAAGCTTACTACCAAGGAGGTTAAAGGATCAAAGGAGAAGGTTGTGGATATGGTGACAAAGAGGGCTCCAAAAGTTGAAATTGCTGAAAAGGATAAGGTTTTTAACAATCACCCAAAGGCTCAAAAGTTTGAAAAAGAGATCATGGATTGTGAGAGTCTACAATCCTTGTTTGATGGGCATAATAAAAATGCTCTAACCAATGGATTGGATGGAGTTAAGAGAGCTGAAAAAGGACATAAGGACAAGATGGAAGCTCTAATGCCTTTTGAAACTCCATCATCTCTCAACTGTATCAGCTTGCATCCATTGGGTCTGAAGGGTGATTACATTGAGTACAAGGTCGAGACCAAGGGAAAGTCTAGGCCATTTGCAAGTGCTAAAGCTTCAATCAGTCCAAGGTTTCAAGGTGACTCAGTGAATCTCAGTGAGCTGACTTCTCAGGTCTTAGCCATCACTCTCGAGGGCAGGACTCACTCTTCAACCGCCTAAAAAAAAAATCGGTTTGAACAGTCGAGCTTAACGACTCTAAACAAAAGCGCACTTGGGAGACATTCCCATGTTTATCCTTGTACATATGATCTTTTGCTTGTTATTTTTGATGTTCTTTCCTTTAGTTTTATCAGGTTTTGGTCAGTAGGTGAAGTTGGGGATCAATCGGAATGAGCCTAGGTCATGGCGAAATCAACAAAGGATTGAGCTCCCATCCCATTCCACTCCACTTAAAGCTCCAAGTAACACACTCCAGCCTTGTAAATATTTTGCTTTTTCTCTCTTCTTGAGTTTGTTTGTTTTTCCCGGTCTTTCTTCCTTTCTTCTTTCACACCGAGACGGTGTGAAGTAAGTTTGGGGGAGAGACCAGTTGCTAATCGCGTTTGTTTTGATCTTATTTTTCGTTCTCTATTTTGAGTCTCATGCATTTAATTTGTGGCATAGAAAAACCAAAAAAATCGAAACATTTTCAAAAATTTTCACAAAAAGAAGCATGTAGGATCGAGTCTAGTTAGTAGTTTAGGACTCATGCATTGGGGACAATGATGATTTTGCCTTGTAGAGGCTCACCAATTAAGTTGCTTGTTGCTTTGATCAATTTTCGAAACAAAGGAAAACCCATTGCTTGACTTTAAAATTCCGAAATTCCCTATCCTTGTGAAGCTTGCATGAACTTAGCTCAATTCTGTGATATTGGACTTAATTTGACTTTGAAATATCTTGCTTAGGGGCTTGAAATGCAATCCCATGGTCCTTGCCCGAGCTATGTTTTCCCTTTCTACCACTCTCTTGATTAGCTCGGGCAACCATTGATCTTATGATCATGGCTTCCCTTACCCAAAGACCCTAAACCTTTCCTTGAAGCCAAAATGATTTATGAGTGAGGCATGTTCTTGATAGCCTTTGGCATGTGCAAAAACTTGAGAGTATTGGGGACGACAAGTGGTCTTTTCTCATTTTAGCTAGCTCTATTTGCCATAAGAGTCTAGCACTAGGATGGGAAACAAGTTTGGGGGAGAGATGAGAGTTGTTTTGGGAATGAAAAGAGTTGAATAAGGTTCAAAAGAAAAAGTGAAGTCACTAGGAAATCAAGTAAGAAGAGAGCATTGTGCAAAAAGAAAGAAAAAGAAGTAAGGCCCCTAGATTGAAGCAAAATGAAAAGAAAGAAAAATCAAGTGTTAAGAGGGGTTAGTTATGAAAGAGTTTGCTCATGTTTGAAAAAGAGAAAGATCAATTAAGTGTTTCCTAGTGACAAAGAAAAAGAAAGAAAAGAGCTAAAGGGGTGAGTGTTTTGGTAGAAGATTGATCATGAGTTGGGGGTTTGGTGAGTGTTTATCTTTCATTATGGGATTATTTAGAAAAGTCTTCTAAGGATTGGGTAGAATAATGAGAAAAGAGCTTTGTATGCATGAATTGTTCCCTTTCTTAGATAGATTTTGTGTAATGCCAATTGCTCCAATTTTTGAGTGTTAGCCACCCCAAAAGAAACTCTACTAAGCCACCTCAAATAGCCTCTCTTGAACCTTGCCAATTGGGATTGATTGATTGCCCCTTTGTGAGATCGCACTTAACTTCTAAATGAATGTAAGGAATTGAGTTGATGATTGCTTGTGTTCTATAGGATCTCGGGAGTTGGAGTAGGGGTTAAGGGAACGGTAATGTGGAAGTACATGGATAGTTAATAAGATTAGAGCAACTTGTAACTTCTTTGAAAGATCTTGTATCTTGTTGTGAGTCTTGTGGTTTTGAGTCCCCGCCTTCAAACCTTTCTCCCAAATGGATTGATTGTCTTATGCTTGCTTGCGGACAAGCAAGATTCAAGTTTGGGGGAATTGATATTGATGTGTTTTCATTCATTTAGGATAGTGATTTGTGCTTATTTTGATTTCTTTTCCCTTCTTTCTTCATTTCTTTGTTGTTCTTTGTCTAGTTTAGAGTTTAGATGCATTTAGGACTAGGATTAGCTTTGTAGGTTGTTTTTGGAGTGTTTGCTTGAGTTTTGTAGGTTTATTGACAAGTATGGAGCATATGGGAGGCTAAGGAAGCAAAAGAGAGGAGCCCAAAGAAGAAGGGAGGATTGGGCAAGTCGACAGTGATTTAATCGACCAGCCGAATCGATCAAAAGACGTCGGTTCATTCCTCAGTATTCAAACCGACGTGCGGAACCGACGTCCGGAGGTCGGTGGAAACAAGCGAGGTTCTCACAATTCTTGGCAGTGAAATAATCGACGTCGTCAACCGACCAAACGACGTCGATGGTTTCCGACTCATCCCAACCGACATCTTCAACCGACCGCGCCCAAGTCGATTCCAACAAGAAGCTTTCGACGAGTTAAGTCCAGTGATTTAATCGACCGAGCAAACCGACGTAAACGAGTCGGTGATTTCGAAGCCATTCTAATCGACGAACTCAATCGACGTCACCAAGTCGATGGAGAAACACGCGATCTTCGACGAAATCGACCAGCAGGTTAACCGACGTGCAGAACCGACCAAACGCGGTCGATCGAACCGAGAATTTTCAACCGACGTCTCCAACCGACTATGCCACGTCGGTTCACTCACTGGCGATCCAAATTGAACCGGGTCAATACCCGGTTTGTTCCGGGTTGACCCGGTTCGCCCCCTCTTTACTATTTAAGGCCAAAAACCTGATTTTTGTTGGATCTTAAGCTTGTTTTTGATTTCTAAACCTTTTGTAAGAACAAGTTTAATCTTTTCTTAATCCAAGTACTTCTTTGAGATTTCTTCTTTCAATCTTTCTAATTTCATTAATCATCAATGATTAACACTATCTCTATGGGTTTTGTTGATCACATCATGATTAGTGAGTAGTCTTCTTCAAGGATTATGGGTTAGGTAGATTAGGGCTATTTAGAGTGAATCAAGGATGTTCTAAGTTTATTTGTGATTGATCTCACCCTTCTAGATGTTCTTAATGCTAGGTTATCCATGATCAAGTTAATCTAGATCCTTTGGTATTTGTTGCACACCAAGTGTTTGATGAAATGCAAGCTATGATCTATTAGGGGATTTTCATATTCTAGCTCATGGGAATGAATGTTTAGAATGATTATTAGCTATGGAACTTGATTGTTAATGCTTGCCTTATCTTATTTCACAAATGAGAATTTGATCTTGAAATGTGATTAGGGAAAGTGATTAGTACCAAGAAATTGGATTAGTCAATTGTTATTGTTCCTATGCTTGAGATTTGCTTCTTGATTGATTGTTTAGACATCCTTGTTAGCTCTAGATGGTTCTAGTCATTGACCTTAGCCCATAAGCCTTGTCTTTTTCATTTGATTATCTTTGTGTCATCTTAACTAGTGATATCTTGCTTGTTTGGTTTCCTTACTAGTTTATTATTTTGAATTGCTTCTAAGTTGTTAGAACTTTGCTTAAATTGTGATTTGCTTGGCTAATTTGGTTTGGTGTATTCACATTGGTCTAGTCCGGTCCTAAAAATGGATTGATCCCTCATTGCTACACGATAAGCATGGGGAATTGATACCCATAAAGATTGGCTAAAATCTTGTTATCACAGAACAACTAGATATATCTAAAAACACCGAATCAGAACCAAAGAAAATAAGTTTTTCGATAGAAAACCCTAAGAATAGAAAGCTAAACTACAACTAATCAAGATAAAATCGAAAATTTGAAAAAGTAGCGGTGACAACTTAAACTTGCAATCAATACACATGCGACCTTGAACGAGATTTATTAAAACTGCTCACGGCACACCAAACGACAACATCAGCCTCTTGAAACGTTGCTGCGAAACACTTTCGCAGATCCAAAAGCCAAGATTTAATAACCCGACAAACGAGAACCACTATTCGATCCTTTATAACTTTTTCGAATACGGTTGCGATTCATTCCCAAATTTCCGAACACACCTAAATAGAACCCATAAACAACCCAAATTTCAATTGAACTCTTCACTCTTGTAAGTATTTGAGTGAGAACACAATAAAACCTGGAAAAAAATGTTAATCCGAGTATTTAAAATTGTAAAAAAATTGGTACGTAGGTCTGAAATGTCATAGTCCAAGTAATCGAGGCCAATATGTCACGTCGCATCTGAATCCTTATGTCATTCTCTCTTTATTCTGCTGCACATCCATTAACCATAGATTGGATCCATCCTTTGGCGTCATCTCGCACTGGTATTCAAAATCTATTCGTATTTGTTATTAGATTCATTCACATTTATTATCAATGAATAAAATAATAAGAGTATTTTCTTTATAAAGCCAACCCACCTACGTATTCTATACATGCAAAAAGGTCATAGGCTCATAGCTATTACACTCCGTTGAAAATTTAAACTCTCTCTTGTTTTTGTCGTCGTTGAAAAGAAACTCTGTAATCAGAGATTCTTGTTTTCTTAAAATTTTGTTTATTAGTTAGATATTCTTTCGTAAAAATTGACAAAAAGGCACTGGGGATTTGTAAAGCTAACGAAGTCGCTCTCTTCTGTCTAAAGGGTAACAAAATTGTTATTTATTAAAAAAAACAAAATCAAACTAATGGAATAAAAACCATCATAGATATTCGTTTGTCTCCCGAGAAGAACATTTTATCCATTTTGGTTTCTCTTAAAACATTAGAATTTTGGTTGTTCCAATATAACTTTTGGACACCATATCCGGACTATCCAGCTTTGTAATTTTTAGTTTTGTTATATGTTCAACAAATATAATCTTTAATTAACAAAATAAAAACCATGCATAGTAGACTTAGCACCAATCCATGATCTTCAACTCTTTGTTAATTTCACATTTTTTGTAAATCCAAGATTCGAAATAATTTACTGTTGATTCTAGGTTTTCCATACTTACTTTTCTAGACACTTTGTAATAAGTCATTGTTATTCCATAACATCATTTTGGGATCCATAATAAGTTATGAACTTATGGTTTATAGCATGTCGACACGCAATATCTTCAAGATGTTATGAATCAAAGTAGTATGTGGATTTTGGATTTTCTTATGTTTTCTAGTGTTCATATATCCTGCTATTCTGGTTATAATACCAAAATTCATCATACAGAAAATTGTATATCATTGACAAAAAAAATAGAAGAAAAATGTATATCAAAGAAAACTCCAAAAACCTAATAAATTAGGAAGGTGCCCTTTTATTGATACATGCCTCTCATGAGTTCTGCAAGATCCCTTTTAAATTATCTTCCAAAATTTTATATTTTCTTATAGTTTTTCTTCGCACTGTTTTTTTCTTTGGCTTTTCACGAAAAAAGCAACAAGAATGAGACCAAAGAGAGGGCTTTGTGTTTGGTTTTACCCTTTATGTAATATTTCATTTTATAATATAACAAAATAAAAATAGCCAATAGTTTTTTTTTTTTTTTTTTGTCAGCAGCCAATAGTTAGATTCGGAATGTAGTGAATATGACAGCCATTCATTATTATTTTTTCAATATTCTGCGTTATTTATTTTAAAATTTTACAATCAATAATTTAATTTATGGTGGGCAGCTTGGATCATTTGTTAAATTCTATCCACAAACAGACCTGATGTTCAAATGCTGCATCCATATTTATGGTTCATATATATAGAAAGTTTTTTGCGTGTGGGGTTAAATAAATTAATTATAGAGATGAATTTATTTGAGAATTATAATTTTACAAAACCAAAATTACAGTAAGACACCGAGGAAAAATAGTTTTCATATCCATTTTGTTGGTGGTATCTTTTACAAAGTGAAGACAAGTTTTATAATATAAAACAAAAAAAGTTATAACTCAACTGGGCCTCGTTTTATAATATTATCAACGTATTATTGTTATAACTCAACTGGGCCTTGATTTAAACATTTACTTTTATTAATTGGGCCAGTTTTTGTTTTAACGCTTTTGTTTTTCAAGCTTTTGTTTTGCTTTATATCCACAAGAATGCTTAAAAGGCTTTTAAAAATCAAACACAATATATATTAAATATTTTTTGGGCCTTGATATAAAAGGCCTTCAGTGGGTTTTTTTTTTGTCAACGAGGCCTTCAGTGGTTCACTCTTATTTAGTCGTGTAAAAAAGAAAAGACTAGTTTATAAAAAATGGAAAAATGTAATATTTTACTTTTGAACTCTAATCAGAACCAGAAAACACACTTGACAATATGATGTCACTATAGATATTTCCTAATATCTTAGTGTATTTATTTTGTTCGTTTGTCGTGGATAAAGGATACTTTTCTACCATATGCATGGACAGAATATCACCACGAGTATGGAAACACAACAAACAAACAAGAGAAATAGAACGAGAAAGAGCGACATGTACGTTGAATGTGTGTAATCTTAGACACAATGGATGGAAATTGAAATGGAGACCCATAATAATACGATTTATATCATATAATTATTAACAACAACGATAAAGAGAAGGGGAATATGAAAATATTATGGAATGGAGCCCATGCTTTGATGTCTTATTGTGTCTCATATGAACCTTCCATTTTGATGTAAAGGGTGTGTTCATTTTGGTGTCTCTTTAATAGAGTTTGTTCCTTTAGGTAAAAACACTTGTTTTGAAGATATGATTTGGACCCATGCATGTTTATACGACTATGCTTCCTACCAACAAACACAACCCAAACTGATTCACCTTACCATTCAAAGATCTATTAATCATGTTTTGAAGAAAATAAATTACATAGCCTAATAATAACTTACATTTTCACAAATTGTGGTTAAAATCTTAAAATTAGTCATGGGAATTCGGATATTCGGTTCGGTAAACCATACGATTTCAGATATTTCAATTTTAGAGATTTAAGATCCATCGGGTAGTTATAAATTTTCGGCTCGGTTCCAGTTCGTTTTTTCCGTTCTCGATTGGTTCAAGTATATAATTTTAGAAATCCGGAAATTTTCGATTATTAAACGGTTCATGATACCGAAATAGTAAAAAGTATACTCAAGATTAAAAAATACCGAAAGAACACTAAAATTTTAAGAAATCTGAATTTGAAATGTTAATAAATCATCTGAAATGCAAATAAAATACTTGAAATGATCAAAAATATTCGGAATTGATACTCAAAATATCAATAAATTACTTGTAATGCAAATAAATACCTGAAACAAAAAACCAGAATCGATATCTAAAATGTCAATAAATTATTCGAAATGCCAATAAAATACCTAAAATTCCAATAAACTACATGAAATGTCCATAACACTAATATTGTATGGGTAAATGAATATATGTGTTTGGATATTCAATTCATTATTTCGGTTTTCGGATAAGAACCAGAACTGAACTAATACCCGCAGTTTTCCAGCATTAGATTTATCGGATATTTTGGCCAGAACTGAACCCGAATTTTTGGCCGGTCCCGATTCGATTTTTCGGTTCCGTTTTTTTTGTCCATGCCTACTTAGAATCATAAGTGAGAAGGGATGGAAACTAAAACAAGGCCAGTCCATTCAGTTGGTTTTAAGTTAAGAAAACATGTGTGAAATTTCACTAATAAATCAAAAGAGTCTTGTTAATTAAATTTTGACTCACTAAAAACTTACGAAATTTCATTAATACAATAGGAGCGGTATATATGTTTGAATCACTAATGAATTTTGATTCAAAAAGCCAACAGAATAATGAAATGGTAAATGGTTTGCATAACATAGTAATAGACGTTAAGTTCAAAAAAAAACATAGTAATAGACGAGTAATTTTTTTATATCTAGCTTATTTATCTCTAGGCGTTAATGCACACGTAACTAAAAAGATAACAAATTAAATAAGAGTAGCTTTTTAGGGTTTGACTAAAAATAAAACCCAAACCAAAGTCCTGAAAACGGCTTTGACGACAAGACCACTTAGCTGTGTACTAATCTAAAAGTCTAACCCTAACTCTTAAGCTAAGAAGACTAAAGAGCAGCCTATCATATCTCTCACCTATCATGTCGACACTCTCTATGGATCCCACTTTCCCCTACACGATACCCAATGTTTTACTTCATTGATTCACCACATCTTACCCAAATTTACCTTTTTACCCACTAATTTTTCCCTTGTTCCCAATGTTTTGTTTCTTTTTTGGCTAATTATTATTTGTCAATTGCTTTTTTGGGGGAAATTAAAATATATTTTCAATCTGTCTCCAATAATTGAGATGTCAAAACTCCAAACCAAATTCTCACATAAAAACCTTTACTGCCTAATATATCATTTATAAAAATATAATAATAATAATATGTGTGAAGAGAATGAACCCGTGATTAGACTTATCCCACCACTAGAATGCTTAATTATTTGAAAATATCATATAAGAAATAAAATTTTATTCGATTTACGTATGGTTTTATCGTTGTTGTTTGGCGAAGGTTTTTAACACTAAATTCATAATATTTGCATTTATATTTGTATTACACGTTTCCTTAGCTAGGTGCTTTTATTTAACATTTAGGGTGTTTTATTCCACAAATACTTAAATACTTCTGACAAGACCACGTTCCTCCTGCTTATTATTGTATCCAACTTTAATTAATTATTTAATAGGATAAAATACTACAATTGTCACTGAAAACGAAACACATCCGTATCGTCATCACGTACCACTTTAGTGTTGAACTATATTTGAGATGAAAATAAACTTTTTAATACGTTTAGTTAGTGTTCTAGGTATCGTATTACATCGGTAATCAATTGACTACATATATGTAGATAGATATTTTGTAGAATTAGGATCTATTCTGGTCCATTGAACATTATACTAAAAAGGAACATAGTATTAAAATACAAGTTCGTCACTATTTGAAACATCTTTTTGTTTTGTAGACTATCAATAAGTGTAACTTTTAATGATAAAAAGTCTGCGTCCATTTCCCAAAAATGCCTTGGCTGCATAAATAATTGGATTTATCAACTTTTGTTTTTGTTTATTACTTATCTTTTGCTTTGGAAGCAGGGGATATAGGTCGAAACCTAATCCATAGAGGAGACTAATAAATATACATGTAAACCATTGTATTAGCGAACTTATTTTCTAATATTGAATATAAACAATAAAATATAAAATATCATAATTTATAAATAATAAAATGTATATTAATTTATTATTATAATATTTTATAACATAATATATAAATTATCATATTTTATATAATAATTATTTTATTAATTTACTATTATAATATTATGATTTTTAAACGAATTAAAAGATAATCGCCACGACTTATGAAAACTTAACATCTAACATATCATATTATTTTCTACTCTAAAATTAAATTTAATAATTTTAAAATTGAATAGTATTTTACTTTAATATATTATTCTAATTTCACTTCATAAAACTCCAAAATTTTCATTTTCACTACTACGTCATCTCACCATCGAAAACATTTTTTAGAAGAGTGATATTTGGAGGTAGGCCTGAGCATTTTTACTTGGATTCGAAGACTCGAACATGAACCGATCCGAAAAAGTCGGGTCCGGATCGGGTCCAGATCCAAAGTTTATAATCTGGTTGGTATGACGATCGAAGATTCGCAGATACAAGTTTGGGTTCAGATCTTACATGCGGGTCTTTCGAATACCCGTTGGAACATGTAAATATTATACTAAGTAATTATTAGAACTTGTTAGTAACCTGTTAGAAACCTGTTAAGAACCTGTTAGTAGTCGACTCCATAAGATCCGACAGGACCTGTATGACCCATGTGATCCAATAAAACCTGAAAACTTGATAAAACATGTAGTTTTCGAATATTTTTACAGGTTTATTCGAATATTTGTAGGTTTTTTGGTATTTTATACCCAAAAATATCCAAAAAATTGTAAATATCCAAACTTGAATAATGCCCGTAAAATCCAGGTCTTTGCTTGTATGGTAATAGCAGATCCGAACCGACCCGGACACGAGAGGACCCGACCCGAACCGACCCTAAAATACACCGATTTTTAAATGAATCCTATATTTCTATATCCGTTAGACCTGAAACTTGTAAGAACCTGACCCGGACCTGACCCAAATATCCAAATGTTCATGCCTATTTGGAGGAATGATTATTTACATCATCAATGCATGCGCACCACTTGTGACTTTTGGGAGTTAGTTTCCTTTTAGGACATCCAAGCAAAGCTTTAACTAACATATACTACTACGTTTCTTGTTGGATGGTCTTGGTAGTAACACTCTTTCCATTGTTATTAAATTCAACTTTCTCCATAAGCTACGTCAATATTCTCGTATATTTGCATTTTTTTTTTCTATCTTAAAAGAAATTGCATAGCCAATTCAATTGCAAACTTTGGATATGAACGTAAGTTCACATAAGTTCCTACAACATGTTATATACGTATTAAACATCAACATGACCGAATGTTTCCAAATTTTATTGTTTTGAGCTAAGATAATTTTTTTTATTTCTTTTGACATTTTCTCAAGATCATCATTTATTTCTCAAGTTATAGTGAACTCCGGAATCACTGTCGGTGAGATGACGTAAGTTATGCAACTCTTGTTAGTTGTTAACAGCCTAAAGTCTTGTACTTTTTATATTTTTGTGCAAAGATTCTTTCATACTTGTGCACTTGTTAACCAGAGTTTAACCTTACACCTCTTATAGTAATTTTAAGCTACCCCCAAAATCTATTCAAAAGTATTTGTATTGTTATAATACATAGATAACACTTGTATTAGTGTTAAGCCTCTATATTACTATATACTATGAGATGTAAACTATAGAGGTAGCTGAGCTAACATGGTTTTGAATATTCAAACGATTCTTTTCTATTAGCACCGTATGTCCAACTTGGTTACAACAGAGTTGAAGGCACTACTACATTCATGGTCGACCTCAAAAACGCTTACTAATGATATCATATCTATCAAACAAGGTTATACTCTTTTTGCTTAATTACATCCGAACATGTAGTAGTCAGTCACGGTTGATGTTATATCACTCAATACATTGGATCATGAATAAAATGGCCCATACCATATAACCAAAACCTTCGGGGAGAAGACAAAGATGGTCCAAAAGTATAATTGGAACCACGTGAATCTTGGTAAAATATTTGGTACTCTACTCAATACTATTATTTATTACCTGAATAGGACAATTTTCTATCATTTGTTTTCATATATTAAAAAATCTCACTTAAATTGTATATATATAGTAGATATGGCAAATCGCATTAATAGCACAAAAAACATAACTTGTCAAAAATATAGCACTAAGGAAGAAAAATCATAAAAATAGTACAAACACATGTTTTGTCACTAAATTAGCCCTAAACCATAAACCCTAAATACTAAACTCTAAATCCTAAATAATAAACCATAAACCCTAAATAATTAACCCCAAACCCTAAATTATATAATGTTATAAATATCTTTATAATTAAAATAATGCTAAAAATGTGAATTATTTCTCTTGGTGCTATATTTATGATAAGATATATTTTTTGTGCTATTTTATGATTTTTCTCTAGTAGATATACATTGTACATATATATTGTAAATCTCACTTAGAGTATACCCTTGGTTTCCTTCGGCAAATTCTGGTATATCAAATACTCCCTCCGTTCCTTAAAGATTGATGTTTTAGAAAAAAAATTTGTTTCAAAAAGATTGATGTTTTAAGTTTTCTATGCAACATTTATTAATTAATGTTTACAAAATGTGAATTCCAAGAATTATATTGAATTACTATTGGTTTATAGTTATTGGAAAGTGTTTTAGTGAAAGAAAAATGTGTATTTATAACTAAATATTAATTATTTCTTAATATGTGTGAAAATCCTAAAACATCAATCAATTAGGAACAGAGGGAGTATATTCATCGCCTCTATAAATTTAAGTGTACATTAATCACAAGAAAACGTGTTGCTTTATTTTGGACATCATAAATAATTCTCTTACGAATATTACCAAAACTATCTAACAGCATGTTTATCAATGGTTCTTAAGGGTGGGGTTTTTAACTATTCACGTGGGTTCCATGTGAATAGTTAAGAATTCGGGTTCTAAAAATCCTTATTTAAGAACCGGTTCTTACACTGTTTATGACACGTGGCAGTCTGTCATTCATCTATTTTTTTTTTTCAATTTGTACAATTTTTTTTTAAGAACCCCATGAGGGGTTCACCACTAATCATACTCTAATAACTCCAAAGGTTACAGCTACTTTTACCCTTTTTTCAACAACGTTACAGCTAGCTTTCCTTAGATGCATATAAATCACAAAAAAATAAAATATATTAAAAATAAAATAAAACCCAATAAATAAATCTCATACAAATTGGGAAACAGTCCAATACTTCAAATAGCCTACATTTTGAACATCTTGTGTTCTAACAGAGAAACTATGACCATACTTAAATGATGAGATTTGGGACCATATGTTAAACAACTTAAGACTCAAACTCGGATATTAAAATCATAGTATATATAACTAACTTGTACTAATACTCTTACATATAAGCTAAAGTTTGTTGTACGTTTAAAGCAAAAGAACTACTAAACAAAGAAGAAGAATATAAAGCAAAATTAATAATGAAAAGCATGGATAAATATGTTGTAACATGTCCGAGATCCGGTATGTGTTTTTAGGTACCATTCTTGTCTCCTCCCAAAGCTTCATCTCTCTCAACCAATTATCTTATAATATTTTTTATTTATTTTAAAATAATATCTTTCACCAAAATAAAACTTTGCTCAAGCTTTCTTCCACCCATGGCAACTCTCTCTCAAGTCATTATCTAGCTTCCTCTCCATATTATTACTTCTTGCACACTTTTTTTTATGGATATTGGGACTCATATTCTTGGGTCGGTTCCTGATAATGTAAACGGGTCACCGGGTCTAAAAGAGCTTGGAGGTTCTAAACAAGACAGATCCGAATTCAGCGGTGAGGATTACTTGCAACAAAGCTCAAAGCTAGCTAGAAGAACAACACCAACAATAGCAGAAGACAAACACTTATCAGCTGCTTATAGCAGAACGATGTCGTTTCATCAAGGCATTCCTCTTATGAAATCTGCTCCTCTTATCTCCTCTGATTCTCGCCGGCAAGAACACATGCTTAGCTTCTCAGATAAACCAGAAGCTCTAGATTTCAGTAAATATGTCGGTTTGGATAATAACAATAATATCAAGAACTCTCTCTCGCCTTATTGTAGAAGTTCAGGAGGTAAAGTATTTTCTTTTCTTGAATTTGAAAAACCAGAACTTTTGTTTTTTGGTTTAGGCTTGATTTGGTGAAATGGGTTTATGTTAAAATTCTCAAAGTTTTGATCTTTTTAAACTACATTTTGTGGAATGCAGGTGGATATGGTTCTGGTGGAATGATGATGAACTTGAGCATGCAAGGGAACTTAACAAGTGTGAAAGGACCTTTTACATTGACTCAATTGGCTGAGCTAGAGACACAGGCGTTGATATATAAATATATCACAGCCAATGTTCCTGTTCCTTCTAGTTTGCTCATCTCTATCCAAAAGTCCTTTTACCCTTATGGATCATTGCCTCCAAGTTCTTGTAAGCTCCATTTCTTTAGTTGTTGATAAAATGTCATTGATAATCATTGCATCAACTCTTATGTGGTTTTGCTGCTTTAGCTCAAAGAACATCAATTCAAGAATCTACTTTCAAGATTTGTTGCCAATGCATGGGTCTCTAGTGATAGAATTTGAGAGTAATAAGAGAATTAGAGTGGGAGATTAGAGAGAATATGAAGAGAATAAGTTTCCAAAAATGTATATTTGATATTAGTCAACATACATTTTTATTTTTTTATAGAGTTACAAAGTGAAGTAATTAAGTCAAAAAGTTGAAAAAGAGCCTTTGAAGTGAATGTGGGGAGAGGAGAGAGTCTAATTAAGTTAAGTCTAGACTTCAGTTTTCCTCTCGAGACTTCACTTGTCCATTCCAGACTTCATTCGTCCACTCCAGACTTCACTCTTTCACTATAGACTTCACTTCATTTAGATAGACTTGGTCAATATCTAGGCTGTTTTTGATGACTTTTAGGTGCAATATTCTTTCATAACATTGCTCTTAGGGTTTTCAAGATTTGTGCTTTTAGTGATTTGTTGCAAACGGTTGTATTCTTTAATGTCATTTTGTTTCCAAAGTCTTGTAATAACGTTTTCAAGATTTGTGCTTTTAGTGGTTTTTAGTGGCAATGCTTAACGAGTGTTTGTCTCTGGCTTTTGTGCAGTTGGATGGGGAGCTTTCCATTTAGGTTTCGCAGGCGGTAACATGGATCCAGAGCCCGGGAGATGCCGTAGAACAGATGGGAAGAAATGGCGGTGCTCAAGAGACGCTGTTCCTGATCAGAAGTACTGTGAAAGACACATCAACAGAGGCCGTCACCGTTCAAGAAAGCCTGTGGAAGTCCAATCTGGCCAGACCGCTGCGGCCAAAGCGGTTACAACGCTGCAACAGTCTGTGGTTGCTGGTGGTAGTAACAAGAACAATGCGCGTACATCACGTAACCGTAGCCTCGCCCCTGCATCTCAATACATCAATCCTTTTACAGACTCTTTACATAACAACAGGTATATATACATATCTTTCTTTACTTAGCATATTAGCATCGGTTCATGTTCATAGTTTACTTACATATTCTTTCAAAACAGATTCCTAAATCAGGTATATCCATCAACCTTTAACTTGCAACCCAAGGAAGCTCCCGTTGCTCATCAGAAACAGAGAAACAACAACAGCCCTTTTGGACACATATCCTCTGATTCGTTACTCAACCCGAACTCCGCAAAGAACTATGCAGAGCTGAAATCAGATTGGACGCAGCTTTCAATGTCAATTCCAATAGCATCATCATCTCCTTCCTCCACACACAACAAAGTTCAAGACAAAACCACTTTGTCGCCTCTTAGGTTATCCGGCGAGTTTGATCTTTCGATCCAAAGCGAGCAGGAAACAGTAGAGCCTGTTAAAAAGATGAATACTTGGATACCAATCTCATGGGGAAACTCATTGGGAGGTCCTCTAGGTGAAGTACTTAACAGCACAACGAATAGCCCCACTTTGGGATCTTCTCCTACAGGGGTTTTGCAGAAGTCAACATTTTGTGCTCTATCTAACAGTAGCTCTGTAAGCAGCCCCATTGCAGAGAACTACAGAAACAATGTTGACTATTTTCATTACACAACCTGAAACTAGTCATGAGAAGGCTTTGTTTTTTTGTGTTTTAATTTGTTTCTTGGTGCGCACTGCTCTTCTTTTTGTTCTGCTGTGTTTCTTTCTGAGCTTAAAAGAGGAAATCAGAGGAGAGAAAAGGGGAAACTTTTGTTCTTCTTAAACGGATTCTTTCTTCGTTTTTGATTTCTGATTCTGTTTTTCTTTCTCATAGTGATGTGATATAATAGCAATCTTGATTCTAATTCTCTTACAACCAGACAAAAAAGAAAGTTAACACCGTTTTGATTGCTTTGGTCAGATCCAAAATAGGGTTTAGTGCTTTGTAATTGTGACTTAAACGGCTAGATCTGTTGTTGCGGGATTTCGATAAAGTATGAGATCCTTAGAGTTGTGGTCAAAATAGTCCGAACAAAACAAAATAATCAGAATAAGAAAGATAAAAATTGGAGTCCAAAATCTCTTTATATTTATTATAATTAAGCCGAAAGTAATAAACATACTGGAAGAAGAGAGAGTTCGTCAATTGATGACCTAAAATCTATTAAATTCGTAGCTTTATAAATGTACATTGAAAGTTAGCATAATATAAGATGTGCAATTAGAAACAATAAATGATCTATTTATAGTAGAAATAGTCAAAAAATTTCTTGGACCGTTGATTTCTTAATATGCTTCAGTTTTTCTGACGAACGTTTTAGATGGACTGTAGATTTTGATGGGCTTATAATGCATGAATACTAAACTTATATCCAACAAAGACTATTCAAAGCTTCACCCTAAAGAAGAAGGTTAGCCAAAGAGAGGTTAGGGCTTAGGCCCTCTTCAAACATACAGTATATCGAGTGAGGATCTAAATATTTACTGGGCTTTCAACTCCAAAAATTGTTTTGGGCCGAGATGAGTAATGAACTAAAGACGGCTCGCAGATGATATGTAAGCCCTAATGTGACATAATTATTCGTCTTCACCAGTTTAGTACTTTAGTGCTTTAAGCTTGACAAAGAAAATAAGAATAAAATGATTGCTTTATCATCGTGAGCCTCATTGGCATGATCTCATGTCACTGCGCATAAAAGCATTCCACTAAGTACGAATAATATTTATATCATTGCATTAATTTGATAACTCTTTTTAGTTATTTATCATACCACACAACAAAGAGAGTGGAAAAAAAAAACTTCTTCTTCTTTTTCTCTGAGAGTCGCAAACAGAACGAGAGAGGAAAAATTAGAAAACTATCATTTTCTTTCATTTCATTTACATAAGAGAGATAGAAAGACAAAGAAATATATTTTCTTCTTTGATCTGTTTATGTTCTAAATTTTCATGTTTTATAATTTACTTATATATCATATGATGGAAGATGGGTTTTGTTCAGTCATGATCATTCTCCGGTTGTTTAGTTCCCATTGTTGCTGTTGTTGAAGTTGTCTGATAATCAGAATCCGCGTCATCTCCGACAATCTTAACCGGAGAATCTCTTGTTCCGCCACCAACCGGTTATTGTCTGTATTCACTCGTTGAAGCTGGTATATAACTAACCGGAGCCGGTTCCCAAGCTCACGGTTTTCCAAATCGAGCTGATTTACTTGGTTCCGTAAGTTATCAATGTGACTTTGTTTACGCATCCTCGACCGTTTGGCTGATTCTCGGTTCGATTCCATCCTCTTCCTCTTCCTCTCCTCGGTCATCTCCGGTTGGATTAATTTATTCCGGTTATGATTCTGTTCTCCCGAATCAAAATTCGTGGTGGTTGTCTGTTTTGGGTCGTCCGAGTCCGGTTTGTTTGCTTGAGTGCACGGTATGCCCTGTGAACTGACGGCGTCTTCAGAACCGGGTTTGGTGTTGATGAAACCGGCAGAAGATTCGTCATAACCGGTTTTAATATCAATAAAACCAGAATTAATTCTGACGAGACCAGAGTCGGATTCACCATAACAAGGGCTGGGAACGTCCGGTTCGAGAGAAATTTGGTTCATGGGAATGAGATCAAAGCAGTCCCATTCCCAAGGAGTGAACCCGGTTTGGAAACCAGAAAATTGATTAACCGAACCCGGTTCTAGGAAAGAAAAGGCCGGTACAGTTGACAACATAACTGCTTATTATTTTTTCTAATAGAGATGAGAGAGATTAGAAGGGGAAAAGGGAAGAATTGCATTGTTAGAGGCTAGTATTTATAGCCAAATTAAGAGGGGTATATTAGTAATATATGTAAATACGGTATATGATCGTATATTATACCGTATAGACAGCTTTTGAGTCATGTTGCACTATAGTGGGGTTGAAACTTGAAAATTCTAATGTTTCGAGCCAACTTTTGTAAAAGCAGGAAATATTTTGTGGGGCACCATTGCTCGTTTTGGGTCCATATAGCACGAAAAAAGATATTAAAATTCTGAATTTTAAATAACCAAATGTTTGTAATAGCTTAGTGATGAAGAAAACATCCACATTTCACACGTTTTTAATATATACTATATACACCAAACTAATTCAAGAATGACATTTTGAAAAGGTTTACTTTTCAAATTGAAATTGAATACTTCGTCTAATTTTCTTTGGATCTTTTTTTTTTATTGTGGCTCGAGTAGTCGGCAGAAAAAAACGATGAACAAATACTTTAGTTTAAATATTATATACATTCAAGAAAACATTCCACGCGTGATTACACCAATTTAATTTAATTTTATTTTTTTTGAACAAACTTACACCAATTTATTGATCATAATACTTTTTATTTCTCTCGAATGCACATGTTTCGTTTTAACAAAAAAAAATGTACATGTTTCGTTGCATGCATGTGCATGTGCATGGGTTTAATGTTTGTCATTACGTAAACATAAAAAAAAAATTACATTTAAACTATTATCACAATTAACTATTTTCCTTTCTTCAAAATCCTAATTTTTTGTATTGTGAACATATACTTGCTATGAGATTGACAGCCACGATAGAATAGTTTCTGGTTCTTTTGGTGGTCACTATTTAGTCGTCATGCATCTTTCTTAAAGAGAAAAAATCTTCTTAATTTCTTTATACACGAGCTGGACACTGAATAGGGACTAAAATCATCATTTCAATCTAATTAAAAAGAAGAAAAAAGAAGACAAAGAGTGGAGAAAAGTTAATAAAACAGAAGAGAAATAAAGAATCTAAGGAACATTTCTAATTAACTGAAGAACCAAACTGGTGCTTTGCATGAGAGCTGAGACCAATTCTTTTTGTAAAGAACCCTATAACCTTTTTTTTTAAAAGAACCCTATAACCTACGACCAGAAAGCATATATACTTGCTTGCTACACGGAAACATTGAAAGATAAACTAGTATATATGCCCGATTCAAAGTGTATAGAAATTTTAATTAGTTATTCACAAGTAATATTGAAAAACAGAGAAATATGAAAATTTAATAAGTTACCAAAGTATATAGAAGACTTGAATTAGATTTATAGGTTTAGTTGATTCAGTAGAAATATTAAGAAGCATATATAGAAGACTTGGCCAACCAAAAAAAGACTTAAATTAGATTTATAGGTTTATATGAAAAGTTTAATGTTTTATTAAATGTTGAATCAGATAAATTATTTTGCAATAACTTTAGTTAGCTCATTTTAGGACTAGAAAAATATATGTGGAGCAACAGCCACATGCATCTCACTTTTTTTTTTTTTTTTTTTTTTTAAAGGATATTCATAACATGCATCTCACTTGCCAGACTGATGTTTGGTTCGATCTCGATCTCATGTGAAATGAAACTTTAATCTCCAATAAAAAAGCTTTACATATATTACCATTTTCAATAATTCCAACTTCATTTATATATAGAGAGACCAGCGTTCCATTACATATTATATATCTGGATATACTATTACGTGAATCTGCACATCTTATGTCTTTGGTTCGGTCTCGTGATGGAATCAAACTTTAATGTTCAATAAAAAGGCTTCGCATATTAGCTTTTTCAAAATATCCCAGTTTCATTTTTGTCAAAATATAAATAAACATTCCATTGCATAAATACATGGATATATATACTATTATGTGGAGAAACAGAGATACATTACAAACATCTAAATCTGAAACCTCCTATCAAAAATGTTAGAGAGGTCCATTAATATTATTTTACATATTTTTAGGCATATGTTGAATCTTTTATATATATATAATTCAAATAAAGTTCATGCCATATTGCGAATCACTCATAATACATTATTCTTTACCCTTCTGTTAATCAACGAACTTCCCTTTGCTTGAGGAAAATACCTAAGTTTTGAACTTTTGATGCGTATATAATATGGGTCTATGTATAATTGATGTTCTGTTTATTTATTTTTGTTAACACAATTGATGATTTATATTTACATAAAAGATAATTAAATACTTATGAAAACTTAACCAACTTTAATTTATTTTTCCAGGTGATCATATTCTTGTAAGTGAAAGAACAATGTTTAGTTTTAAACAAGTTTAAAAAAACCCACACTGAAAAACTATCATTGGAGAATTTTAGTTGATCCTTAATAAATATTTCATATCTGATTATAATTATCATAACGCAAACTTGGAATCATGTACGAGAATTAGTTAGATTCGGTGTACACTTTTTCTGCAAATATTTCCTTATTTGGTAGATATAGTTATAGTTGAATAGAATTTCATGTATTTAAACAGAAATAATAAGTTGTATATGAAAAAACATATATATATTCATGTATTTTCCACTATAAATATGTCAATGTCCTTGCGTACACCGCTTGTATATGCTATTAGCCGACGACGGCTACAGTTTAACTATTAGTTCAAAAAAAAAAAAAAAAAGGCTACAGTTTAACTAAATCTTTAGTTAAAGTCGAGGGGGAAATCTTTAATAAAAAGTATACGACCATCTTTTATATATTTTCTTTTCTTTTCAAAATCGTAAGATATATATATACAAATAAAAGGGGTATTCGCAGTTTCTATTACGCATGTAAAGTTAATAACCACTACCAAAATAGGACATATAACGACAAGAAAATATAAATTGTTAAAAAATAATGTGTCGATACATCGATATTTGGCAATGGATGTTAACATGCAACACTCTTCCGCTTTAAATCGTCTTTAACAACATCTGTCGTTTCTAAGAAATTTGAGTTGCAAATATTCGATGTTTATTAACTGGTGATTAAAACGAAAAAGGAAAAGCCATGGATTGTAATTAACGATATATATGAGTTAATGGATGCAAATTAAGCAACGTATGAATCCACTAATTCTGGCTTTTAAACATCTCTTTTTGTTTTCTATATGTTTGTGGTGGAGTGTTTGGTGAGATTTAACGCGTGGCGTCATTTGGCGCATCATTATTTAGGGTTCTCCTTAATTATATATAGGTGGATTATATACTTTTGATTATGAGGATTTAATTCATCTACATAAACAAAATTGGTTTTCAGTAGACTTAAGACCGATGATTGAACTACGTTTTAGGTTTAGGTTTAAACTACGTTTTAGGTTTATGTTCTCCGAGTGTACCTCCATCATGGGCTGAATCATCGCCCGATAACAAAATAGACCACCTGTGAATCTGTGAAGTTCGAGTTCTTAATGGTATTGCCTGGATTGCGTAAGGCCTTTGTATTGGTAATCTGGCCCAAAATAATAACATTAGGTTGACTTTTACCTCACGTAACACGAACCTAAAAGTTTTTTTTTTTTTTTGACAAAAAGTTTGCATTAATATATGAATGAGGTTACAAAATAAAAAACAAAAGCCCAAGAAATCCCAAATGGACCTAGAACAATATTCACTAATGGGCTAAATGCTACAAAATGGCCTCATGCCCCAAAACAGGTAATCCTAATTCTAAGAGCCGTCGATTTCGTGACACAACGCTGCCGACGAAGCCACCTCGCAAGCATGGGAAAACCGCCACCTGAGAACCAAGGCCGAGAGCAACAGAGAAACGCCGCCACTTACCAAAGAAGTATAAGCCCCATTGAAGAAGCACTATGCCGGCTCTCACTGGAGCAACATAATGGAGATAGAAAGGGCGAGGAGGCGAGATGTCTGATAACCGACCCCAAGGAGCCGGCGCCGTAATCAACCGCCGCCGGAGACAATGTTCGCGCACACGCCGAAAGTCCTCCAAAACAGCGATTCTAAAAATTGTCCCCGACGGTTCAGGAGCCACACCCACAACGAACCAAACCACCACCGCATGCAGACATCCACCAAACTTCACCAGATTGAAACTAGACCGACTAGACAAGAGGACTCATTGGGCAAGAGAAGCGGCGACACCTGGGGAAGCGAACCTTGCCAAGTCCCCAAAAAGCCAGATCCGCGAAGGAGCTACCGATTCCAAATGCCGGAGAGCTGGAGAAGCAAAACCTGTGACCACCAACCGCCACCAAAAAACCCTAACTAGAGAAAGCTGTTCCAAAGACGAAGTGCGGGAGCAGAGGAAGAAGAAGTGAGTAGCCAATAGTAGCAACAAAAAATAGTGGCAAAAAATATTCACCCGTATGTATCAACCCCTATATTCAATATAAATAATTTAAGGTAGTTACTTAAAAAATACTAATTTTATCCGTGATATTCTCTTATTATGTTGTAGAATGGTGTTTCAAAAATATAAATTCAATATAAAGAAGTTAACGTAGTTACTAAAAAGATTATATATATATAGCTTAAAAAATTTCGAATGATGGTTAATCTTAAGAAACGTGTTTGCATAATCTGATTTTTAATCAGATTCAGTGTTTTGTATGTATACAATCTACAAAACTAGAAAATATATCTGAAAACTATATACATTCCTATTTTTCTCTCTTTACGATATATTTGTTTACCTACTATTTTGTTTCCCGGGAAAGATAAGAACATTTACAAAATAAAAGATAAGAACAAATTTTTGTTATTAAAACAGACTAGTTTAAAAAAAGAGCTGACCAGATTGACTCTATATATAAAGATGGTTTGGTCATTGGTGTCAATATTCAAAAAATAATCTCAAAATGGAAAATCTCTCTACTTTGCTCATGGTCGCTCTCCTCCTTTGCTCCGCCACGCTAACGTGCACCGCCCGCCCTGAACCGGCCGACTTCGCCTCCTTCACAATCTCTCCGGCCGACATACTTAGTCTGGTTAGTGATATATACGTACCCATTTATTACGTAGATTTTACACGTAATTATATAACTTTTTGTAACAAAACAATTATAACTTATCATTTGTAATTTATGTTTAATTACATAATATAGGAAATGATAGAATCAAAACTAAATGAGGTGGCGGGAGAGATCTGCGAAAATAACGAGGACGAAGATTGCTTGATGAGAAGAGCATTGACGACTCATCTTGATTATATCTATACACAGAAGAATAATAACCCTTGACAGTTTGTGACCCAAAAACAAAGAATAATAACCCTTAGGTTAATTGTTTGAATTGTCGTTCGACTCAAATCACGTCCACATGTTATACATGTGATTATGTGTATATAAGAAGCATGAATTAATTCAGTTAATTCTTTTAATGAAAGTGTTAAATTATTACTAAATGTTATGTATATATAGTTTCAATATTGTTTTCTTTAATTGGAAAGTGTCAATGGTTCTCACATATTAGTATTACGTGTAAATATTTAAATGGATATATATATATATATATATATATATATATATATATATATATATATATATATATATATATATATATATATATTGTGTATATATAGTCTCCGACTAAATATTTACTGGTAGAACCGTAGAACCGTAGAAAATGAGAAAACATCGGGGAACCACGGAAAATGGAATGAATAAATAAAAATCATGTGAAATAGGCTGTAACTGGAATGCTATTTTTATGAATGAAATTATATGAGATTGATCATTCCTATTAATTCTATGAATATGTTATCAGTTATATGGAAAAACAAAAAATTTTGATTCCACACATTCATGTAGGATAACGAAGAAAAATTGTGAATGATGTTATAAATTATTCATGATAAAAATGTCCATGAATAAAAGGGATAAATGGAATGGAATAAAACAATTATCCCATTTCTTTTAATTTCATTCATTCTTATTCATTTAATTCCATGTATTCCTACAACTAAAAACCAGTTACACCCATAGTGTATTTAATTTATATGTAACGTTAATATCGGGGAACCACAGAAAAGGGTTCACATAAAAAAAAAACATACAACATGTGAATCCAACCAACACGGAGGTAGATTAGCGATTAGGTGCATGAGAGCATGAGTTGGTTTTAATGCATTCTTAATTCGAAATATGTTGGGAAGAACACTTTATACCATATCAATCATCGGTATTAATAACCACTGATTTCGGTCTAAGAAAATTAGTCGGACCTAAAATCCGGAAATCTCTCGGTTATTCGGAAAATAAACATCTAAATCCAAACACCATTAATCTGGAAAAAAAAAATGATAGTAAAATTTTGCTGATTTGCAAATTCATTCCACCACTCCACAAGTTAACAATCAAATTCATAATAAACATTAATATTGGTCTTTGTTGATATATTGCATATTTCTGATTTTATTAAATAGATAAAAAGGGAACTGCAGGTGTGTCAGCAGGAATTACAATCAAGGGGACACATTTGCAAGAGCGAATAAAATGTTATCTCATATAAAAATGCTACCATCTGGAGAGATTTACGAATGATGAAGAACTCCCCTTTGCTGCATCATCCAAACTCTTGAACGGATTAGCCACATCCTCGTGGTCAGGAGCACCGGTTAGCCTCTGAACCAACTCTTTGAAGTTTACTGGCTCGACTCGGTAAACGTGTGGATGCATTTGTTTCAAAGGCGATGATATAGGCCTCTTCAAGGGTTTTAAAGGTTGCTTTTGGGTCGAATGGAGTGAGGTTAAGTAATTTCTTGTTGCCCGTGTCGCGGTTTCTTGAGCACCAATGTAACCGTGAGACATAAACGCCTGTGATGTAGCTTCCATACAGATGAGATTATAGCTTTAGAAAGTTCTTGGGATTAAACCAAAATTTCTGGATGTGAAGTTTGAATGTTCTGATATTGATGGATATATGATGTATATCTAATATATATAAGAGACAAGTTATGTGAGAGAAAAATTAAGCAATCCACCAATCAGAACAGAGGATTTTGCCACCGTGTCAACCTTTTTAGTCACTATTCCTTAATTTTTTTTGGTGACTATTCCATTCATTTTTTTTAGTCTCTCTCCCATCTCTCTGAAAAAGAGTCGACGGTTCTCTCAAAAAAAAAGCATCTCCATCATCGCAACAATCAGATAAGGACTTCGGACTATTCAAAGCACGAGAGCAGAGGTGGCGAGAGCGATTCCGGCGATTTTGAAAGTGTCGGAGCATTATCCGGCGAGGTCGTTGAAGTCTGATTGGAAGGAACAAGTGAGGCGACCGGAAGAGGTATATAGCCCGGATGAGTTGTCGTTTTAATTATCCACGAGATCGTGGAGCGGAATACAAATTTCCCTAATTTTTGATCAACGATATTAAATTGCTCAGTTTCAGATCAGTTTCTGTGATTCGATCGTCTGTGATATACTATGTTTTCGCTTGCTTCCCTGATTGTTGTTTCTCATTGACATTAATCGACTGGATGTCCCATCAATGAAAAATATTGAAACTTTCACCATGTCTTCAAACTCTCTATGTCTGCTTATTTCTCTTACGATCGCATGATATAGTTGTTGGAATCTGGAATGGAATTTTGTGGGTAGATTTTAATCTTTAGAGATGTACATGTCATGGGTTTTGCTTTCTAATGATGAACGATTCATGGTTTGGGTATGAAGCTTAAACAATTTCTAAAGTGGGAACTTATCAATATAAGGATTAACATTGTTTGGGTATGAAGCTTAAACAATTTCTAAAGTGAGGTTTGATTTCTAACGTGTATTGTTTTCTGCTGCCAGTGGATCCTTCCACAGTGTATAGCCAGGGAATTCTGCAATCAAAGGCTGGGATGGGGAATGCAGTTAATTACATCTAATGTAATACGTACCGGATTAGACCAATTGGGTAGTCTGAATGCGTATAGTCTAAAGGGATGGCCATTGACTGTAACTCTGTAAGTCACTGTGATTCTTTTGCAGGATTTATCTGTTTATCATTCCAAGCCCAGTTTTTGCATCAAGTTTTTTTTGACAAATATTACAGGGCATCGATACAATCCAACAAATACTCTATCCATTGTTTTATTATAGATTATTCTCAAGAGGGTAGTATCAGGAGATTTGATTGCTTAATTCACTAGCTCACAAGAACCTTCATGTTCCTTACAGGAACAACAAACTCACACATTAATCCTGTGCTTGCTCTGATTCTCTACCCACTGACATGTATGTCTTATGTTGTTCATACTCCCACAACCTTGCTCCCAGGGGAAAATTCATCGCATTTGTGTCACCAGATGCAGAAACTGATAACCCACAGACTGAACTAAAGGCTGGAATCGATCTTTTAGGTCCTGTTGATGAGATACTCTTGACATGTATGATAGATACGAGCAGTCAACGAGCCCGCTTTAGACAACTGCTTTATATCAAAGGTAATCTTAGACCCATCTTTAGTTTCTATCAGTTGCCTGCTTCAAAAGTATCTAAACCCCTTTCGTTGGTCATTGCAGAGCTATGATGCTACAACACACTTCGAGACAACTGTTTCTGATGTATTGAACATGTATACTCTTATCACCGGAAAGGTAAATGTTCTGTAATTGCCTACAAATCTACGGTTTCCTTTACATCTTTCACATCAATTTTCTGTTTTTTTTCCTTCTTATGTTGCAGAAACTGGACCTAAGTGTTGATCTGTGGGAAAAGATAACTAACAGTGTCTTATAATCGTAACTTAGTCTGAACCAGCCCCGAGGAGAGAACCACATGTAATCCAATGGACACCTGCCTACTTCCCATAAACACAACTGTTAGTCAGCTATAACTAAGTTAAAGTAGGTACTTCTGGTCTCTTTTCTCAACCATGATCTGTCTTTAAATATAAACAATTCTAAATATCAGTGTAATGTACATCCAAGTAGATACCACCAACAAGGTATCTCAAATTTTTTTTTTCCTTCTTGCGCATTCAACAGGACTAAAGTTCAGATAGCTATTCTTCAGAAGAGACCGTGGATACTGCTTTTTGTATAGTATGGAACAACTTAGTCAACACATTAGCTGAGCCTGAAGTTGAAGAACCAGGTACAATTTGATCCAATTGATCCCATTAGCTAAATGATAAGCTGTGAGGTTGTTCTGTTAGGTGGAACGATTAAGACTGAAAAGAAATCTTATTGATAAGTTCCCACTCGATTATCATAGTCTCATTATTTATGTTCTTACCACCAGTAGTTGGACAAAGAGAAAAACATAATTAGAATCCATTAGTCTTTTCTATTTCTTTTGTGAATAGATGTCTGCCTAACGAGTTTTGGGTCATGTTCTAACCCATTTAATTCTCTTTTTTGAGGCACAAGGTACACATATGACATTTCCATGTATCAGAGAATTGGATGAAGCAACAGAAGAAAACAGAAAAACATCAATTGCGATGTTTACAAAGGCTTTACTAATATCTGTTGTTAGACATATACTCTGGAGATCAGAAACTTTATTAAGTTTTGTTTTCTTTTTTGCAGTCTGATGAATCATCTAAACATGAGCCACTTCGACGAATAAGATAAGTTATTTTTTTCTCAGAGTCCTAATTTTCTTTATGTGAATAAAAATGTTGTAATTTTAGTGTATAGTATTTGGCATTTGATTTGATATTAACTTTAGGTTGCATGGACAAATAGTTGATGATGGAAAATTCTTGGGTCCATCGATGTCTTTCTAAACTATAGGGCCCGTAATCCTCTAAGTTCAGGTATATTTTAACTTTTGAATTTATCCCCAATTAACAGAAATTATCGCTTTAAAAAATAATTTCTGATCCTCAAATCTTTTAACTGTTCCACTATTCCCTCAACCTCTCACGTTCTCCATTTCTTCATTTTTTTCGGTTTCTCCTAAAGTATAGCCACAACTACAACCTCCTTTTATACCAGACACAAAGGTAAAGGATCCAATTACGCCATAGAAGGTACTTGACGAGATCATTCTAACTCCAAAAGGTAATTCGTTTTCTGTCCATTTTGTTCATCTTTATTAATCTGTAGTATTAATCTGGTTTCACTTTGATGCTCTTGCCTATGGATTTTACACCTATTTCTCAGCTTTTTGCCTATGGATTTTACACCATGCAAGATCAAAGTCAGCATTGCACGTCGTTGGGATTTGAGAAACAAGACATACCAGGAGAGTTATAATGATTCTTCAATCAAATCATTATAACCTTAAGTCTTTTTGTTTGTTTACAAGTTCTTTCTTCCATCAGGGATATAGGATTCATGCTTCAGTAAAGCAAGGGTCTGATCAAGAAATATCAAAAGCATCTAGAGGAAGGAGTCATGAACAGGTGATCATGAACTCACTACTGAACCATTCACTCCTATACAGAAAAGGACAATGACTGTTATGGTGGAGGATGTGGCTGTTCAGGAATCATCATCCAAGCGCAGAACACCACAGTCGGTGAACAAGCCCAAAAGTGTTTGTCAAGAGGGAGAAGAAGACCTAATATGAATTTTGTGCTTATTTATGTTTAATCTATTATGTTTAAAAGCTATGTTTTATGTTTTCATATGTTAAACTTATGATTTTCTGGTGTTTTTATGTCTAGGAACAATAGTCTATTCTCTGTTTATGTTGTTCAAAAAATATTTTTAATGATTTTATTTCTTATTTTATATTTTACATTGAATTTTTTACTCTATCGAACTTAAACTTATTGTTGAATAATAAAGAAACTATAAATGTATATAATCTATTTAACTTTAATTCTAAAATTTGCTGATCAATGTTAACAAAAAGATATCAGGTTTTGTGTTCAATCAGAGTAAAAGAAACGTAAATAAAAACATAAAATTTGAATACATGAGGAGGAGACAGTGTTGACAAAAAGATATTAGGTTTTGTGTTCAATCTAAGTTGTGTTTTGTGTTCCGTTAACTGCCTCAGTTTTTTTTTATATGTCTTTATGTTTAGCAACATTTAAGATTTTCTAAGCTTTGTAATACAACAATAATTATTATGATAATATTGATTTTGTTTTCTATATTTTTCTGAGTTGTTTATACCACTTTATCTTTTTATATAACCGTTTATTTATAATCATGATTGTTAAACACCACTTATATTAACTTTTTTTTTAACTACTATTAGCTGTATGGTAGTGTATTTATAAAAATACAACTTTAAAATATAGTTTAATATTACTACGTTTCTTAATTTACTATTTTCTCGCAGATCAAAATCTTAAAAAAGTTTTACCTAATTTGATATTACTATTAAAATTAAACATATATGCAAGATCGTATATTTTTTTATTCTATAGTGGCTGTTAAAAGCTGACTAAAAATGGATCTTAGAAAAAAAAATTGAATTAATGTGGAGGAGAAAGTAGTTAAGATTTTCAGAAACCATAAATTAAAATGTTAGTTTAGGACTCTTTCATATTAAACAATACCCTCACTATTGAGTATTTTGAGAACAATCTAACAGTTTTAAATACTACTAATCTTAGACCACAGGTGAATTAATTTTTTGATATCATCTTATTGATAATTGTTAATTTTATATATTAAAACGTCAAAAGATATTAGGCAAAACAAAAAAATTATTTATTTTAAAAAGAAAAAACATAATACTCATCTTTAAACGTTGGATACATAATTCCACTAACAGTTCGTATATCTTCATAAATGTTTGCATCTGGAACTTTATTTAAAAGAAGCTTCAAGTAAAACGATTCACCATCAGATGATAATTTTTTATGTTTATTCCATAGCTTTTTCTCCCTGTCTTTATTCAATATCATCCACTCTTTGAAGCATGAAGCTTTATCTTCTTCATTTTTCAAAACATTTACAAATTCTTTTTCTTTAACAGTAGTTTCCTACATTAGCTAAAAAAATATTTGTAAAATATGCAATAGTTTAGAATAAGAAAATATATATCCTTACTTGAATTAATGAGGATGTAGCCTGGGTAATTGTTTGCTCAAGTGTCATCTTCAATCTTCAACTGAAAAATGGGGAAGAGAAGCAAAAGGTGTCAATTTTACAAGAAGAGAAGATCATATTTAAATAAGATGTATACGTAAACAATTTCTTGAGAAGGTAAATCTAAATATAGATTTTTGTTGTTGCGTTCAAAGTTCTTAGCCTAAAAAATAGGATTCATTTTGACTATACATTATTAAATCAAAAGATTAGGACCAAAACAAATACTAATTAAATTTTGCATATGATGAGAATGTATGAAATAGTCTAAATTATTTTTTAGTTTATAGAGTTTATTATGTCTACGAATGTTTATGTCTTTAGATTTAAAAAAAATTGTGGTATAACCAAAGAATTTTTTAAACATTAATATATTTCTCTCTAAATTATAGGTCATGTCTTATGTTACAATGGAATTTCTTTTTTTAACCCATGAGTATACAGGATAATAGACTTATAACAGAATTCTATTTATGTGGATCCAGAGTTCAAATTATATGCAAATAAGGTGTATAGAGCTAAAACTTTTAAATTTTTAAAAATATTTTGATGATTAAAGCATGTTCTCCTAATCTTAATATTCTTGCATTTCCAAATTTAAAGTATATTTATGAATGTAAATTGTTTTTTTTGTTGGCCATTTCCCTCTCTTATATGTCTATTTGTACTAAAATAATGTTACATTATATTTAAGTTAAAATAAAACTTGAAACACATTCTTAATATACATTTTATAATCTTACATATTAATGTATTGCTTTGTCTTACGATTGAATGTAAATTGAAAAAAATCTATTGAAATACAATGTCCGTGCAACGCACGGGCCGGTATATATTAATATATAAAAAACAAGTAATGAGAGAGAAACTATCAAGCATTCTCCAATCAAAACGTCTCATTTTGCCAGGTGTCAATCAAACCGTAAATTAAGGAGCATGCTTTTGGTTTATCACCAAAAAAATAAAAGAGAAGTTTCTTTCTTCTCCATCTCTCTTGCAATAACAATCCGGGACGATTATTCTCACGTTCTCCATCACTTTCCTGGATCCAGAGTCTGAATTGGAAATCACGTAATGTGAATCACTGGGAGGAGTGATGAAAAATTGTTAAGTTTATGGAGAATTTTTTTATTATTTTGAGGAGGAGATGATGGCTTCGAATCCAAAACTGAAGGCTGAGATCGGTCCCGACGGACTTGCAAGAGAAGCTCATGTTATTGCTTACACAGAGAAGGTAAGTTAGCAATTACTCTACACCAATTGTTCATCGTGATCAAGCAGGTAAGTTCTTGCTTGATCAAACCATTGTCATATCTAAATCTCAAGGATGGGTTCGGATATTCTGATATCGTATCCAACCATCATGAAATCCCAAGGAAATGTTTCGATCTGGGTGTTTGGGATTTTTAATTTGGTGACTACTCCAAATTTTTATTTTCTTACCCGTGAACCTCCCTCAGTTCTCTCTCTCTCTCTCTCTCTCTCTACGCAGTCTCCTCCCGAAATCGCCATCCGAGCTCTCTCCATCTCTCACAGTTTCCAGGTAAAAAAATCAATCGTCGGTCTCCGATTTATAATTCATTTCATGAGATTGATTTTATGGTTCATATGAATCGAAGTCCTTCCGTTTGTTTATCTCCAATTTTCAGGAATTTGGGGATCTATAAAAATCGGCAAATATATTGAGAGTGCTCTTCAATTCGCGACAACAACCTGAAGCCGAATCATCATCTGAAGTTCAGATTCAGGTTTGTATTCCATCGCATGCTCGATTTTCTTCATGAATTAGAGAAACCCTAACCCCTTTTTTGGTTTGTTGCAGTTTGTAAACCTCTGAAGAACACCTATTATAGTTCGTCTATAATCTTCCAGTTCTATTTTCTTTCAATTTCAGATAGTACAGTTTTGGTTTTACTGATTGGTGGATTTGTTTCATAATAAATCATCACAGACAAACCATCTTCCTCATTGTTAAAAATTGGCGACCAAACTTCAGTTCTCACAAAACCTGAGTCCTAAGAAGCAACCTACCATCTGATTCAGGTGTGTTATCAACTGCCGGTGTATTATCTTCGTTAATTTTCAAAACCTCAAACACCTCTTTTGGTTTCCTGCAGCTTTGAACCTGTGATTATTGTTACAGAAGAGTAGATTGCTGTTGGGAAAGGAAAAACACAGCTGTACGCAACCATTGAGATTATAAAAGCTAGAGTTGGTAGAACAAGGAAGATAAAAAACAAGAGAAAATGGGCAAAGTTGACTCAGGTCAGACATCCTCTGCAAGGTATAATATATAGTCTTTTATTCTCTTTTTATATTTGTGATTCCATAGTTAAGTTTTAAGAGATTTTATTCTGTTTTATCAGGTTCTTGCAAATGTAGAAGAGAAGATTTGTGTTTGGAAAGGAGAAACACAGCTGTATGCAATCAGGTTCTTGCAGATGTAGAAGAGAAGATTGGTGTTTGCAAAGGAGAAACACAATTGTATACACCAGTACTTCTCCCAAATAAGCTGCAGATCAAATGTGTCTAATGGACAACCTAAGTGGCTATTATCCATCATTCCAGAATACCCAATGCTCAACTTCATGCTCACCATGGCCATCTGTATCTTGGTAAAGAAAAGTAGAATCTATCGAGAAAAAGGGCCTTTATCCACTCCACATTATATAAATTGAAATTTGTCCTCTTTATGTATAATCTTCAGGTGTCTCACCGGCTTTTCGAGCTTACCAATACGTTGAAGTCTGTTTTCATACCCACAAAAGACGACAAGAGGCTACTCCACAGTGTCCTAGCTGGAGGTGCCATTTCATTATGTTTATATTTAACCGCTCTCATTTTTCTCCTGCTCCCACACTAAGCATGTAAGTCCTTTCACTAATCCTGGTCCATTGCAGCCATTGTTGATATTGGAATGATCGCTTAGGAAGAGATACAACTCTTGATTAACACACTAGAACCATTTTTCATTTATAGGCTATAAATATGAATCTCACAGAGGTTTTCTATGTCAAACCTGATAAATAGTTACAACACACGTCTCATATCGACAATAAATATTTGTTTTCAGAGATCTTTTGGAGCTTGCCAAATAAGCACCTTGGGCTGATCAGAACCAGAGAAGTTTCTGGAAATTGCATTTGGACGGCGTATCTTAGGACTTCTTCTGTTCAACTCTTTTCTTTCCTTTCTGTTGTAATTTTGTCGTCAAGTTTCTTAATATGTAGTTTCATTTGTATTTTTGTTCGGCTTTGTTGCTATATTGTCACAATACAGAACATATATATCACCTGCAACTGAGTGAATTTTATTTTCATAAGAATGGTTGATTCAGTTCAATAAGAGTCTTCAGATAAAACACAAACATATTTGAGAAAAAGAGGTTTGATTTCTGATTAATCATACAAAGATAGATAGACAGACAATTCAACAAATGTACATTAGAAAGATCACAAACAAACTCTCTTCCTCTGCTCTCTCACATAATAATAAGTTTTAACTCTTTCATTTTCCGGTACGAAGTTGGTGGCGAAGTCGTCAACTAAGTCGTTTAAGCTTTCTTAAATTGGTTGTATTCAAATACATAAACTATTCCTCTTCTTCTTTCATCTGTATATAAAATATCAGATTCTACTACTTCTTTTTTTTTGTCTGCAGATCTAATACTTCTATACTTTGGAATGGGTGTTATATTTGGATACAATTTTTTTTCTTTTTTTTAAAGCAATATGTACTTTGAGTTTTGTTTTCTTTTCTTCATTCTACAAGCTTTTGGCCTTGGCTATATATAAAATTTTAATGTTATTATATAACATAAGATTGTAATTCATGTAACATAATAATCCTAATTGGCCTTGGCTATATATAAAATTTTAATGTTATTATATAGCATAAGATTGTAATTCATGTAACATAATCCTAATTGACATTTTCAAAGACACCATAAAAATTACTTAAAAATGAAAAAACTAAATATTACCAATACTACCAACAAAAATATGACGTTTAAATTGTGAGTTACAACTTTTATTTTCTCTTTTACACATGAAGAAAAATTAAACCCACTCGATCATTTACATAGGATTTAGGTAGGCATGGGCGTTTGGATTCTCGGTTAGGTTTCGGTCGATTATTTTCGGTTTTGTTTTTTTTCTGTTGTTGGTTTAGTATCACTTTGGTTATTTTCATATTTTGGTTGGGTTTTCGGTTCAATTATATTTCAGTTAGTTTGGTTATTAAATTTAAAAACCAAATGTTGAACAAATTATTTCCGGTTATGGTTTGGTTCGATTATATTCAATCGAATTTATCCAAAATAATCATATTTAATCAAACATACCGAAATACCCAAAATGATCATCATGTATTATTGTTTGTATGATAATTTGGAGGATTCTGTTAAAAAACTATTTGACTCGAAACTTTTAAATTATACAATATAATGTTTTGATTTAAAATTTAACATTGTTTCATTGGTATTGTTTAACGATTAACCTTCTATAAAGATAAATTATGAGTATTATTAATAATTTCGATTTTGTTCGGTTTTCTCTTCGGTTTTTGCTTTGGTTCGGTTAGTAATCGATAACCATGGTTTTCTAAAACAATATTCAATTGGTTATTTACTTATAAACGGATACCAACCAAACCCCCCTTTTCGGTTCGTTTCGATTCGGTTGGTTCGGTTCGAATTATTTTCCCGGCCCCAGGTATCAGTATTTAATTGGTTTCTTTCCGGACCCCAAAACTTTCAAATATAATGCAAAAAGACATTTACTATTATAAAAACAGTTAATTACAATATAAGAACAAATATCAAATAATATTATAGTTTGAATGAATATGTGTTCTTAACCACTTTTTAAAACGTATTAAAGACTATACCCTAAATCTTAAATCACCTACAACGGCGAAGAGCCATGACCGCTAGAGAAATAACTGGGGAACAAGAGTTGTGGTAGCGGTTGCTTCTATATAAGAACCTACGAGGTTTTGTTATTATATAGAATCCCGCACTAATTTAAAGATGTGTTTATAAAATAAAGGTATTTATCATGACCATTCTTTCGATTTATAATGGCTAAGTTTAGGTAAAAGTACTAACAATCGCAATTGCGAATAACTATATTTTTAATAATAAAATTTTCCAACAATATTACTGAATAAAAATATATAAAATAGTCTACGGATGTATAATTATAAAAAATATATACAACTCATAAAAATCGCTTAAACTAAATTAAAAATAAATATCAAACACGAAAAAACCACACAAAAAGAATAAGTAAAATTCTTGAAGAAAAATAAAAGAATTACAGATAAAATAGTTAAGAAATCTCTACAAAAATGGGAAATGGAAAAAATATTAGATTACTAAAGAAAATCACACATAAAGTATTGTATAAAAAGAAATTATAATAAAATTCAAAATAGAAAATACATGTGAATATTGTTAGATAATGACAATGAAGCCGAATAAAAAAGACCAATAAAAACAGTATAAAGATGTTCAATAGAAATTTATGTTAATCTTCGGCTAAATTTCAGCACATTATAGAAGAAATGAGGAATGTTGGGTATGAAATTGAGTGGCAGACTTATGGCAAGGTATCGACTTATTTATAAGCAGATGGTTTTCTTATTCCAGAGACTTATCTTTTTATATTGATGGGCAAGTAAATTTGAACAACCCTTATTCTCATCTTTAAAACCAATACTAATTAAAACGTTGGCAACCCCCAAACCGGGAAAACAAGTTTTGGCAACCCCCAAAAAAATAATTTTAAGGACATAGAGCATAATAAGCGTCTTTAAGAGTTGGATACATAATTCCATAAACCGTTCGTATATCTTCATAACTGTTTACGTCTTTAACTATTTTTAAAAGAAGCCTCAAGTAAAACAATTCACCATCAGCTGTTAGATTTTTTTGTTTATTCCATAGCTTTTCCTCCCCGTCTCCATTCAATATCACCCACTTTTGGAAGCATGAAGCTTTATCTTTTTCATTTTTCAAATCATTCACAATTTCTTCTTCTTTTTTAGTAGTTTCCTACATTAGCCAAAGAAAGAATTGTTAATTATGCAATATTTTTTAATAAAAATAAGTAAATCCTTACTTTAACTAACAAGGATGTAGCCTGGGTATTTGTCTGCTCACGTGACATCTTCAAACTGCAAATGAAAAATGGGGAAGACAAAGCCAAATGTGTCAATCTTCGTGGAAGTTAAGATCATATTTATAGTAAAAGTATACGTAAACCATAACATGATAAGGTAAATCTAAATTTAGATTTTTGTTGTTGCATTCAAGGGTCTTAGCCTAAAAAATGAGTATTATTTTGACTATACATATTTAAATAAAAAATTTTAGACCAAAACCAATACTAATTAAAATTTTGCATATGATGAGAAGGTATGAAATAGTCATAATTAATTTTAAGATTATAGAGTTTATTATGTCTTCGAATGTTGGTGTCTGTAGATTCACAAAAATTGTGTTGTATAACCAAAGAATTTTCCAAACATTAATATATTTCTCTCTAAATTTTAGGTCATGTCATATGTTACAATGGATTAATAGAAAATCTCTTTTTCTACCTATGAGAATAAAACATAATAAACTTATAATATAATTCTTTTTATGTGGATCAAGAGTTCAAATTATAATGCAAATAATGTGTATATAGCTAAAACTTTTAAATTCTTAATATTTTTTTTGATGATTAGAGTATGTTCTCCTAATCTTACTATTCTTTCATTTCCAAATTTAAAGTATATTGATGAATGTAATTTGTTTTTTTTGGTTTGCCATTTTTTTGGTATGTCGAATGTGATTCTTTTAGATCTTCTTTTAATGTTTTTTTTGTTTCGTTTAATTTTAGGCAAATAGTATGAGGTCCTAATATATTTTTATAGTCATGCTTCTCTTTGCTTTCTTTAGTTCTTTAACCAACACCACTTTCTTAGACACATTCACACAGAAGGTATCTATAAAAAAAAAGGACACAGTTAATCAGACTAACATTATTGTATATGTGTATATGAGGGAACATTGAATCAGAACCTACTTTGTATTGCACGTTTAGCTCTCATCGTTGACTCTTTCTTACATTTCAGAAATGTTCTTTCCACGTTGTTGCAAGTAGTTTCTGAGCTCAAAACATCACATCTATGTTCTTCTCTTTTGTATACTTGGCATACTCTTTCATAGATATATCAAATGAAAATTACAATGCCATAACTCATATAATAAGTAAATCTACATCATCAATCGTAAATCGGTTGATCTACCGTATATTAATGCTAGGTATAACCTTATTACATATGTAACTTTGATACAAAGGTTTCCTAATATTAATGCACGGTAAACCGCCGAATTATGAAGCTGCAATGATAAGGAGTCTGTTGAATTGTGACACTGGTCGTCGTTGGGAGGATAAGAAGATATCAACTTCTCTCATAGTTAACCTCTAGCTCACAAACTAAAGAAGAAAGAGGATGGGGAGAGTTATGGAAAAGAAGATAGAGAGATATAAACACTTTCTTTAGACATAGGAAACCGCCGAATTAAAAGGTTTATTTAATCGGTGTTCAATTCTTTTAGTACTTATTTGTACTAAAATAAAGTTACTTCATATTTTAGCTAAAATAAAACTTGAAACACATACTTAATATAAATTATATAATCTTCCATATTAATGTATTACTTTATTCTACTATTGAATGTATAATGAAATAAATGTATTGAAATACAATGCCCGTGCAACGCACGGGCCAGAATCTAGTGTATATATATATGATTAGTGTGCAACAATTTCAACGGGGTCCAGCCTTTGGTTTTTGACTCTTATTAAGGGTTTGACTTTTGAGAACCATGTTCTTTTTGTTAGTTTTGTTTATATGTGAATTGAAGAAAAATAGAAATGTTCAACGTGTGTGTTCGCAATATTTTTTTTTGCTTTTTTGTATTTTCTTGATGTGTTATGGGTGGAAAACTATTAAAAGAAATACTCTATAATCAACTTGAAAAATTTATCCAATATAATATAGAAGGCCGTCCACGTGAGATTTTGTTATTTGCAATGTAGATTATTAGTTATCAATAGCCTCCGGATTTGAATCTGAATCGGACTTTGTGGAAACATGTGCAACCATTTACAAAAAGTGATTTTTTATAAGATACAAAAAAAGTATTTTGACACTACAGATCTTTTCTTTTGGGGGTCAAATTTAGAAATGTAAAATACTATATTACACAACAGTTTACTATATTTACTCTATTATATATTCAGAAAAGCACATAACAATCTATTTTTAACTTTTAAATTCGCGCAAAATGCGGGAGACGACTTGGTTGTTATTGTTACATGTATTGTGTTATACAATATCCGGAGCTTTTTTGTTATATATGGAGCTATATGCTATGTTTCTAAATGACATGGACCTTAGCCCCTTCAATGAACAATACGAATATTCAAGTAATGATAATGAAATTGTGTTTTATGTTGTGTTTTGTATAACCCCCAAGCATTTTTGTAACTTTACTTCTTAAGAAATGATCACATTTTAGATGCCTAATGTTCTTAAGCAAGCAGAAACTAGCCTTTTGGCTTGTATTATTATTTTCTCCTACTGTAATATGAATGTCCTTATATTTAAAAAATGATCACATTTTGCAAAAATCATAGGAGACAGAAAGTGGACTTGGTTATATCAAAATAATTGGGGACTCATAATTCAAGACCTAAAAAAATCAGAGGAGTTCAATAATATGCAGGTTGTCAATGAACTAATCCAAAGCAACGGATCCTCACAAACTTGGAATGAGGATATGCAATATCTTATGTTCACAAATAAAGACAAAGAGTTAGCGACGTCTCAACGTCTAGGACAACGACCAACGCCACATGCATAACCGTTGGTTATGTCATGCATTTGGGACGTGGACAAAAGCTTACGACCACTTACTATATAGTTTTTATTTCTGTCTTTCCCATGTACAATTACATAGTAAATTATATTACTATATAATATTTTGCAACCATTATACACCAAAGCACTTAAAAAGAAAATTACCAAAGACTTAAACCAAACAACAAAAATCACCATGGCATATCAGGATAATCAAACGGCACAGATTGAAGAGGAGAAGTCTTACTCAAATCAGAATGCACGTAACCATACACCCTCATCACCTGATCATCAGCAAAATTAAGAGCTCTAATCATCTCATTCCAACACTTATCACCATCATAAATCGGATTATGATCACCACTACAAGGCTGACAACCCGTGAAATGTGTTACAAACGCTCTTCTCCGACTCCCTCTCCCTCCAAACTCGCCTTTCAAAAACCGCTCCTCTCTAAACGCACCGTACCGCTCACTCACTTTCTCCGCGTGTCGTCTACGCAACGTGGCATCCTCTCGTTCCATCTCGAGATACCGTTCCGTCACGTTAGCGAAACCGTCAACGACACCAATCCAATACCCTTGGAGATAATACTCTGCTTCGAGGTATATCTTAGGGTAATACAACTCTTTGTGTTTATACAGTAAATAAATCAGAGCCGTCTGATCATCTGACTCGGGGAAGAGCTTATCTTTGAATATAGACCGTTGGATCGGACCCCACTTGGCGTAATCAGGACTTACCGGGCCCATACTTTTCCACGTGTCAATTAACTCCATTGACCATTGACAATTTCTAATGAGGAAAACGCCGGCGTTTAACGCCGTCCAACTCTGTTTATCGTAAATAATATTTGCCCAACCGTGAACCACGAGATTATGATGACGGTAACGGTGAAGCGGCGGTGTGAATTCCATATCAGTGAATATCGCGTCGGAATCAACCCACCAAATCCACTCCGCCTCCGGATGAGCAAGCATCGCCGCTTTTACCACCGGAAGTTTCGCCCAATACGAATTCATCTTGGGATGAAGCAAAGCATTGCTGTAGAAGATGTCGTGGCCATGGATTCGACAGTAATCGACTTTGTTTTTGAAGCACCGGAGCAATAGATGGTCTCCGATTGGGTTTTTACACGGCGCGGATTGCGAACCGGTTACCATCACGATCCGGTTTTCAGAACCGGGTTTGAATGAGGGGTGTGATTCAAGCCATTGTTTTCGTTTCTCGTCCCATCCTGTGATTGAATTCTCGATTGAGTAGCTTAGATCCGGATCATCGTAAAAACCGGGATCTGGCGGGTCGAATTGCATATCTAAACCGGAGCATTTAACTGTGTCTCGCCGTAAACCGGTTTGGGTAAAATAAGAGGAGGGTGAAAAAAATGAGATGTAAGACCAGACGAGAATTAGAGACGTGAAAGCTCCGGCAAAGAAAATAGCTCCGTCAGACACAAAGACGGCGGTTCTGGTCTTTTTCACCATCGATAATGATGATCAGAAAATGCAAAAACCTTAATCTGTAAAAAAAACTACAACATAGTGATGGAAAATATATAAAAAAAATCTCAGTAAAAACTTTAGAAAGTGGTGAAGTGACGAAACCACTTTTCCAATTTAGGGTTCATTAGCCTAAAATGTGAGGTGAATTAGTCAGCTAATTGTATCGTAAGAAAAGGGAAACAAGTTAACATTTCTAAGTAAGATTACGAATGGATAGGATTGGACCATTTCAGCATTTATTGTGTTAGATTAGATCCAGAATTTTAAAAGGAAGTTTAAACTAGATTCAATAAATTTTAAACTATTCAATAACACAATAGATTAGTGGGATTTTATCATTATTTCAGCATTTATTTTGTTAGATTAGATCCAATATTTTAACAGAGTTTAAACTAGATTCAATAAATTTTAGATTATTCAATAACACAATAGATTAGTGGGCTTTATAATTATTTCAGCATTTAGCATTTATTGTGTTAGATTAGATCCAGCATTTATTGTGTTAAATTATACTACCATCGGTTTATAATTGATTGATGTTTTAGTATTTTCATATGAACATGAATAAGACATGTTTATAAATGCATTGTTATTTGTTATTTACAATTTTTAATAGTTTTAAACCAATAGCATTTTAACAAATTTAATTATATCTATTGAAGTTTACAATTTATCATCACTAATTAATAAAAAAATGTATAAAAATGTAAAATATCAATTTTTATGATGCAAAAATAAAATCTAAAAAATCAATCTTTTAGGAATGGAGGAAATATGTCCTTTCAGTTTGACCAAAAAATATATCCTTTCATAATTTTAGGCTATCGAAAACTAGATTTTGAATTTGTAATTCTATATATGCAATTTTTGTCCTAATTTTATTTCAATAGACTGCAATTTCTACAATAAAAAGTCAAACTCTGTTTCTCTATATATAGATAAAAATCTAACTAATATTTTCTTAATTAATATTAAGTGATAAGGTCATTTAATGACATATTATTTAATTTCTCACGCTTCTCTCTCTCTTCTCTCATACCAATCTTTCAGAGTGAGAGGTGAATTCCGGCTTATCGGATTTCTTCTCCGATTTACTCCGGATTGTATATATTTGTTTAGGGTTTTTTCTGATTTGTTCTCTGTGTCTCCTTCGTCATCCTTCTGAGAACCTAATATTTTTCCCCATCTATTTCGTGTCTTTGGTCGATCATGTTTTACCTTTCTTATTTGCTTTCGCTCGGCCTTTGTTTTTGTTGTGCTTCAATCGGATTTTCTTCGATTGACTTAATAATTCCGGTGTTGTATCCATGGCTGGCTGATTTCCTCCGATTCATCGGATTGACCCGGTTGTTTTCGGTTTCTTTGGTTTTCCAGATTCCAATCATGCTTCCCTTCTTCTCTCTTCTCGCCGTTTCCTCTGTCAGTTTTCTCCTCCACTTCGTCTCCGATCTACCATCTCGCTGGGATTAATATCGTCGGCGTCCACCGCTTTAGAGGACAAGCCCATGGTGGCGATTGATGGGTTTCTTAACCGCATCGGCGTTGGCGTCTCTTAGGCTTTGGCTGGTTCCGACGGAGTTGGGGTTTTGTTCTTTGGTTGCAGGAGGCTTTACGGTGGTTTCTGAAAACGTTGATCGACAGATGGGATGGCGTAGCTGCAACGATTTGGTCCGGCGTAGCTTGGCGACGTTTTCCTCCACGGCCGCCAGCTGTCTCCGGCGTTGCTTTCGACGAATGACGCGTGTAACGCTTCCATGTCCGGCATTGCGATGTATTCGACACGTGTCGATCTTATCATCGGTCTTGGGCTTGTTGGCCCGTGTCTTATGAATTTGTTGTAGGCTTCGGCCCATTCGCTTTTACGGCCTTGGCCTATGGTATAATACTGTTGAAAAAAAAAAGTAAAAATAATTTCTCACAGTTTAGGCTTTCAGTATTTGAGGCCCATATTAATTTTGATGCTTTCAAATCTGTGACCCAATCTCTGTTATGTTACATCAAGCAAATTTCATCCCAGTTGGCAGTTTTGAAAGTTGAATAGAATAAGTAGTTTTGAAAGTTAGAACAGATTTAAAAGCCCACTTAGATTGAGCCGGAAAGGTAGTCCAAAACGTCCTTGAAAGCCCACTAATTATTGGATTCGATATGAACAGACACTGTGTCGTCACTTTGACTCGATGTAGATTGAGATTGGTTTATAGTTCCGTGAGTGAATGACCGGACCGGTTAAACCAACTTCACTCTCCCGTAGGACCCGAACAAGGTCGACCCCACGTGGGGACACCTTAAACTCAAACACTCTCACGACCACAGAAATTAAAAGAGTTTGGCAAGGAAGAAGCAGCTGCAGCAGAAACAGGACAAGAATAGAATTATTACTGACATTGACGGCAACTACGGCCTCCTTCTCCGACAATAAACCGCCGTCTCCTCCCGGTTTTTAATCAAATTGTTGGAATTTTGCTGAATTCTTCTAACAAAGTCCAAAAATGATGGAGCGGGGAGCTTTGTTGGGTTCTGCCTCTTCTTCATATAGCTACGTTCCTTTCCAATTTTGCCAAACAAGACAGAATTTTTCGTATTTCACGCCGGAGAATAAGCTGAATCCTAGTAAAATCCGGTTTAGCTGTCCATGGTTTAACCCGGTTGGTTCTCTGTCTTCTCTGACGGCGAAATGCAATATGTACGACTATACGGCGAATGCAGGCGCCGTTGTTGAGGCTGAGCATCCAGTAGACGACAAAGAGTTTGTGCGTTGGTTCCGTGAAGCTTGGCCTTATCTGTGGGCCCACAGTGGCTGCACCTTCGTCGTTATTATCTCCGGCGAGATAATATCCAGCCCTTACTGTGATCTCATTCTAAAGGTATCGTTTGTGTTAAAGAAGCACACAAGGTGTTCGACTGTTTGTCTCAGCTAAAGTTGTTATGTCTCTGATTGAACAGAAAGTTAAGTAATTTGATTTGTGTGCAGGACATAGCGTTTCTTCATCATCTGGGAATAAGATTTGTTCTAGTTCCTGGAACACAACAGCAAATCGACCAGCTTCTGTCTGAGAGAGGTTAGATAAAGATAAACTTTGCCTCTTGTTATGTTTTGATTCTAAACTAGGAGCCTAAAGGTATATGAGTTGCAGGACGCGAGGCTACATATGTGGGACGTTACAGAGTAACGGATGCAGCATCTTTGCAGGCTGCTAAGGAAGCTGCAGGAGCAATATCAGTGATGCTTGAGGCCAAACTATCTCCTGGACCTTCCATTTGCAATATCCGTAGACATGGTGATAGTAGTCGTTTACATGATATAGGTGTCAGGGTTGATACTGGTAACTTCTTTGCAGCAAAAGTGAGGCTCTTTCTTGACCTTGAGTTTCATCATATTTGTTCTGCCTGACGGATTATCTTGCTTCTTGTTGTGGCAGAGGAGAGGTGTTGTTGATGGTGTTGATTTTGGAGCGACAGGTGAAGTGAAGAAAGTAGATGTTGATCGGATTTGTGAGAGGCTTGACGGTGGTTCTGTAGTCTTGTTGAGGAATTTGGGCCATTCAAGCTCCGGAGAAGTCTTAAATTGCAAGTATGCTCACTCCATTAACCTTAGATTGAATTTTTCTCTCTATATTGTATTGACACACCTTTACCTCGGCAGTACCTACGAGGTTGCTACAGCTTGTGCATTAGCTATAGGAGCAGATAAGCTTATTTGCATAATGGACGGTCCAATTCTTGATGAGAGTGGACATCTTATACGTTTCTTGACACTCCAAGAGGCAGATATGTTAGTGAGAAAACGGGCACAACAAAGCGACATTGCTGCTAACTATGTAAAAGCTGTTGGAGATGGAAGTATAGCTTATCACGAGCCTCCTAACGGTAAGGTGACTTCACCTCCTAACGGGAGAGCTGCATTATGGGGAGAGGGAAACCACACTCCAATCTTTCAGAACGGTGTTGGATTTGACAATGGGAATGGATTGTGGTCTGGTGAGCAAGGTTTTGCTATCGGTGGTGAGGAAAGACTAAGCCGGTTAAACGGTTATCTTTCTGAATTGGCTGCTGCGGCGTTTGTATGCAGAGTGAGTTTGTAATGAACCCTTGGTCTTGATTCTTATTGGTCACCATTTGAACTGAAACCCGTTTGTTTTGCTTCAAGGGTGGAGTCAAAAGAGTTCACCTGTTGGATGGTACTATCAGTGGAGTTCTATTGTTGGAACTTTTCAAAAGAGATGGAATGGGGACTATGGTTGCTAGGTATATGCATTCATGTATCAGCCAGGTTTATCGTTCTTACAATGCTATACTGACTGTTATGTCTCATTGTCCACAGTGATGTTTACGAAGGAACCCGAGATGCCAAAGTGGAAGATCTTGCCGGAATTAGACATATCATCAAACCTTTGGAGGAATCTGGAGTTTTGGTTCACAGAACTCATGAAGAGGTTAAAGCCAGCCTTGCCTATCTCCTGCATCTCATAGTTTCATCGGTTAAAACGATTTGATCTTTGAGTGCAGTTACTACGAGCTTTGGACTCGTTCGTGGTAGTCGAAAGAGAAGGTCAGATCATTGCTTGTGCCGCTCTGTTTCCATTCTATGAAGACAAATGCGGAGAAGTTGCAGCGATCGCGGTTGCATCAGATTGCCGCGGTCAAGGCCAAGGCGATAAATTGTTAGGTAAACAAACTAAACTCAAGACATTTGTGTCAAGTTTTTCAATGACAAGCACTCTGTTTGTGCAGATTACATAGAGAAGAAAGCTTCGTCTCTCGGTTTAGAGAAACTGTTTCTACTTACAACTCGAACAGCAGATTGGTTTGTGAGACGTGGGTTTCAAGAATGTTCAATCGAGGTTATACCAGAGACTAGAAGACAAAGAATCAACCTTTCTAGAAAATCTAAGTATTACATGAAGAAGTTATTACCCGACAGGAGTGGCATTTCAGTGTCAAGGTTATAAGAACACGAAGAAGGACATATCGGCTTTTGAATGGTAGCTGCGGTCAGTACGGATTAGTCCGCAAATGGTCAAAACGGCTCTTTTATCAAAGAAATCCGATGTGGACTAAGTGTAGACAAACAAGCAAAACTCTGAGCAGTATTGTAATAACATTTTCATCATCACAAAAAACAATTCAGATCGTTTGATTTGATCAATAATAAAGCTAAGATTTTTGTTTATTCATTCCAAAGCTACAGTAGCACCTACCGATTTGAGTTTCTCCATGATCTTATCAGCTTCTTCCTTAGTGAGACCAGTCTTGACAACAACTGGAGCTTTCTCAACCAGATCTTTCGCTTCTTTCAATCCCAGCGACGTGATCACTCTGATCTCTTTAATGACCTTGATCTTCGAAGCTGCTTCGAATTTCTCCAGCTTCACATCGAAAGCCGTCTTCTCGGCAGTTTTGGTCTCAGCAGAGGCGGATGCGTCGGGGAGATTTCCGTCGGAGATGGATACGGCGGAACCGTAGCGGTTGAGACCGAGTTTATGGTTGAACAGGATTGAGTAATCGTAAAGCTCGATCCTGTTTAGTTTGAGCAAGTCGTCGGCGATCCGCTCGAGTTTCTTCGTCCTAGCCTCGGGAGAAGCGACGGCGCATAATGGGCGAGTAATGGATATTAGAGGCTTTGAACGGTGGAGGAAGCCGATGGATCTAGCCAACAATCCGGGGATCGGAGCTCGCATTTTCGCCGGTGAGGGGGGTTTTGCTAGGGCTTTCTCCCTCCGTTCAGTTTCATTTCATTTGCCGTTAACTTTCTTTTCTCGTCAAATTGTACGGGCTACGTGTGGCCCATTTAATGAGGCCCATATAGAAGAGAACCACATCAGTGAATAAAAAGGGACCGCGTCGGCGCGCCAGTCTAGGCCTAAGCCTCGGCAATTTTATCAGGATCCCAAGACCGGATCCAGAACCGATCCGAAAAAATTGGGTCGGATCGGATCTGAATCCAGGTAAATTAACGTGTTAAATATGATGATCAAAGACCCGCGATACAGATTCGGGTTAGAGTTTTACCTGCAAATCTTTCGAATACCTGTTATAACCAATGTTTTTAAAACCGGACCGATTCAGCGGTCGGACTGAGTTAAACTTCGAACCATCAACATATCCGGGTTGAATTGATTATAAAACCTAATGGTAGTTAAACCTGTTAAAAAATCGGATTGGACCGCCAAAAAACCGAAAACCTGCGACCCATTGAACAATATCAAACCAAATTTTATAAAAAATATTATTTTATATTTTGTTAATTACTTTGTCTTTCTTAAACAATCAAATATAACTATATTAGTTTTAAATATTTATTAAAAATAAGATTAAATGTGTTACTATATCTTATTTCTTCACTCAATTGATGAATAACAAAGAAAGTAAAAACTATGTATTTAAGAGGCATGATGTGTATGTTGGTGAACAATATGTCTTCAAGATAAATTATCTATTTAAGGTGTTTCAAAACTTCTTTTAGCCTAAATCTCAGCATATTTTAAATAAGTTGGAACGTTGTTGATTTAACATTTAAACTTATGAAGTATTTTTTAATAATTATTACACATGTTTTTAAAAATTATGATTAGTAGAATGTCTTATTTGGTAGTTTAAAATTGATAATATATATATATATATATATTATTTTTAAATTATCATTAAATCTGGTTGAATCCGGTCGAACCATATCAACCCATGATCCAAAAGCTTTATCGGTTTAGTCGCCGGTCCAGTTTTAAAAACATTAGTTATAACCTATAAATAATATACTATATAATTGTTAGAATTTATTAAAACATGTTAATTATCTGTTAAAATGTGTTAATAGCTGGCCCGATAAAATTCAATAGAACCTAATATGATATGTATGATTCAATAGAACGTGATAAAATCTGATATAACTTGTCATTCAAATATTATTACAGTTTTTGGGTATTTACGGATTTTTTGGGTATTTATATCCAAAATATCAAAAAACCTGTAAATGCTTGAAATTGAATAGTATCTGTAAAAATTCGAATTTTTACAAGTATGTCACTAACAAACCTGAATCGACTATGACCCGAGAGAATCCAATCCGAACTTAACCCAAAAGTATACATATTTTTAAATGGATTCTATATTTTTATACACGTTAGACCCAAAATCTGTAAGAATACGACCAAAACTTGACATGAAGATCCGAATGCTCGTACCTACACTAGACCAACCTGAACCAATCTGAAAAAGCTGAAAATGTATTTATTTATTCATTATGGAGAAAGAAAGCACTTGCCAACCTAAAAAGAAGAAGAAGAAAATCGTGAAATTTCAAAAGTTTTGGATCTTTTGCGACATGTATGATTATTTTGTTTGTGGACCAAAATACTGCTTTAGCTAATGAAGTCATATTTTCCTGTTTGAACTCGACGTTAAACTGACAAAACAAATAGAAAAAATCGAGTTTAATGTAATAAATTATACTAATCAAGTTTTCAAAGAAATTAACAGTAACGTCCATATAAAGTAATTCATAGAAAAGGACCCTCTATTTGAATGTTTTGTATATAAGGGACAATGAGGTAACTAATATTCATCTTTTCTTTATGTTTGTTTTAATTAGGCATGTATGTAATAATATTGCTTACGCCTGTATGTTACAACAACAAATATATCTCATTACTAAACCCTAACACAAATTACAAAGTGTTTTGATGATATAATGACTGTACATAATTTAAAAGTTTTATGGTTGTTTGAATATATAGGTAGTCATGAGCGTGTGATGAACAAGTCCACCAAAATGGTTTCAAGAAACATACCATTAAAAATGGCAAATAGAATTATTTTCTCACAAAAACTTTATAAACTACTTTATATCAATTTAAGAAAACTTATTTCTACTGATCACAACCGATACTGATCATTGATTTGGATGAATGGATCGTTTTAAACTCATAAATTCGTTTTTATTTTCTTAATCGAATTAGAAAAATGGAAGTTTAAAATGACCCTCGAAACTTAACATTTTACATCATGGGATTAATTAAGATATTCCCTATGAGTTTAGGCTCTAGTTAGATGTGTGTAATGGTCAAGTCGTGGTACACAAGGGACCCAACAAGGTTTTGATTCTAGTTAAAGCAAAAATGGGCCAACCCTTAGATTTTTATTGTATTGGTTTACCTTTTACATGACTTTATAAACAAGAAAACAGACCAAAAGAGGCTAGAATCTTAAAAAAAGATTAGCTTAAAAAGCGAAGCTAAAAGATCTTACCAATATTATTAACATGGGGGAGGCAAGAGCCTCATCAAAAGATGCATGGAGAGAGTGTTGTAGTGAAACCAGCCACATATCTTAAAAGCAGTTCCCACTACTTTTTCATATTTGTTCTTCCAAGTAAGCTATATATGTAAACAATGGTATCAATGATGGCTTAACTATTCATTTCAATTATTTACTTTTTATGGGCTGTTTTCTAAATATAAAGATGATGGGTAAGGGGGGCCATGAACTATATGCATGTGTGATCCATTGAAGACATAAAATATTTATACATATGTGAATCAAATAAAAGACTGGTCCCTTTTATCTCTTTTATAAAGCAAAGGTTGTAAGATGCATTATTAAAAAGCCAATATAAATAAATGGTATACACTTCACAAGAACGCAAATGAATAACTTATCATGTCGACACAAAAAATCAAGCTATCATTTTGTGAATAATTAATCGTAATGTATAAAACGTTGATTCTTTTATATATTCTATTGGTTGATCCGGTTAGTTTCGATAAAAAAACATATTGTGGTGCTACAATGTCTACTTTTTCCGAATGACTATCATACTGTTATCCCAAATTTAAATGTTTTCCGACTAATATCAGAGATAAACCGAAGTCCAAACTCATACTTTTAATGTGATTTTTACTTCGAGGAGAATTGAATCCAAGAGAAATGAGATAGTATATTCCCATGTATCTCATTTACTACTTGACCAAGTCCATGTGTAAAATAGTTTCAAATTTGATACCATAGAAATTGTGATGTTAAGGTTCGTTTATGTTTATGAATGATCAAAAAATATGCTAATACATTTTCAGAAGCGTGCAGGCCATTATAGCTGCATTCAGGAGATTCCACCGAAAAGATTCCTCAAGCAAAGTAGCTGTCATAAGATTCTATATATATACAGAAACCAAAATGAAGTGAAGCAGTGAACCACCTCTCTTTAATTAACAAAGCTTTTATGTATTAGACCCATGGATATTTATATACCTTAATCCGTAATAACTCTGGTTACGTTGAACTTGAAATGCTGCGATTGATCTTATAAGTTCATATCCATTATGAATTCCAATTAACTGAATTATTCAATGTAACAGTAACTAACTCATATCAAATGCTCACATAGTTTACAAAAAAAAAATTAAGGGTATAGACTATAGTTTAGAGCTTCTCGTGTATCAAAATAATAAGTTCATTATAACGGAAAATAAAACCCTATTTCGCATAAACCAAACTAATCACAAAATTAAATTCAACATGAAAAATCAAAATACCAAAAACAAAATAAAAACCACGAATTTATGAACCTTGACACCCTCCTCAATGATCATAATATAATTAGTCCTATTCCAAAAGCAAATTTCATATTATGAACGCATTATCATCAATAGTAAACTCTCAATCTCAAAACCATCACCACACGTGTGAAACCAACTCCAATTTTACGTTGGCCGCCACGCACTAGCCCAAACCACCGGCTGATCTCTCCAACAAAGGAATATTCCGGCGGCATCAGAGCACTGTACCATCGACCAAACCCCTTCTTTATATCTCCTCAACAAAGCTCTGACATCATCCGCCACCTCATCACTAAACCCCACCGCCCCAAACCCTCCGTTCCTCATCCTCCTCGACCACTTCAACGCCGTCTCTCTCCTCTCCGTCGAAACCGACGGCTCACAAGCCACCAAATCAACAATCGCACGTCCCGCCACACGTTCAAGCATCAGCCTCTCGTTACTCGTCCTAGGAAAACTCTCTTCCAACGACTCAAAACAAACCCTAAACCAACGTAAACATTCGCCAAACGATATCAAGAACTCATCTTCTTCTCCGACAAGATCAGCTTCTTCTTCTACAACGGTCATAATCCTCGGCCGTAACCGTCGGAACTTTGATATCACAGCGTCTCTAGGGTTTCCGTAAGGCGCGATCCCATGCAACGCGCCTACGCAGTTGATGGCCAAGACCTCGTCTGGTTTAACATGAAGCTCGTTGAGATCAAACTCGGATAAATCTCCGACGTGATGAATAATATTGAACGTAAAAGGAACTCCCATGAGTCTAGCAAACTTCTCCATACGGTTTCCGATCTCTTTCATCATCCTATACGACGGCGTTTGATCGCTGACGAATTTATTAGCGACAACAACTGTGGTTAGTCTTAGGTGTGGCGCGTCGTCTGAACGTGTGGCTAAAGCTTCTAGAAGAGTTGGCCATTGAGTGCAAAACGTTGAGCTTATGTCAACTATATGGATCTTTGTCTCTCCATCTACTGCTTCCAAGATTGCTCCGTTTGCCGCCACGTGTCCAAACGTGGCCCATGGGCTAACTTCTTGGAACTTGAGTACGGTTTTGCGTGTTGACTCGAAGGAGCAAGTCTTCTCGGTGGCTGCAGCGGTTACCATGGTACGGTAGCATCGGTCGCCGGAGCCGGTCATGCGGTTGAAGAGAGCTTGGAGGAAGTAAGAAGCGAGTTTTTGCTCGGTGTCTCCGTAGGGAGAAGAGAGCTCGTTGAGCGTCCAGAGTATTTGTTGGGCACGTGCGGTGTCCTTGTCGGAGAAGGCACGTGCGGCTTCAAGGAGGATCGAGTCTGCCCACTTGGCATTGGATGAGAAGTCAAACGAAGGAGTTTGAGGGATGGAGAAAGCAGAAGGGTCATGGTGGTGGCCGGAAGAGGAGTATGGTGAGGCCAAGGCGGCTGCGGCAGCGGTGGAGGAAGGGGTTGCTGAGGTGGCGGGATTGTATTGGTTTGGAGTTGTGTAAGGAGAGTAGTAGTTAATAGGGTTGTTGTTGTGATGAGAGGAAGAAGAGGAGAGGTCTTCTTCATCCATGAAAAAGTTAAAGCATTCTTCAGCGACGTCGTTTTGTGGGAAGTGATTGTAGTGATAAGCAGTTTGTGGAGAGCCAGTAGTGGTGGTGCTCAATGAAGATTGATTTGTAATGATACTATCGGATTGTTGCTGTTGTTGGAGACTGACTAATCTAAAGAGAGTATCCATTTTTCTTCTTCTTTAATATGAATAAGAAGGACAGAAGAGAGGTGGGAGAGACCCACAATATCTAAGATTTAATACTTTGTTGTGTATAATATTGCATCAGCATCATCATGTGTCGTTGTATATATATATATTTCTTTTCTTTTGTAATCTCGGTGGGAGTGGGTGAATCTTTGATGAAGATGAGTTGTAGAAAATGGGTTTGGTGGTGGTCTTTGTGAGTTTGGAGTAGTAATTTAAATATAGAATGAAGCGTGAAAAGAGATTGTTGTCTCATGTTTATCTTTTGGACTTAAATAGATTGTTTGAATCTAATTGGGTTTAGTGAAGGCATAATTAGAGAGAGAATGGGTTTTACTAAAACAACATTCTTTTACTCTTTTTGGCTAATCAAGAATGTTTTTTTGTTTTTACTATTGCCTTAGCTTGTGATCAATAAAATTTATTATGGACATAATGGTCCTCAATATCTTGTCACAATTTATGAGGTATAGCTTACATATACATTCTTTATATTGTTTACAGGATAATGGATTAGTTAGATATAGGTTTTTAATGGTAATTGTGGTTAGGGCGGGCAAAACCAATTGCAAATTACAACACTTTATTTTGAGACTGACACAATCCGCTGCAGACCAAATTTATTTTTTCACAAAATAGTTTGTATTTGGTCTGCCGCTGACTTAGGCTTTGAATGGTAACTGCGGTCTGGAAGGATTAGTCCGCAAGTGGTCAAAACCGTTATTTTATCATTTGTAATTTTTGATCAAGTCCGTTGTAGATAAAAAAATAATAATCAAAGAAGTCTATTGTACACCAAATGCATATCATTTTTTGAAGCAAAAATTTGGTCTGTAACGAATTGTATCCATTCAAAAGTAAAATGTTTTAGTCCAGAATTGATTTTTTCCGCTTTAGTCGCAATTACCATTCAAAACTTTAATCAAAATTGTGAATGATAAAAGAAATCAGTTTTGACAATTTGCGGACTAATTTGTTTTGACAGTATTTATCAAAAATAATTTGGAGTTTAAGTAGAAAAACGTCCTGACAAAAGAAAATGAGAAAATAAAGTAAAAAAAAAAGTTTTAAAATAAAGAAGAAAAAGATAAGAAGGTCGATACTCGATATCATGTAAAATGGCTTAGTGGGTTTCGCTTTCCTTCTTTTTCACATCGATCCACCCGAGTAACCTTCCCTATTATTTCTTCTTCTACATTTTTATTACATGTCTCTCATCATGCAATATTTTTTTTTTTTTTTTTTTGGTAAAAATGTTAAATTTTATTACCGATTTCGAGTTTTTGACAGAAGTACAGAGATTACAAAGAAGTCAGACAAACGGAAAAAAAGAACTACAAATCCACAACAAAGAACAACAGCTACGAAAAGCTAAGAGAAAGGCTCGGGAAAAAGATTCAAACCGAAACAAATTCAAACAAGAGAGCAGCAATCACATGCTCAAAGCATAGACCACCCTGTTTTTGCCATAGTTCCGAAGAACTAGAGTTCACCTCATAGTTGCCACGAGAATCCTCCTAAGGCCAGCCCTCAAACCTTTATAGAGAAATGCCTACAGCTTCTCCGAAAACTAACAGGATCTCCGGAGTCCATAGCGGATTAGCTTGCATCTGTCGACAAGAGAGCCCAAGCGGACCATCAAAGAGTCACCTTCAATAGTCATTCCCGATCAAACAAATCTCTCAAGAACCAGCCCTCACAGCTACAAGTTAACCGCAACAGTAAACCGGCGCCTCTACATCTCTAGTCCAAACCGTCTCTCAACCACACCGGTCCAACCCCGGAGCTAACCCGAGCTCAGACCTCAGACAAACACGCAACAGCCGCATCTTTAATGGGGGAAAAACACTTACAGTGTGTACCCAGGCCACGAAGATGGACGACGGCACCGGAACATCACCAGAAAGGTGAAATCAACCGCTGAGCCACCCGCCTGACCACCTCAGGGAAGCACCGCAAGAGGATCTACGCTTCAGGCTAGGACACGAGCCACCTCGAAGAGGATTGCCACACGACCAGAGCCACCGTCGACACTCGGAACCGGAGGAGGACCCGTCCTCAAAGTCCGAAATCCGACGCCGAGAGCTAGAGAGCTCCGACCTACCTTCACCGCCCCGCCTCCGCTATGGAAACATCCCGACAGAGAGAGAGACCGAACCGGATTTAGGGTGAAGACCACCCGCCACCGCTACGCCTTCGAGCACGCCTTGCCAGAAGCTTAGACTCGCCGTGGAAACCGCCGGGAAGAAAAATCGTTGGTGATTGATGGAGGACCAGAGCTCGAAGGAGGACAAGGCGGAAGAGGTAGACACCATCCACAGAATCGCCGATTGCATCACCTCCACCGCAAACCCCACGACGCCGTGGAGTCCGCGCCACCTACACCAGAGGACTCCGACGAGCGCCACCGCCGCAATCAACCAACACCGCCGGAAACCGAAAGCACAAAGGAAGAAACACAGGAACGGGAGCAGAGAAGAAGAGCGGTCCGGCGCCGGTGCTAGGGAAGCCACCGGCGCCGGAATCGTGTTAGATCTGGAGATAAGCCTTGGCGGCGCGAGAGAAGAAGAGAGGGGGAGGGAGAGAGAAAATTAGGTTTTTCGTAGACTTTTGGAATCTAGCGAAACCACTCATCATGCAATATTGTATCTACATGGATCGTTCATCACGCATGTATATGAATATGTGATTCTTCTGGACACCTAGAAAGTGAAAACGACATGCATGTTATAAGAGTTATGTAACACGGCATAAATCCCCCAAAAAGCCGTATATAATACGCTGTTTGTTTATATATAGGCCAAATACATGAAACCAAAAGTTGTTCAAGTACCATTCTAAGTGGTGTAAAATAAAATAAAGACTCTTTTATATATATCCTAAACCAGCAGACCAGAAAAAAGGTTAGAAAGTGTCCTTCTTAATCAATTATACCAAATCCACCAGACCAAAATCCTTTAAGAACTTGGTCAATATGCGACTAATTTTATTTATTTTTAATTAATCTCGAGTATTTAGTCTATGAAGAAGTCCAGCTAATCACTAATGGAATATGTAATTCAAAGATAAACTGTTTTCTATGTAGCAAATGAGCAGAAACCCATATTTCTGTAGGTGTCTATGACAATGTTTTATAGATCGAACTCAAAAGTCATGAATCCATCATTTTATCACGGAATGTATAACCCAAAGATAAACCATTTTCTTAAAGACCATCAAAACAATATAAATACCCACCATTTGAAATTCATTTAAGGGGGGCTTCATGAACATTTTGTATAATACAAATAAACATTTACATAGAGACATGTAAATTAACTAAACTAGAGAGACTTAAGCCGAAGAGGCTGAGAAAGCTTCTCTTCGATCCCTCCGCTTCCTTCTTCTCTCCTTTAATCTTTTAGAAGGACGGATCGTTATCGGAGATGAATTTTTCTGATTTCTCTCATTTTTTTCAATTTCTATCTTTTCCAAGTGAAATCTTTTTTCCCTTCCTGTTTTTGTTTTCGATCGAAGATCCATGTTTATCACGTTCGTTATCTTTGTTCTTGATCTTTGATCGAGTTTTTGTCCTCTAAAGCCATGGCACGATAACGATATTAATCCCCACTATCGGAGGAGCAAAGCCGAGCTCCGCCACACAAATCAGGAAAGGACGGTGTGAAAAGAGAGAGAGAGGTAGCGAGATCGGAAGCCTCGTATAACACAGAGCAGCGGAGAACCCGAGAAAGTCCGAATAATCGGAAGAGAAATCAGCCATAGAGGACAAGCCTCTCATGGATCCTGTTGGGTTTTGTACGGCGGCGGCGTCTCCTTTGCTCCGACGGTCCTTGGTTGAGTTTCTTCATCGGTTTTCTTTGGTTCCAGGTATTCGGATGGTGGCTTCGGGTAGCTCTGATCGGCAAATGGTTCAGGGCAATCTCAAGGTGTTGGTCCGGTGAGAGGTGACTC